>OY754958.1:97919346-98268238 GCA_963576555.1 Ferdinandea cuprea | reverse complement strand
AATCATCCGCAACCGCAATAACAAAGCAAACAAGAAAAACAGCGAGGTAAATGCTATAAATGTCAAAAGAGAGGGCATTTTGCAGCTCCTTGTCGGTTAAATGTTGCGGACAGAGACAAAGGCAAGCAAACCCATAATTGTGCAATGCTCAACCTCTCTAATATGTACGAGTATAAAAAACTCAACCGTTTAATATGGATTCTTGACAGTGGGTAAACTTGCCATATGTATTGCAGCAAGTCAATGTTACGCCAGGACTCAGGAAGAAAAAGTTGAACTAGCCGGAGACAAATTAGTTTAGAAACTAACTGAGACCCTTTTAAAAAGGAGTGCGCAAATTAAATAGATCTTAACGTATCTCTGTATGTTTTTTGACTATATGAAGTTAAAGACGAAGTCGATTAATTAATCGGAGTCATACAAAGCTCTGCCTGATTTAATACTCATTACAAAAGGATAACAAAATCAAAAAGGGCAATAAAAAACTCTCGGGAAATAACCGATTTAGTAAAAGAGAAAATAAAAGCGCGTAAAAATTGGCAACAATCTCGCGCTCTGAAACATAAAACAAATTTAAATAATCTATGTAGCACTCTAAAGAAAAAGATTCAGGATTTTAAAAGGCCCCTGGATACGATTTGATTAGGGGGCAGGTCCTTAAAGAGTTGTATAGGAAAGCACTAATCATACTCATTTATCTAATCAGTGCTTCGTTTACGTTCCACGACAATGGAAGATAGCTAAAGTCATTATGGTTCCAAAGCCCGGAAAGCCTCTATATAACAAGAAATCGTATAGACCAATTTCACTTTTACCAATAATATCAAAGGTATTCGAAACAATTTTATTGAAGCCATTACATTCGATTATCGAAGAGCGCCGATTAATACCTGACCACCAATTCGGGTTTAGAATCAAGCAGTCCACAATCGACCAGGTTTTTAGAATAACTTATGAAATACAAAAAGCCCTAAAGGAGAAAAAATGTGTGCTAGCGTTTTTTCTTGACGTCTCCCAGGCTTTTGATTAAGTATGGCATACGGAATTAAAACATAAGCTTAAATTGGATTTCCAAGGCAGTTCTTATCTAGCGGACAGACTAGTCCGTATTAATCACAGAAACGAATTCGGAGAAATCGCGGCAGGAGTTCCGCAAGGAAGAGTTCTGGGTCCGATTTTATTTTTAATTTATACTCGAGATATTCCCCAAAAATAAGGCATAACTGCAGCTTAATATTTGGGAATGACATAGGATACGAAACTAAAATTTAAATCGCACGTCAAAAAGAAATGGGAAGAGCTCGTTATTAAATATAATCAAATGCCAAACCCAGCAAAAAAACATAAGGAAAGGCTACAGTCCGCTTGGGGCGAACAGTATGATACCCTATCCTTATCCCTATGTACCCCAAAGAAAAAAAGCATTAGGAAGATGATGGATAGCATTTTATTTCATTCTATGAAATTCATAGAAAAAAAATTATTTTTTTCAAAAAACGCCCAGAAAAATTGGGCGTGGCCAAAAACTTTGTATGGGCGATATATTGAGAAAAATATTGGCATAATATATTGTTAAACATTTTTTTCCGACTTCTATGAAAATTTTCGAAGAAAACAGCATTGTAGTGAAAAACGAACAAAAAACTTTACAACTTTACAACTTTATCTCTCTAACTTAAGCCTTAAAACTGTTTTTTCTAAATTGTGGGCGTGGTAGTGGGCGTATTTTGAAAATTTTAACACTTTACAATTTTGGAACCCTAGGGAGTATATGTTCCAAATTTCAGCTTCCTAGCATAATTTTAAAGGCCACAAAAGATGATACGGACGGACGGACGGACATTGCTAAATAGTCTTAGATTTTGTTTCTGATCATAAATATATATACTTTTAGGGGTCTGCGACGAATATTAAGGGGTGTTACAAACTATGTGTCAAAATTAATATACCCTTAGGATAGGGTATAAAAAACAAGCTGGTTTTATACAAGTAAATTCAAAACCCGGTTTGGACGTATGGTATCCAACTTTGGGGTTGTACCAAAACAAGTAACATACAAATTTTACAAACTTTTCAAAATAAAGTGCTGACAACAATTGCAAACGCCCCGTGGTATGTCAGAAACATGGCGGCATTAGCAGGTGCTTTCGCTGGGAGGTTGCTGGCCAAACGTGTATAAAACCGGATATTAAAACTACTAGATAGGATATAACCTAGTTGTAGTATAAAGGATCTAGAAGGGAGCTGTTATTAGTGAGTAAGAATATCACACTACTATGAGCACGTGTGGCCGGTCCTCATAGTGTCTCATGAAAGATTTTCCACCTACCCTCGGGAAAAATAGTTTGTCGGAAGATTCGAATGCCTGAATGCGAAAATGAGTGCGTTACCATTTTCAAATCACAACATTCGGTACAGCCAAAATATTTTATAAATTAGACATAGCGATGTCTGTGGACCTTTTCGCATTTCTTCTCTGTGTGCTAAATATATGGTGTCATTTGTTGACGATTTTAGTTGTACAATGTATTTACTTCATAAAAAAGAAAGGTGACGGTTTTGAAATATTTAAAACAGTTAAGACGACAGTTTTTCATTCAGATAATGGGGGGCGAGTACTTCAATACGGACTTTAATGATTTTTTGAAACGACTTTTGAATTAACAGTAACCTATACACTGCAGCAAAACGATATCGCAGGGCGCCTCAATCGCACGCTGGTTGCAATGGGCCGATGTATGCTCATCGGTTCAAAGCAGTCGGAGTTCTTATGGGCGGAGGCGATAAATACTGCCATGTATTTGCGAAACCGGTCACCCACCAAAGTGCTGTCAAATATAGCACCCCATGAGGCATGTCACACCTTGAAATATTTGGCCTAAGAGGGTTTCTGCTAGAATATTTGGCTTAAAAGGATTTCTACTATACAAATTGCCACGAAAATCTAAATTTTTAGCTAGAAGCATTGAATGTTTCATGGTGGGATACGCAAGTGAATCGAAAGCATGCAGGTTATGTGATCCGAAGCGGAAAACCGTGGAAAGGGCGAAATGTCAGATTTTTGTGACGGATAAACAAATTGCTGATCCTGCAAGCGAACATGTTCCAAGACTCGACTTTCGTAATCTTGGAGAGGATGTAGATGTGACTGCTTCTAGTTCAGTTTTTCCGAAAGAAAACTTCAGTTCATCCGAGGACGAGCAGTACAATGATGCTGTAGAAAATGAAACGAATATGGATCCTGGAGGGGTTGTTTCGATTATTGCTGAAACTGATAATGTTGCAGTTGATGCTGGTGGTGGTAGTGATGCCAGCGAAAGCCGGTGAGTCCGCATATATATAAACTTATATTTTATCATACAGACAAAACAGCAAATCCACTCATTGTGAAAAAGGCTTTGCAATACCGGACGCTGACAAGTGGAGGGCTGCGATTGCACCGCGGTAGAATTCCCTTGTTACGAACCAACCTGAGTGCTTGTGGATGTTCCAAAAAATCGCCAACCTATAAAATCGAACTGGGTTTTTAATACTAAGCCCCATAAGAATGGTTAGGGGGACTCAGGACGGCCCAACAAAGACGGACGGTCTACTGGCCTAAATCGAGAGATGCAGCCTATCCGAAGGTGAGCCGGGCGGACGGCCTGGAGACTCCCAACGGATCGGCGAGTCCAATCAGACGGACGGTCCGCAACGGTCGAGTGCCACCCTACAAGGCACAATAGAAGGCAAGACGGACGGTCTGGGTGCAAAGCAAAAGCACTCCAACTCATTTAAAAGGGTGTGGGCGGACGGCCCTTGTCAGTAAAACATCCTAACACATTTCATAACGCCCTAGAGGCACACATCGGCAATTGTGGAGCACGGGCGGACGGCCCAGAGTAAATAAGCTCCAACGACAATTGCAAAAGAACTACCACCAACATGGTAGGGAGTCACGTTCGATTGGGAAAGGGGAGACGACCCCAACTCCACCATTGGGAGCACCGGAGGAGCAGCAGAGGATTTCGGGCGGACGGCCTAAGCATTGTACACACTCATAACACTCAAACACTGCAGTGGGTGACACTTAACGCTCCACCGGCCCCAACTGTCAAATGTGGTCAGAAGAAAGAGTGGACATTAACCACCGGACAACGTCAGAGCAGATGTTTTCAACCAACACGAGTGGCCTGTCAAGTGGACACCATTCCAACAACAGATCGATCCAGTAAGGCCGAGAGCCCAACAGAAATATATTTTCCTACACGTATGTATGGTATGTAGGTATGATACGTTATCGGCAATTCCCCATTCCCCAAATCTGCGCAAAATGCCACCAAACCGTAAGTTACGCGTTTTAGTTTACTAGATTTGGTTCCTTGTCCGCATCTCGTAGCTGGGGTATGACTCATCACCACATCTTGGCCTCCACTTAGTGGGTGGTTTGTTACATATTTAACTTCGTCCAGTGGGGACATTAACGCGTAGCTAACTTTTCAGGGAAATTTGCTTATCGCTTTTTTTTTAAATCGGGTAAATCAATCGGAATGGATTCGAAAGGTTGTTCCAGGTTGGTCAGAGAATTCACTGCAACCGGAATTTCCAGTTGCGGTGAATGGTAATATAAGAGCGAGTGTAATTTGATATCGAGGGGGTAACGGAGAGCATTGGCACACCACTGCAAAAATTGCTTTGCAGTTGCTGGAAAATGCCGCCCATTGGTTCGCTAGTTTGAATGTGTGGGTAGTGGAATATATGGCGGAAAACCACCCACACTGAGGTGGAAGTCCATGGCACGCCATACGTGAGATTCCACTGCCAATGTATGTATGTTAGTGTGAATGTCCAACTGACCGATTTTGAACAAAGGAACCTGGAAAACCACTTCATGGTTGACCAGCGAATGAGCCAGTCGAAGGAATTTTTTTGAAAAGTTTTTTTGGTTTTTTGTTAAAAATAGAAAAAAGAGGAAATATTTTTTAAAGCAAAAACAAAAAAAAGAAACGAACGAAAAAGAAAAAAAATAAGGAAGTACAGGACGATTAAAGGACGAGAGGAACATACATTGATGAGGAGGAGAAGGGAACAAGAAGGAAAAGATAAGTAGAGTGGAGTAAATCGTTTTTTTGAGTTGTAAAATTTTGCATTGGTTGGGTTTTGTTTTCGGTTTTATAATTCCCGAGAAAAGACGGGACACCCGACCCCAGTAAATTCTTTTCTTTGTTTCAATTTCGGGATAAGTGATAGCGGGTCACTCCAACGGTCTCTGCAAAGAAATTGTTGTTGTACCCAAATAGTCAATTTAAAGACGCTTCGCCTAAAATAAAAGACCGTTCTCCAACGGAGAGTTATAACGTGGTAAAACTGTCGTTTCAATTTTCTGTTTTCTTCGTTTTCAGTCGGATAATCGGTGATTTCAATGTTTCACAATTCCCCAAAAAATTGTGTGGCGCCCACTTCGATTTTCTGTCGAAAAAAATTCTTCCTTTAGCTTTGCCTACATTTTCTATTGAACGAACCCACACCTTCCACTCAGCTGCCGGGAATTAGCAAGATCTTTACTTTCGTTGCATCTGATCTGTGGAGTGTGACAATCGACTTTGACTTTCGGGCGTTGGCGGCGGCAATTTATTTTTCGTTTGCTCCGCCGGTAATTGTGTTTAGTTAGTAGTTTGTTCCGCGGATTTCTTTTAATAATAATTTAAGGTGCAACACCACCCGGAGAAGAAATGTGAAAAGGTCCACAAACATCGCTATGTCTAATTTCTAAAATATTTTGGCTGTACCGAATGTTGTATTTTGAAAATGGCAACGCACTCATTTTCGCATTCAGACATGTACTGCATTCGGAGATCGTAAACGAAGCACTGATTAGATAAATGAGTATTATTAGTACTTTCCTATGCAACTCTTTAAGGACCTGCCCCCCCTTAAAATCCTGAAATTTTTCTTAATAGTGCTACATAGATTATTTAAATTTGTTTTATGTTTCAGAGCGCGAGATTGTTGCCAATTTTTTAGCGCTTTTGTTTTCTCTTTTACTAAATCGGTTATTTCCCGAGAGTATTTTATTGCCCTTTTTGATTTTGTTATCCTTTTGTAATGAGTATTAGATCAGGCAGAGCTTTGTATGACTCCGATTAATTAATCGACTTCGTCTTCAACTTCATATAGTCAAAAAACATACAGAGATACGTTAAGATCTATTTAATTTACGCACTCCTTTTTAAAAGGGTCTCAGTTAGTTTTTAAACTAGTTTGTCTCCGGCTAGTTCAACTTTTCCTTCCTGAGTCCTGGCGTAACATTGATTTGCTGCAATACATATGGCAAGTTTACCCACTGTCAAGAATTCATATTAAACGGCTGAGTTTTGTATACTCGTACATATTAGAGAGGTTGAGCATTGCACAATTATGGTTTTGCTTGCCTTTGTCACTGTCCGCACCGACAAGAAGCTGCGAAATGCCCTCTCTTTGGCATTTACCTCGCTGTTTTTCTTGTTTGCTTTGTTGTTGCGGTTGCGGATGATTTTTGTTTTTGCCAGCCAGAAATACAGTTTCACGTGCCTTTTCAATTTTACACTTGATATCTCTTCTCTTTTCATCCTCCAACAATTTTGTCTTCAGTACATTCGTACTGGGTAATTTGTCTCTGGATTCTATTGCAACAACAAAATTGTCGTTTTTTTTTTTTGGCAAACTGCACACCATTATATATAATAGCAAGCAACTCGTCTGGTTACTCACCCGCTGCTTTGAACTTTCGTGCCCTGTTTCTAAACCACCCGCAGAAAATTGGTACCCTGGTAGAATTCCGAACTGCAGTGTCTTCGTAAAGAAACTAGGATAGGAGCTTCCTAGTCTTTAAAAACCAACTTAGTAGAAGACTGGAATCTTTATCGATCGAAACAAAAAGTTTTTAAGAGACTTATTTGCAAGTCTAAAAATGACTCCTATAACAAGTTTTGTGAAGAGGTCGAACCTCTAAGTGCAACTAGCAGGCTTGTTAAAGTCCTCCAAAGGCACAGACCAAGCAAACTGGATGCAATCCTTAAACCTGATGGTACCTACAAAGGCAAACAAAGGCGGAGACTTTCAGTCTTCTCCTTGAAACTCACTTCCCTCGAAATCAGGTTGCTACGTTTTCTTCAGCTATTCAATCAACGGTGGCTACATTTCAACCGAAAATTGGTAAGTCTGACTACACTCTAGCCAAAGCTTTAGACCCATAAGTCTGTCTTCCTTCTTGCTGAAAATTTTGGAGAGACTGGACTGAGCTGCATGCGCGCAAAGTTGCTCTTCGATCACATCATCTCTCTGAGATGCAGCATGCCTATCGGGGCGGAAAATCCTGCGAGACTGCGCTTCAAAACCTTGTTGGTAGGATTCATAGTACTTTTGACCGGAAGGAGTACGCATTGGGCATTTTCGTCGATATTGAGGGTGCTTTTAATAATGCGGCCTTTGACAACATGTATAACTCTGCCAGACAGCATGGTGTAGATGAAACTTTGGTGTTGCGGATTAAAGCAATGTTAATGTACAGGACGTTGGTAGCCAATGCAGATTGTGGCAAGTGCGTCATAACAGGGGTAAATAGGGAATGCCCTCAAAGTAGTGACCTGTCTCCCCTCTTTTGCTTACGGTTCTCAATTTTCCTGGAAAATTGGTTTTTTTGACCAATTTCCTGTTTGCTTGCTATGGTCCCTGCGGTGTTGGTTCCACCAATGTATTTATTGGTGAAATTAGTTCTGCAGAGCTTGCTTTTTGATATTGCCTCTCTTTCCGAAAAATGTCCTTATACACCATTGTATTTAAATTGTCAGCTATTAAGTTCATCGAATTCATTCACAGTTCATCCAATTACCATCGAATTTATTCTTAAAGCCAGATCCATCTTTATAACTTGTTTAAAACCAAATACATCGCCCATTTAGTGTATATCGAGTCCCATTTAGTCTCAAATAATCTGGTTACGAATAAGGATTCATTTAAATGTACTAAAATTAGCAACGCTGATAGATTATGGCTGCTTTTAAAAACTCAAACTTAGAGGTTAATTTTCTGCATCTTTTACTGCTCAGTCCTTAGGCCCTATTTTGTTCAAACTTGCTATAAATAATGTTAAATCATGTATAAAAACCATCAATATCTGAATATATACAGATGATATGAAAATTTATAAATCTTTCAAAAATCAGTATGATAGAAGTCTTCTCAAAACGAACATTAATAGTTTTGCTACTTGGTGTGTTAAAATGGTTTATTTTTGAACCCTTCTAAATGTGACGTTCCACGAAACCGTATTCCCTCTATTTTTCATAATTCTTTATCCCATCATATGCTTTTTTCACTTACTACTTGAACAATGTAAAGTAGAGATGAGCTAAGTCGTTAATTTGTATTCGCAGTAATAACTGTGAATGCGATTTCTTATTCACTGTGAATGTAAACTACTAATGCGATTACTTAATGGAGTCATATCATAGTTTGAAGCTACTTACTTACCTGCCTGCCTTCTGGTCACCATGTAGGTTTCGCGCCCTAAAAATATTGGTAAAAAAAAATCTGAGAAATGTAGGCTAAAAATTTACATATGTTTATTTTTTTATTTCTGAGCTAAGTCGTTAATTTGTATTCGCAGTAATAACTGTGAATGCGATTTCTTATTCACTGTGAATGTAAACTGCTAATGCGATTACTTAATGGAGTCATATCATAGTTTGAAGCTACTTACTTACCTGCCTGCCATCTGGTCATCATGTAGGTTTCGCGCCCTAAAAATATTGCTAAAAAAATATCTGAGAAATGTAGGCTAAAAATGTACATATGTTTATTTTTTTATTTCTGCAAGATTTTTTTATGTATATGCACGGAGAAAAAAGATATAATCTTTTTCAAGTATGTAATTCAATATTCAACACATTATACATAACTCAATCAAATGCAACCAACAACCTTTAAAATTACTTCACAGAGCGCAACTTAGTACGACTATGATTTTCCCTATCCAGCTGTACCAACTTAAGCAAGTATCATGCACAACCTATCTGTTGCGATGTAGCAATTAGCAGCAACCAACAAAATGTTCAACCATCTTCCACTGCGACATGGAAAAGGTTTTGTCGTGGCAACTCAATCGAACTCAACCAAACAGGATTCTACCTGAAACCACAATTTAGTAACTCGTTGGAATGTTAAATCAAACTCACGTATTACAAGTTATCATTTGGGTGTTATGATATAACTCCATTTCCCGCATTAGCAGCTTAGCAAATAGTAAGAAAATGTAGAACTTAACTGTTGCTATTTAGCAACCAACAATATGTTGAACCAGTTGCGAATGCGAAATGCAACGCTACGCTATCCATTTTGCTACTGATTTGAATTATATAATTTAATTTAAAATTATTTCTCATCTTCCACTTCTGTCATTTACTACAAAACATTTGTTTACCGACCAACATCAAATTCGAAATTTACATCGATTTCGTAAATTTCGTTTCCCCGGCGGATTCCACGATGCATATGACATGTGAAAGTGAATTGAGATAGTGAAGGGAATCTCAGATACGGCGTTTTCCACGACAGGGGTGAATATAAAATTGTAATATAATGCAGAAAATATTGAATTGGAATATTTAATCACCCTCATTCTGGCGTTTTAATTAATGCAGAAAATATTGAATTGTAATTTTTAATCACCCACATTCTGGCGTTTTTATTAAACGACAGTTTTAGTTTTATGAAATCAATATTACATTTGGATCTTATTTCTTAAAAATTCTTGCATAAGTTTTCCTGTCAAAATCGCTAAATTTCATGCATAAGACTTCAAACTCTGAAAATTTGCATAGGAGAATTTTTTTCGACCGCTACTCGTCTGCCTTTTCTATGGAAATTTGCTTCTCGCATACGGAATTTATTTTGAAGTAAAATAAAACTTCATGCGAGAGGAATACAATTTTCGCAGAGGTGAAAAAAGAACTCTGTAAAGGTTTGAGAATAACATTTGTTTGCTATGCAAAAATTTCAGGAGGATTTCTTCGTATACGAGTTACGTTATGCGGAACTTGAGAATTGGAGTCCTGCCATTTTCTTTAATTCATTATACGTCGGTAAACGCCACGTTATTATTGTGTGAAATGTAAGTTTTACATGCGTATACGCACTTGTAACCCGCAGATCTGATACTGTATTTCAAATAAAAAGAAAAGACATATTTAGAAAATAGACTTTAAATCACCTGACAATTTGATATTGTAATAAATTTTCACCGGAAGACCGCATTTTCTTTGAAAAGGGCATTTTCAAAAATTATCTATTAAGGAGTGAAACCCATGTGAAACCCATGTATTTCACAGCTTGAAAAAATTGATTGTTTTTATTGCCTCTTAATTTCTATTCTCTATCGAGAATATTGTCCTAAATTTTCAAGTCATCATTGGAAAGTTGAGCACTCAATTGAATCACAGGATTTATTTGAGTTTATCCAAACTTTAAACGCGCTTTTCTCGAAACTGTGTTTTTAAAGTCGGTTGTCAAAAGTTCTCGAAAACCACTCAACCGATCTTGATGAAATTTTACGCGGTCATCGGTATACAATTCACGAGGTCTTGGACAAAGAAACTTTTTTTGTCTTGAAACATTGAAAAAAAAAGCAGTTTTCAAAATATCACTTAAATCACCTGACAATTAGCTGTTGTAATAAATTTTCACCTTGTTGCACATCGTAAATGCACTTATATCATTGCATTCTTTAAAATGCCACTAAAAGAATGCGAATTCATTGTCTTCAAAATTAATGGTGATTGCATTTTTTATCATAATTTTTTAAGTGAAGTCAATGAATTAATCATTTATTTAAATTCATTAGTGAGACTTCAAAGAAGGCAATACAACTCTCATACGTTAGATATTTCAAAATGAAATCGACGAATCAAGTGAATCGACTTATAAAACGGAAGCTGTAGTTTAATATAAACGCCAGGTAGTAAAAGGAGTTATATATTTGTATAAGAAGTTAAACAATATACAAAAGTACCCCAACATATTTAGCATAGGTGGCGGCAGTATTGTAAAGGACTTTTAATTATGTTTTCTCTGCTATGTTTTTCAGGAGCCACTCTTAACTACGAAGAAGAAGGTAACCGACATTAAGGTCAAAGAAGTTAGAAAAGCGGTTGGGATGGACGAGATACCCTCTGAGCTTTCGAAGCAGTTTGAAGGATCATGCTTCTTATCTCCAAACTCATGAGAGACGATCCAATGCCCAATAAGTGAACGGAAAGTAATCTTTTTTCTTTTGCACGGAATAAAGGGAGATACGCGAAACTGTGATCCGTTCTATCAAACTGATGACACAAATAATACGGCTATCTCATGACTAGTGCGTGTTTGTCACAGGTAAATCAACCACAGATGCAATCTAAAGTATAAGGATCATAAGGGAAAACATCCTCCTAAGATTTGCATGGTTATTTGTTGGGTGATTTTAAAAACCGTTCTATAGACGACCAAGAGATCAGATATGAACTGTGCTAAGACAACGAGGAGTTCCTTTAACCTACGTGCAGATAAGCATAAACAGTGTCGCTCTGGAGTCACCGAAGTGTTTCCAAGCAAAGTCAGTGTGCACCAAGGAAACGTCTTAAATTTTTTGCTATTTTTTGCTTTCCTCGACTATCTGCTTGAAAAGTAACGGACCCGAAAGTGTATCCGTTATTTTTTGCTAACGATAGACTCAACATAAGCGAGATCAATTTATCAGTACTGCCCATTCTCTGATCCACTCCCACCTATTCTATTTTGGAATCTATCAATAGAAAAGCAAAAGTCGATGACGACATCAATCATCGTATCAGCGTAATGTGAATGAAATGCAAGAAAAACTCTGTCGTCTTCTGTGACCAAAAAATATCTCCTAAGCTGAAAGGAAGGCTCTACACCACAGTTCTGCGTCCGTACAAAAGTATGACGATAAATTGACAGCAGCTGAGATCAAGATGCTTCGTATGAAAGCCGAAGCTTGATCGAATTAGAAGTTCCAAAATTCGAAGAAGCCATATCGAGAAAATTAGAGCTCGACTGGCTCATTTGGTATTACCATGTTCAAAGGAGGGACCCTACGAACACCGTCAAAAGGACAAAGTCGTTTCTTTACAAGTGCGAAAAAAAGGCAGGTCTAAAAACTCCTGGATCACACGAATGCAGCAACATTAGAATTCGATTGGACTTAGTGACGAAGTGATACAAAACAAGCAGTTAAGTAGGAGGGTTATGATCATAACCTCTTCGATAAGTAAGAAGAAGAAGAATCGAAGATTTTCGTTCTGTTTTAAGCAAGTTGATCATACATTATCGTTCGAAAATATATTTAAGTGTACCCATAACCAAAGGGATGTCGTAGGTTAGGGATGGATATAATGAACCAGTTCAGTACTTTTACACAATTGGACACTAGTGTAAAAGGTTTTTTTTTTACATAAAAAGTACTATTTGTAAACAACATTTGCAATTACTAACTAATAATTGCAATATACTGCATATTAATTTGTGTACTTATAATTTTTAAAGCTGCCTAAAAACAAACAGCTTAAATTGAATTCAATTCAATAATTAATCGTTTTAAATGCTTTAAAAACGATTAAAAAAACTTGTTTTCCACTTATCATTTTTATCGATGTGCAGAAAACGAATATAGATATACAGTAAACTTTCATATACTGGAAAAAATGTAATAAAAAAAAACAATGATTTAAATAATACTAATTAAGTAATATTTATGCACCTCCGCTAGGGCAAATGTGCATGGTGTGGAGGCTTAACATCGCAATGACCCACTCAACAGACGACGTTGGCAGACAGGCTGCTGACGAGCGATTAACAAAGAACTACAAAACCCTAATCTAGACATTTAAGCGACCCGTGCTTATTGGACGGCTTGCAGTCAGGGTATCCGTCGGTATTCTAAAGGAGCCTCTTCGAAACAGGGCCGCCTCGGAGAGTAACCATGGCCTTACCACTGGGCTCTGAAGCTATCTGAAGGGATATGAAGCCAAAAAAAAGTCAAAAATGTTTCCAAAATCAACCTCATCCCCAACAGGCAGTAAGGACAATGGAAGAAAGGAGAGTGAAGGATACTCCAGTGTCTAATCCCCAGAGAGCCCAACCCGGGGAGAATTAAAGACCCAGCCTCTCCTCCACCAGGCAAACCAAGCGGAAAGGATGACCCTCTAAGAAAGGGGCTAAGTGGTGCTCGAGCGAAATGGTACCGCCGCTACCTCAGCAAAGGCTTTGAGCCAGAGGAAGCGAGAGGGAGGGCCGAAGAGCATTGGGCTAAGCCTGAAACAGAAGGAGTGGCTGCCGAGAAGAGAGGGAACACCAAACATCACTTCCCCTATTAACGCAGCCAAGAAGCAAAAGGTGGAAGAAGGTGCCAAGAGGGCCGCGGGTATGCCAGTGAAAGCCAATTCCACCGTGGTCGGTCGTAGTTTCACTGCGACGGCGAAAGCTGCCGCGACAGGGGTACGACAAATCACTGGTGCGGTGGCCGAAGCTTGATCGAATTATTATTATTCTCCCTGTGAATTATCTACAGGAGATACTCAACAACTCGGACGTCGCGCCTCTGGAGGACGGCATTGTTTATGAAATTGCCCTAGGATGGGATCACAAACTCAAATTCCAGGGCACACATTTCAAGCCCGGGATTTTCCTGATGGGCTGCGAGACTCCACAGACCGTGGACTGGCTGAAAGCAGTAGCGCCCAAGCTTAGCAAATGGAAGGAAGCCGAAATAACGGCCTCTAGTGGGGAACACAGAACACGAGAACATTCAGTGACCATCTTCCTACCGCGTAGCGCAAACCAGGAGTCCAAGACATCCTTGGCACTAATGGAAGCGCAGAGGGTACTCCACAGTCGAAACGAAGGAACCTCTGCCTCGCAGAGTACAGAGTTTCGGACAGAGCCAGCATCTGGATCGGAAACAGCAACACCAATACTCTCAGACGAATCGATGGTACAAGAAACGACCGAAGAATCCATGTCCATCTCAGGGAGCTTGCTCTCAGAGGGGGATCTGGACACAACGGTCATAGACCTCTTCTGGGATATAACACCGGAAGAAGAGAAAACGCTGCTGAAGATGGGGCACTAGCCCCTTGCGAGCATTAAGCTCGATGTCTTGCAACGTAAAGGTAACACAGGTAAACATTCATCATCCTATAACGGCTTCTGCTGTAATAGTTATAATGAAGGTGAGCAAATGACATCATACAGTGCAACGACTTGTGGAGCACGCAGACAGGATCCACATGCCGTTGTTCATAGGGTGTTATGCAAATGCCCACAACATCATATGGGGAAGCACTGACACCAAAAATAGAGGTGAGTACTTATTAGAATTTATTATAAGTTCCTCGCCTTACAACGTGGGAAGAAGTTCTTGACCTCACACTTGGTAGTGTGATTGTAAGTAAAATAATAAATACTGGAGAGTATCTAGTGAACCGTCATTGTCCGATCATAGAATCATAGTGTTTGATCTGCCTAATACAAGTATAGCAGGAAATCCAGCGAGGAACCCCATTAAAACTAACTGGGATACCTTCGAAAAAGTCCTAGAAGACAATGCTTTTGTAGCAAGCTGCACCTCCTAGGCATCGATAGGATGACAGTTATCTGCTCTAGGGGAGGGCTAGAATGGACGATAGGTTCTTTTCACCCCTTCAAGTCTCCAGCATGTATTACTACCACACCTGGCAAAATTAGCAAAGAGTAGTATTGCCATAGGCTACATACCAAAGGTGGGGAAAAAACACCCGACACAGCCAAAAGACCAGAGACAAAGACAACGACTGGAACTATTAAAGTAGATACTACAAGAGGATGTCCTCAAGGAGGGGTATTATCACCCTTGATGGTGAGCCTAGTTGTGGACGAACTGCTGGAAAAATTAACTACCCTTGTCACCAGTTGTTAGGCGTACGCTGATGACATAATACTATTGGAATTAACACCCCCACCACATTGTCTCAGAGGCGACGGACAAAACTATTCTAAGAATAGCAAAAGAAGGAACTGGAAAGGAGAAATGCATCAGCTGAAAAGAATATGATGCACTACTCGGAAAACTTCCAAAACATTCTTTGAAAAGAATTTCTTAACCAGAAATGCATACTGAGAGACCACGCAATAAAGTGGTATACATACGGAGTAAAGAACTGATGGAGGAACTGGTGCAAGAGTACCAGCTTCTTTCAAGCAAAAATACGCGCCATAGAAAGATGTGTTCCAATCAATCTTGAAAAGAATAACGGAAACTGCAACATAGCGATAATGTCAGATAGTCAGGCAGCTATAAAAGCAGTAGACTCCTTTGTCCTCGATCCAAACTTGTATACAAAGTCTCAACAAATTGGGCAAGAATAATAGATTATCTGTCTGCTGGATACCAGTTCATGTGGTCTGAACCATTCTGCGGGATAGGGGAACACACCCTACGCGAAGAATTCAGGAAATCGGAAAAGGAAACAAAAGGGCTAGAACCTTTCGAGATCTCCAAGGTCTGAGACAAGCCAAACAATTCTTAGGAAACTGTGATCTCAAAAGTTTAAATCATGTATCAGTCTTAGCAAAAATAACCTACGTATCCTAACTGGTTTCCTAACGGGGCATTGCAAACTCAGGGTATATCTTAAGAAGATAGGGATACCCACGGAAACTCCAGAACACATACTGGAATCCTGCAGGATTCAAGACAAGAATTTACCAACCACTGCTCATTCTCAGATTCTTAAAAGAAACCGAACTGGGTGATGTGCTCTGAATAGGCTAAGGCATAAACTCTTCAACATAATTCCCGGTGAATTAAGCTGTAAGGGGGCTCTGGAAGAGGGAGCAAATCCTCTCTAAGGTATTAGTAGGTTGCACAATAGACCACAAGGTCGCAGTGTACTACGCCTTATATATTATTATTATTATTATTAATATTTATGCAACAATACAATAAAATATATTAATTCCTATCATTTTAATATACATTTTCATCCATCCACGACTATGTCTTATAAACACAAAAAATATACGTATTAAATTGCAACAACTTCATAGTTATTATGTTATTAAGTTAAATTACGTAAACTCAACACTTCCCAACACATGCCCAGTCAACAACTGTTTTTGGTTGCCATTTGAAAACGTTGTTAAACACACCAACACCTCCCAACTTAATGTCTCCCGTTCACACGTATTCAGATAGGAAATTTGAGAGGATTTTGCGGCCATATTTAAAAATTAACTAATGGGGACAGGGGAATACAGATTGGACTATCTGGTTAATTCCTCATCTGTGTCCTGTCCCTTTAGTTAATGTTAGGTTGGACAGGGGTGTAATATTAGATTCACCACACAACACTAGGCACCGAAGCGGGCCTATCGCGATCTCTGGGGAGCCGGTTGAATTTGTACTCAAACGGCAGACAAAAACCTAAATACTTTCCTTTTAAAGCATTGAATTACCCTACAAAAGGCATGTAGGCCTTTGAAGTTTGTACAGTCTATTTCCTCTAAAGCTTCGAAAAAGTGTCTCCCTAAGAATTTTTTTACGACTACGTGTGATTGTTTCGCATTCACGCAAAATGTGCGGTATATCCTAAACAGCCTGCAGATCACCACAGAATCTTCTGATGTCTGTATCTGACAGTCCGAGTCTATTTGAATGTTTTCGCAAGAGGCAATGCCTTTCAGGATTCCTACTGATAGTCGAAGCTTATCCCTCCTAAGTCTTATAAATTTCCAGGAACTCTTACGGCCTGGCTTTCGATGTAGATAGCTATATCTCTTCCGGATATTGATCTCTTCTGCATTTGGCCAGCCGCCTTGAGGATAACCAGAACCTCTGATTGAAATACGCTGCTTTTTCCCGGTAGTCTTACACTCTCAGGTCTGGATCTTTGAGAAGAACGACGGAGGGCTGGGCGTCGTTTGAAAGCCATCTGTAAAAATCAAAATTTTGTTTGATTTGATTATTGCATCTCTTTGCCAATACTCCCTCTCCGGAAATATAACATCATACGGAATGTGTAAGTTGACTAAGAGGGAGGTTTCATCCTTAACGATTGGATTTCCTGGCAGTAGCTTCGAAAGGACCGTAGCATGTCCGAACGTACTACTCTTAAAGTGACCCAAAAAAGTGAGTCGTATTTCACTGTTGCCAGTCAGTTTTCTGATGTGCGAATCAAGCGGTGTTAGAGAAAGGTTTCCAATGCTGAGTAGAGTCGGTACGGAGCGCACCCGTTATAGCTTTAGAAGCCTTTCTTTGAACTGCCGCTAATTTGCCGCATATCATTTTCTTATCTGTTGCTTTTCACCCATCGCACTATCCGAAAGAAACAATTCTACTCCGTTGAGTTTTGGGAGCTTGAATTGCGGTATCTTGTATTTTATGGTAAAAAGAACCAGTTCCGATTTTGAAGGGTTTGCCCTGAGACCGTACCTTTCTGCCCAAGTGCCGATCGTCTTCAGGGCTACGTCCATGACTTAAGGTATTTAAATATTTTCCCTGTATTATTATGACCACGCCATCTGCTTATTCCGCGGCACTTATACCCATTGTCCTAAGCTTTTTGAGGATGTTATTAATAACTAGAACCTACAGGAGTGGTGATATGCCTCCCCTTGAGGGTTCCCCAGGTTACAGACATTCTGGCTGAGCTTTGTCCAATGGAACATTTTATTTTCCTACTTGTAAGCATGGTGCAACTCCATGACATAGACGCTTGGCCGACTACTCACCAATCCCTTACTTCCAGCCCTTCTATATTTGCAGCAAGGGCGATATCTAACACCTCCTGCCTGTTTTTAACCACAAAAGTGGGCGAATTCACTGTATTACAAATATTTCGGTTGGAACAAATGATGAAATCATATAAACACTCACCTCTTGTGTTGATGTCACTACTTCCCCATTGTGTATGATGGTCGTTTGCGTCACGGCCTATCACCAGCATCCGATTTTTGTAACTAGTCAGGTCCATTAGCTGCTCAGAGTTGTATGGGAGGTAAACAGAGGTCAGACATAGTGGTTTGCCACATTCCCTCTTGCATTTCGCCACCGTCAGGTCACCTTAGCTGCCTTTATTTGGTTGCCTTTATTTGGTTTTTAATTAGGATACAAATCCTGATTTTACCTTCTGCCTTGTAGAACAAAGTGTAGCTTGTTGCTTGTTGGAAGCTTTATTGAACAGTGTAGCTTTAGTTCTTCCGAGAATATTTCGGCACCTGTTTCACAGTCCATCTTAGATCCATCTGTGTAGATGGATAACGATTTACTTTTCGTGGGTTCATTCTTATCCCATTCATATCTGCTCGGGAAGAAGCAGGAGAATGGTCTGCTAACGTCCAGTTGAGAGACATATTATTAGAATTGACAATTTTTGCAGCGTATTTGCTTTAAATCTGTGCATGTCCAAAATTACCAGGGTTCCAAGTGTTAGTTTGGCTAGTCCTTAAATCACTTTTGGTTGCAAATTCTATGTATTTATATGTCCAGAGGTGTTAAATTAAGAATTGCCTCCAGTCCAATTCGTGTAGTTCTCAACGCACTGGTTGCCCCTTTACGTGCTAGACTTTGTATTTTTGTCATTGAATCATCATAGAATGGTCGCTTTGCTCACGGCTTGCCACCAGACTATGCTTCCATAAGTGAGTATTGGCCGCACTATTGCCGTATACATCTACTGGATTATTTTTTGATTTGGTCCGCACGTCCTAACGGCACCGACTATCGAAACCGATTACATTTGATATCAGAATTTTTTTCACTTAAGCAGTGAATTAAACAACGAATCGGTACTATTTACAATGCACAGCGTTGAGTTCCACCACATTTTAGAAGCACGTTCTTTCATATGGTAGTACGGAAAGTTTGTATTCTGTTAAATCGTTTACTTACTTGTCCGTTTCAACTTTTGCTATGACATTCGAAATTATTTTTCTCCCTCTCTGTGTACTGTGTACAGAGTGTACTTTGCCCACTTTGCCACTGTTACGCAAATTACCTTGACGCTCTCCCAAGCGTCGCACACTTCCAGAAGGAAGCGTCTGAGGAATTCCAGGAGAGCTTGATTCCACAAGCTACAACCTTGGATCCGCCTTCCAGATCACCGCCCTTGAACCCGCAATTTTACTAAATGAATTCCGGCCCAGCTCGTGCTAATAGATATTAGTTTTACGTCCAACTTCATATTACGGCTTACTTTATTATACTTGCAGCGAAATTACAAATCTCTGACGTAATAAATCAAAGGTTCCTATATAATTATAATTATAATTTGGCTAATTTTGGCAAAACAAAGCCCAACTGTTACCTCATTTTCCAACAGTACATTTTCAGCGCAATGAAATTCAACATTTTACGAAATAAAAAAATTAATTTTTCAATTTCAATTTTGTTGAAATTTCAACATTTCAAATGACAATACAAATGGTTTATACTGCTTTATGGCTGGTTTACATGGCCACTCAAGTCTACCACGCAATAAAAGTAGGATGCACAATACTAAAATGTCTACTGCAAGATGGGGACAGCACTACCAAACATACAAAAAACGTGACACGTATTTTGGTCGGTAATGTTAACTGCTGCCACCACGCAGCCGAATGTAGACTGTTTGATCTCTGATCTCACTCTTACATCTTTAAAATCATTGACGGCAGAAATCTCCCTCTACGCATGCGTGGCCATGTAACCCACACTACCTGGCGCTATGCGAAATAACGAATTTGAGCTCTATGATTACTTACTATTAAATGTACATATTTATACAATGCAGTACATTTCATATAGTTATTTCGCATTGTATTTGTTCTTCTCCCACGTCATACGTCGTGGCAGGACAAGTCATACCAACAATTTTATAATGAATTCTCCTCACTTTTTCAATAATAACCTAAAAGTCTGACTAATGAACAATAAATAATTTTGAGGCTATTTATATTTCGAAAGTCTTTACTATTACGTTTAAGAAAGCCTAACAATGAGTTAGACCTGTCAATGACATAATCATAATGAAAAAAGAAACTTAAATTAAGGATCATTCACATGAGAGCGAATTCCGAACTGCGATCAAGGGAATATTCGTGACTTCTGACATTTCATTCACATGACAAGTTTTTTTGGTTGCAGGTACCCGCTAATCTGATTTGTAAATGTAGCAGCAAGATGTTTAAATTTTAAAGTTATGTTCGAACGAATTTTTTATTCGCAATTCGCTCTCATGTGAATAGTCCTTTATTGTCAAATATGACACCAAGACCTTTAACTTACCAAACTCTG
The DNA here is from genome assembly GCA_963576555.1 of Ferdinandea cuprea. Taxonomy (NCBI): domain Eukaryota; kingdom Metazoa; phylum Arthropoda; class Insecta; order Diptera; family Syrphidae; genus Ferdinandea; species Ferdinandea cuprea. Next base: position 98,247,915 of record OY754958.1, on the reverse strand, counting down.
AAGTTAAGATCATTTCTAAAATAACTGTGAAAAATTGAAGTACTAATACGATATGCTGAAAAAACTTTCCATTTATAAATGTTAAGTTCCAAAGCATTACGTTTCCACCACTCAGACAATCTATATTGGACAATCTTGAAATAAATCCAAAAAAAGAAGACACATTCCTCCAAGATACATTACCAATATTGAAGTCACCCAATACACAATGTATTAGAGTGGCTGCAAGATTATTAACGACACTACATATGTTTCGAATGTGTTTTTCATATACATTGGCAACACTGTTTGGTGGAACGAAGGAGACAAAAATAAATAACCGATAACGCACATCATTAAAGAAATCAACACACACACACATCTGTTCCACTTCAACCAAACAATGTTCCAATGTCATTTGCCTACTATGAAAACAAGAAAAGACAGATATTAAAACTCCTCCACCTCGCTCGCTGTTTGTTCGGCAACGATAATTTCGGTAAACGACATATACTGAATCGAAGATCTGCGTAGAAAAAATGTAAGTTGCATAGGTTCAGGTATAAAAAACGAAAAACTTGTGAAATTTTTTACAGTTGCCAAAAAAGGATGCACATGTAACGATGCGGATTCGCCGTGGGAAATCGGAAGTGCTCACGTTCCTACCTATGCAGCACAAGATCCAATCAAGGAGGAGTGTCAGGACTTCCTTGACGGTGCACACTATCTTTTCATCGACTTCCATGCCTATATGGCGATGGCCGAATTCGGAATCTCGGAAAAACTAAACCAACTAGGTCGGGTTACGCTGGAGAAAACGCTTTACAATGTGTAGTTTGGCAGCTTTATATGTGTTTAAAAAAAAAAAGCGGTGGAAATACCAATAACATAATTTTTTATGTTTGCATTAAAAAAACAGGAATTTACACGCGACATTAATAATAACTGCGTCTAGACAATTTATGATGGCGGCAAGGCTTCGATTTTGTATGTAACATAGCATAGTAAAGGGTACACTCGCATATTTTTGTGTCGTGAGAATTTATGTCTTGCAGCACCCTACAACATTGTTCTAGCGAACAACAATAACTCTTGCTCAGTGTATTTTAAAAAACAATTCTTCTGTTCTAGTTGCTCCAGCCTTAAATGAATGTTTTCAGTGTCATCGCCACTTAATTTATAAACCGAATCCCAACATGGTATAAATCGCGACGACGGACGCATTTAACCACCATTGTATTTTATTTCGCCACTTCCAATAAATATTATTTTTAGAATCGTCAACAACAATCTTCTGTTTCACTTTAAAATCTCAACGATTATTTTTGAACTCACTTGACGCACAGCTTTGAAAAACAGTCTGACCTATATCCGGGTGTTCACCACCGCCACCGCCATTGTCATTATCACCATCTTCTGTTTAACATTTGCCAGAACCACCATCATTTCCAGCTGATTGGTTGAACAATTGGAAGAACGAAAGCACATGTCATTGCCGTCAGCCTTGCCATATTACCAGATTTATCGTACCTAAATGTCCCTTTTCTATTATCTTTTTCGCATTAATTTATTTATATATTTTATATATTTATTTTCCTAATTAAATACGATATTAATATTTTTATACCCTATCCTAGGAGTATATTAATTTTGATACATAGTTTGTAACACCCCTTAATATTCGTCATAGAACCCTTTAAGTATATATATTTATGATCAGGACCAAATTGCTACGGCTTTGTATGGGCGATATGTTGGAAAAACTATTGGTCAAATATCTTGTTAATCATTTTTTTCGCTTTGTATGCAAATGTTCGAAGAAAACAGCTTTTTATTGAAAAACGCCCACAAAAAGTATGCGTGGCAAAAACTTTATATGACAAACTTATAAAGGAGGGCAGTGCCTACATATCTTGTGAAAGTTGTAATACTCTATCTCTCTAACTTTAGCTTTAAAACTGTTTTTTCTCAATTGTGGACGTGGCAGTGGGCGTATTCAAAAAATGTTTACACTTAACCATTTCGGAGCCCTACGGAGTATGTGGTCCAAATTTCAGCTTCCAAGCTTAATTTTTAAAGCCTAAAAATTGCGTACGGACGGACGGACAGATATTGCTAAATAGTCTTAGGATTTGGTTCTGATCATAAATATATATACTTTTATGGGTCTACGACGAATATTAAGGGGTTGTTACAAACTATGTGTCAAAATTAATATACCCTGCGGATAGGGTATAAAAAGTGAAAATGTCATATGTGAAAACCGATTATTCAAGTGTTAACGGAGGCCGACGTAGAATTCGACGAAAATGCCACCGTGGCCGAACTTGGGCCATTGTATGACGAATTATTGTCAACCCGAGGAACCGCAGCAAACGTGTCCCTAGGCTCCGAAAAAGAGAGGACCCATCGCACCGACGTGCAGAACGCGTTCCAGTGCAGAATCTGGATGCAGAATTGGCCAGAACCGAAAAGGAAATCAACACGTACAAGGATCTGAAAGAGAAATTAATCGAAGAATTCAGACGCACCTACTCGATGCACGATGTTTGCAATGAGCTGAAATAGCGGACATTAAATGAGAAAGAGTCGATGAAGAGGTATGTACTGGAGATGCAGGAGATTGACTCCTACGCCAACATACCGGAGGCCAGCGCAGTCGGCACCGAAGAGCAATTGCCTGAAGCCGAATTTCATCGAAATTGCCCCAAGAAAAAAACCGCCCTTGTCGCAGTACCGCAGCACCCCAGAAGACAAATGCACGCGACCGTGAGGCGATGTTGTAGAGAATAGTGTTAATATTTCCCGATAGCATTAACTAGAATATGTAATACTGTTGAAGATGTTAACACAAATTGTGAAGTCTCTAAGTAGAGATAATAGAATTGAAAGATGAACGGGGTATGGTAAACTTCATTGTTTTAGGTCGGCTAGTGAACGCAGTTGGGAATTGTATCGAGAACGACGACGAAATAAGAATAAATGAACAATTGCCAGGCAGCGGTCAAACACTACCTTAAGAAAGTAAAAGCGAAAGCTAGTGATTATTCAATGAAACTTATCTTAACCATGTGCCAATATAGTTCGCCGCGGCGACTTTCGTACTACGAACGCACTGAAGTACAAAATATTTTCGATCGGTTGTTGGAGAAAGGGATAGTCAGACCGCGTAACCTATGCCTTAGTACTAGTGAGTAAAAGAATGGGAAGGTTCGGATGTGCGTAGAATATCGGACCCTAAACAAACATACCTTAAGGGAAAACTTTCCGCTCCCATTAATTGAAGACTGTTTGGAATATTTCGAGGGAAGGGCTTCATCATATAAAAGGGTCTGAGGAATCGGTTAAATATATCGCGTTCGAAAATCGTTTTGGACAATTCAAATACGTTCATATACCCTTGGGTCTTAAGAATGCACCCGCGGTCTTCAGAGATATATTTACTTAACGTTCAAACCGTTGATTGTCAAAGGCAAGGTGATTGTTTATATTCTTGACATCTCCGATTGCAACCATCGACATGGAGACGCATGATGAAATTCTCACCGAAGTGCTGCGCGTATTAAAAGAAGCCGGCTTTAAATAAGAGTAAGTTCGCAGTTAACGAAATCGATTACCATGGTTATCCGATTATTGCGGATGGCATACGCCCTGACGACAATCACTTAGAGGCGATTCGCACTGACCCGATGCCCCGCAATACTAAAGACGTCCTGAGGTGTAAAGGGTTGTTTTCCTTTTTCTGTTGCTTCGTCCTAGGGTTCTCCTGCATTGACGAATTTGCTAAGGAAAAATTCAAAGTTTTCTTGGACTGATAAGTGCACTGAAGCCTTTGAGCAGCTAAAAAAAAACTAGTTTCTTCGCCAATACGGGAAACGGAGTTGCACTGTGATGCCAGCGCACACGGTTTTGGGGCCGCACTTTTGCAAAAACAAGATGACAGGAAGTTTCATCCAGTAGCATTATTGGATTTCGAATGTAAAGACAAAAAAAAATCGATTTATCAGAAATTGTCTTAAGTGTATTTACCATTCCGTGCCCCTGCGAAATACTGAGCGAAACCTATATGATATTACGAAACGGCCCGAGCCTTTTGACACTGTCCATATAGACCACTTTGGCCCGCTGCCCTCCATAAGTTCAAGAAGTAAACAAATTTTGGATTCACGAAATATGTCAAATTATATCCTGTCAACACTCCCGGAACAAGAGAAACGATAAGCGCCCTGGAGCGATATTTTGAATATTACAGTCGTCCACATAGGATCATTAGTGATCGGGGAACTGGTTTCACGTCAAAAGAATTTGGTAAATTTCTGAAGGAAAATAACATTGAGCATTGAAAGGTTGAAAGGGTAAACCGAGTTTTAAAAGCAATGTTAACGAAGTTGGTTGAGTCCTCCGAGTGCGCCGATTGAAAACAGCAGTTGACCAGGGTTGAGTATGCCATAAATAATGCAAACCATTCAAGCAAGGGGTCGTCCCCAAGTAAACTGCTGTTCGGAGTGAAACAATGGGAAAGTGTCATCGAAGAGCTGACTGAGCATTTGGATGAGAAATACAGTGATGACGCGCGAATAGATTTGACCAGGCTGCGACATGAAGCCCCCGAAGCAATCGAAAAGTCCCAGCTGCACAACCTGAATCAAATATTCCGAAATGGTTAAGTGTAAAACTTTTTTTGTTACGCCCACTGCCACGCCCACAATTTAGAAAAAAACGTTTTAAAGCTAAAGTTAGAGAGATAGAGTGTTACAACCTTCACAAGATATTTAGGCACTGCCCCCCCTTATAAGTTTGTCATATAAAGTTTTTCGCCATGCGTACTTTTTGTGGGCGTTTTTCACTAAAATGCTGTTTTCTTCGAAAATGTTCATAGAATCAGAAAAAAAGGTTTAACAAGATATTTAGCCGATATTTTTTCCAATATATCGCCAATACAAAGTCTTTGGCACGCCCACTTTTTGGGGGCGTTTTTTCAAAAAATAGTTTTGTTTAAATTTCATAGAATGAAATAAAATGCTATCTATCATTTTCTCAATGCTTTTTTCTTTGGGGTATATAGTGATATGGATAGGGTAACATACTCTTCTCCCCAAGCGGACTGTAAAATTTCCTTATGTCTATTTACTAATTTTAGTAGCCGTTTTTTAATATGAGAAATGATCTATATGGATCTTGAATTTGTATGCATTACAACAAATACACATGATTTTACTAAAGGGTGATATTTTAGCTGGTTTGGTTTTGGCAACACTGGTTTTGACAGCTGACGTGTGTTTAGTACCTTGTGTCACTGTCAAACAGCTTCAGGTTGGTTTGCAATTTAACCATGGATCGTCTTACAAATGAACAACGCTTGCAAATTATTGAATTTTACTATCAAAATTCGGGCTCGGTTCGAAATGTTCATCGCGCGCTGCTTCCATTTTATGATCGGCATTCTCGACCTTCTGAGCAGTCTATTCGGAAGATTGTGACCAAATTTCGCACCAAATTTACTTTGTTGGATATTAAACCACCAACACGTTTACGTACTGTGCGTATTGAAGAAAATATTGCGGCCGTATCAGCTAGTGTGACAGAAGACCGCGAAATGTCGATTCGGCGCCGTTCCCAGCAGTTAGGCCTTTGTTACAGCACTACGTGGAAAATTTTGCGGAAGGATTTGGGCGTAAAGCCTTTTAAGATACAGCTGGTGCAAGAACTAAAGCCAGCCGACCTACCACAACGCCGAATTTTTGGTGAATGGGCTCTTGGAAAGCTGGCCGAGGATCCGCTTTTTTATCGAAAAATTGTGTTCAGCGATGAGGCTCATTTTTGGTTGAATGGGTACGTAAATAAGCAAAATTGCAAAATTGAACAGCTACCAATGCATCCCGAAAAAGCCACTGTTTGGTGCGGTTTATGGGCCGGCGGCATTATTGGGCCATATTCAAAGATGATGCGAATCGCAGCGTTACTGTCAATGGTGAACGCTACCGAGCGATGATAACAAACTTTTTTTTGCCCGAAGTGGAAGTTCTTGACTTGCATGATATGTGGTTTCAACAAGACGGTGCCACATGCCACACAGCACGCGAAACAATGGCGCAATTGCGAGGCGAGTTTGGTGAACAGTTAATTTCACGTTTCGGGCCGGTCAATTGGCCGCCTAGATCGTGCGATTTGACACCATTAGATTATTTTTTGTGGGGGTATGCCAAGGCTAATGTGTATAGGGACAAGCCCGCTTCGATTGACGCACTGGAAGCCAACATCCATTCATTCATTCGTGAGATACCGGCCGATATGTGTGAAAGAGTATGCCAAAATTGGACTCAGCGGATGGGCTACCTGAGACGCAGCCGCGGTCAACATTTGCATGAAATTATCTTTAAACATTAAATTGCAAGGTTCAAACTATCGATTCAAATAAATATTTCATTCATTTTTTCGAATTTTTTGTGTTTTTTTTTTAAAAAAAGTTCTAAACCTCTTAAAAAATCACCCTTTATTTATCAAGATCACGATTTGTGATCTGGAAACTTGTTTTGCTATTTACCACCAGGTGCCTCAAGTGTGAATAGAAAAACAATTTTCCTTTACGATCCATGTTGCCATACTTAAATTGTAAAATCATTGATAATCGAAAAAGAAATGAGACATTTTTATATCCGAATAAATAAAGATACTGCTTCTTTTTTTATTGATTATATTGAAGTAATAAATAAAGATTCGCAGTCAAAGTGAGTTAATAGAATGCACTTTTCAGAATTGCTTGTTAATAAAACCCGCAATTAACTTTATTTTTAGATGTTATTTTTTAGTATGATAACGCTGCAACAGGTCTAAAAATTGACATTCAACAATACTGTTCTATCTAACTGCAGGTAATGATTGAAATAACTAAGTTTGCAGACATATTTTTATTAGCTGAAATTGAAGAAGCACGGTGAGATACATTGGCAGCTGTATATTCGTTGACTGCAAAGCTGGGCAAAGCTATTAGAATGCTTCCAGTGTTTGATGATTTGGAGTGTTTTATTATCATCGGCTGAGCCATATAGATCATTTCCGATAATAAAAAACGGAAAAACCGCAAAAAATATTCGCATTTAAATGCAATAACTTCATAAAATATAAAATATCTATTAAAGTTAAATTACGAAAACTCAACACACATCCGCCGTGACCAGCTGTTTCTTGTTGCCATTTGGAAATGTTTCAAAACTTTCCGCGCTAATGTCATGTCTCTCGTTCACACGTATTCATACATAGGAAATTTGAGAGGATTTTGTGGCAAAGATGACTAACTGGTTAGTTCCGCATCTGTGGTAGGCACAATCTCGACGATTTGGACTACCGCTATGTCTCATATACATGTGAAATAGACGCAGTAAGGCTTCCAGTGAAAGAAAGAAACAAGAGCAGTAGAACATGGTCGAACTCTGATACAGGGTGTGGCGTAAAGAAAAACAAAAAAACAATTTGTCTAAATTTTTTATTGAATATTTTGTAACATATGCTCACAAGTTAGTGTGCTACGTACATTTTTGTTCGTTGCTAGTTTTTAATTGTCTTTATTAATCTGCTTAATGATATGATTAACTCGTACATGGACATACAATTTGATAAGAAATTATGTGAATAAATACATTTTTTAAAATGTTATTTCATCTCAAAGTTTTTAAGAAAATACATATTGGGCAAAAAGGAAACACATTTTTGTTCAAGATTTTCTAACGAGTTTAAGAATTCTTCCGAAGACCGCATTAATTTGACACACTCATATTATTTAAAAACTGTAATAAAGGGTGTTTTTTTTAGAGGTATAGAACTTTAAGTTTCAACACTATTTTAACTGGCGGCCATTTTGTCAGCTCTCAGTGATTTTTTTTTAGTTTGATTTGACATTCCAACATTAATAGACTGACGCCTTAACAACGCTTCCAGATTGTGCAAATTTATTTTGAAAATCGTGGTTCTGTTTGAAATACGTATTTGCGAATTTTGTGTAGCGATGAAGCTCTCTTTTGGTTGAATGGATACGTCAATAAACAAAACTTCCATATTTGGAGTGATAGTAACCCTTAAGTGTACGGTGAGACAGTGTTACATCCTCAAAAACTGACTGTTTGGTCTGCTTTATGGGTTACTGGAATAATTAAAGTTGCGGAAATCATATCTCCTAAATCGAACTCGATTTTTGAAAATTAATGATTGCATCTCCAGGTCAATCAATGTTTCTTCAAGTGTACCCCGAGGCAGCAACCTTGATCCCTTGATGTTTTTGTTGTTTATTAATAATCTGCCGTCTGTTATTAAACACTCCCAGTGTCTTTTGTTTGCAGATGACCTTAAACTATTTCACCATGTAGAATCTTTATCTGATTACCGTCTGCTACAAGAAGATTTATCTGCAGTCGACTTATGGGGTGATAGAAATAAATTGCTTTTGAACTCTTCCAAATGCCAATGTTTTACATTATGTAGATGTAAATACTATCCCTATTACTTCGAACTACCATATAGCTCGCTGCATTAATGTGACTTACTCTTTAATTGCTTCATCAGATATTGACTTTTTCTTAAACTAAGCTCATTTTTAGTTTGGATCAATCATAATGTATTTCCACTTTATATTGCTCATTCTGTTATCTCTCCTATGTTATTTATGACATACATACATATATTATACTTCTTTTTATGTACATATGTTTAATTTGTTCATATTTTATCTTTGTAAGTAGTCTATAAGAGATTGTTAAACTCTGATTGTTGAAATAAATAAATAGTTTTGGAATGGTTTCATATGTACAGTTTGTCAAGAAAATGTTTTTACAACCCAAAATATGCCTTCAGTTTACACTTTCCTTGCTAATATAGACTCCTCTAAAGATTTTTTTCTTTACACTCCTTAAATTAGTATTCATGAGACTAGATACAAACAAATTTATTCACTTTTATTAAAAAAAACATAAGAAAAAACAGAAAATAATGTCATCCCAATATTCGACAGTCTTGGCGGTAACCTGGATTTAATTGCGGTAAATGCACCGAAATTAACATTTTACGAAGGAGCATATAATTAAGATGTGGCTGCTTTAGAACTGCACCAAAGGGTTCAATACATCTGCCCAGAGTCCTGATCTTAATCCTCTTGAGAATTGGTTTGCACATGTGAAAAAAAAAAATTTAAAGCAATCCTAAAACCCGAAATCAATTAATTTAATTTATCCAAATACCGCGAAAAATACCTAGCGTATACGACCTTAAGAATTAATTGCTTAAAACTGAGGGCGGCAAAACAAAATATTGAAAAAAAATTATGTCATAAAATGGACTTTTAAATGCTTACCGCCAATATGTAAAAATACTTTATTGACACTGTTTGTTTCTATCTGATCTCTTGAATACTAATTTAAGGAGTGTAAAAAAATAAAAAATTAAAAACAATCTATAGATGAGTCTTTATTAGCAAGGAAAAAGTAAACTGAAGGAATATTTTTGCTTGTAAAAACACTTTCTTGACAAACTGTATATATTAAATTCTATGATCGTTTTATTATTTATTTAACTCATAAATAAGCATGCACATGAAGTTACATTGTAGCCGTTGAATTAATTAGCCACTCTTTCCAATAGACGACTTTATTTGTCAAGTCATAATGTTTTGTAATTTTTTAAAATTTTTATTTATGATATAACAGAAAAATAAAACAATTTAATACTACTATTACTAGTAAGTATGTTGCAAATGTTGTTTAAAAGTTTAATAAAACCTCCCATTACCTTCGAAATCAACTGTCTTATTGTAGGTATATTAGTCTCGTTAATCAATATAATTTAGATTATCCTCAATATTAGAATAATATATTATGTTATTAGTTGTGTGGTATATGTTTTTATAAACCCATATTCAACTCATTTTTGCATATTTATTTTAAACACCCAAACTGTGAGGTGAAAACCCATATAATTCAATTCATGTGTACACGGTTTCCATTTGATTTGCACGTAAATGCCTATATAAGTGCAAATTATGTGGGTTGTTTTCAGCTGGGCTTAGTTTGAGGTTGAGCTGATCTGGTTAATTACTCATGTGTGGTCACTGTAAGTATATATACTCTGATTTTTATTCTCATCACATGTATACAACCTACATAATGTCTATCAAATGTAATAGTGTTTTACATGCATTCCAAATATGTTAGAATTATTCAAGGCCCCAACCCATAGAATCCGTCGCTGCCGCGCGTGCATTAATATTTTAAAATTCACGAATTGGCCGCCCCACAGAATCCGTCGGAGCTTTGACAGCTGTATTTTATATTTATTTTGTCAAATCGGTGATGGCAGATTGCCATATCAAAAGAGTTTCTTTTTGTCGTCCAGTGTTAAAATTTTATTTTTAGTCAGGACAAATCGTTTAAATATATACAGCCCTAGTAATAAAAGGAGGGTACGAAAACGCACACTTGCGTGCGCACGCAAACAGCCCACGTCTCAGTTTTTAATCGCGTGTTTTAATACCGCACGCGCACGAGGGTGAGTTTTGGCAAAAACAGAATATGTCCGCTCGCTTGCGCACGTAAGACGTGAATAATGTTCGTGAGTCGTTTTTGAAATTCGAATTCCAGGATTAAGGAACTGGATTGGTGTAAGAAAAACATGTTTTCTGTGTAATTGGAGTGTTGAGGTGCGGCAGGGCAATAGATATGTTACGCGTGGTTTATAAGGAATTAGATTGGCATAACAAAAAAATGTTTCTGTGCAATTCGAGTGTTGCGTCCGTGCAATAAATATGTTATGTGTTGTTTTTTTTTTTGCAAATTTTTGGATTTAGTTGGAGAGATTTATGGCTAAGCAAAACAAGTTGAAATCTTGTATTAAATAGATGGTTTTATAGGCGGGATTTGGGTAAATGTCTCCTTAAAATTAGTAGTGGGTGCATTGTTTTTTCATTATAGAGTAAGGTTTTAAGAATTACGAATTTAGACCTTCAGATGGCTTCTATTGAAAATTCGAAGGAGAACTTGAAGATGTACCAACCATCTCCAGTTCTAGAAGTATTTAAATGTTAAGGAATTCGTTTTTATTTCTTTCGGTGGGAAATTGCGAAAAGTAACCTACGAAAGTAGAAAATAAAATTAAGTAAGTCTTAATACGCCTAACAATAATGGAGTTGCACCGGAAGCTATGATAAAGTGTTAGCGGAAAAAATCCAGCAAATATAAAACGTTACTATCAATTTCTACATAACAAAATATAGGTGTTGATAGTGACAACAGCAGCAATGAATCTGTGGCATTGAAATCCAGGACAAAAGCAAAACAAACCAGCTGAATGCAATGCCATAAGAACCAATATAAATATAAATGATAATGCAGTTAAAAACAGGATATTCCTCCAAGAAGCATACCCCCACCTCCAAAAAACGTCAACCTCGATCTGTGACCGAAGCGAGACTAATTTTCATTTCCACACCACCACGTACACCACTCAACATCGACCGATGTTGCTGGCAAAGTATACACACTTTATGAAATTTAGGCACCCTTATCTACTTTCATTGCCTATAGGTAGAATACTATCGCGTGCGCCCGCGAGTCCAAAAAACGTCTCATATATGTCTCACGCACGAGAATGAGACTTTTCGTCAACGTACATTGGTGTGCGCCCATGAATGAGTCGATAAGAAACGCACGCTTGCGTGCGTGAGACGATATAAAAATGTAGATAGCGAACATCTCACGGACGCGTGTCCTTTTCGCGAACTGCTCGTGAGCGTGCGTTTCCGTACCCTGAATAAAAGTCCCTTAACTCACGAGCTAACTAATGCCTGAAACAGATGCTGCACCCGAGACACACATGCATATTTTTCGAAAAATATTATGTCTAGTTCTTGTGGGATGCCGTTTTTTTGATTGTGAATAGAGGAGTAGGTGCCATTCGCCTTGATGCGAAAAAAATTTTTTCATCCGGCATCCCACAAGGATCGCCCCTATCTGCCATCTTTTTTATAGTTGCGTTTAATATTATCAGCTCAATTGTCGATCGCCACAGAACAATAGGTCATACGCTGTATGCCGACAATTGATAGTCTTCTTTAAGTCCAAGGACTTAACAACACTTGCTTCCACTTTCACCAATATTCTCCTTTCCTATTTGCCTTTCAGCAAATAACAACAAATAACAACACCTTACCACGCAGCCATCAGGAGCGGAATGAGGGCCTTTCACACAATCCCAATTCGGAACCTGCTGACAGATGCTGGGCTTCCACAACTTAAGGAAAACAATCGAGTTTCTTACTACGAGCACGATACAAAAAAATTAATTACTCCAATAGATCACCCATTCATAAGGATGTCATAGGAATTCTTAAGCGAAAGAAAACCCCAAGACTTCAGTCAACATTAACCTCCGCTCTAAAAACTGCAAACAATTTTGACATACCAATTGTCATACAGAATTTGAAGTCGACCTCCTTGGAATTTACCAAAAGATTTCATACACACCGGTCGAAATACTCAATCACATGAACCAATAACAACATTTTAACTATATTTTTTGAAATAGCAGAAAACCACAAGGCCCAAGAATGGAACCTAATATTTACTTATGCTTCAAATACGCTTCAAAAAAAGACGAAACGTCATTCGCTGTTGTCGCAGAAGACTTAACAATCATTTCTAAAGGCCTTTTCCCAGCTTTCACATCGATATTCACAGCAGAAGCTTTTGCGATCCTCACTGCAATTGACAAAACTAAAAATAAAAAGAATATCGTATTTACAGACAGCAAATCATCTGCAACAGCTATTAAAAACATTAACAATGGAAAAGAAATTATCGAATCCATTCTCGACAAACTTATTTCTAGGAACGGAAGATTAAAAATCATATGGATCCCAGGGCACATCGGAATTAAAGGCAATGAAGTTGCCGAAGCTGTAGCCAAGTCAGCTATAAAAGAACGTCTTACTACATTCTACGTTTACAACAAAAAAGACATACAAAAACATATACTTAAGTCTTGGAAATACAAGAGAAAAATTTACTGGTCAAGTTATCACCATATAAACACCAAATTAAACCCTTATGCTGAAAAAAACTATATACCCTAAGGACATATCACACAAAAAGATAAAGATATATATCAGACTGCGGATAGGTCATACTAATATAACTCACAAACACCTTATTACTAAAGAAACGCCCCCGCTCTGCCACCTGTGTAACGAAAACCAAACGCTTACCATAAGTCATCTTATTTAATGCAAACACGTAGCCCTTGCATGCAAGAAAATTGTAACCTATCCCATCTCTTATAGCAAGTCACATACGACCACATAAACGATGTATACAGCACTTAATTTAGAAAATATTATCTAAACCTTATTTGTCAACTACCCGAAAGCCCCAGCAGCTAGTGCTACTTATCTGTTTATAGTTATTAAAAATGAAATTTATTTTATTGTTAATACATTTATAATAATAATAATAAGAATATCAGTCATTCGTTACCAAACAAATTCCGTTCACCCGACCAAAATAATGTCTAAACTAGGGTCTATCCAACGATCCAACGAGCATACACCAACTAATTTTCTAGATTTGGTCGGACGGATGCATGCCTGATGAACGGAACCTCAGCATCGTTTGCCCGGTTCACAAGAAAGCTGCGTTAATATAGAGCTTTTAGTTTTCTATACATCGCATATACGATTTTGTCTGACGTATTGAGCAAGCACCTGAAACATTTTAACACGATCTGATAGGACCCTATCAGTACGATTTTAGGTCCGGTAAGTCCACAATTGCACAATTGATCAAATATTAACACTATTGCAGAACCTGCAGAAATACCAACAAGTTCATATCGATACTCACCACCTTTTATCGATTTTTAAAGCGGCATATGATATCACCTATAAAGATGAGCTATACAGAGCCAAGTCTTGTTTTGGCATCCCTCCCAAACTCGCCCTTGTGAAGAATGACGACGAAGGAAGTTATTTGCTGCATTAAAGTCGACCTAACCGAAACCCTTGATGATTATGAATTCTTTCCCATCATTACTTGAAGGGATTGTTCAAAACTCAAAAGCCAACACACGAGGTTTTTTACTTTGCATACGCCGTAGATATTGATTCATTTGGTAGAACATAGGGAGCTGTAACTGGTGGTAATCGAAGGCAAAACAATGTACATGCTATCACCAAGAAAGAACACCTAAGATCGACTAATCGGCCATAGAGTGCAAGTGGACAGGAAAAAAAACAAATAAAACCAAATTTTTGAATTAAGCCAAATCCAAACAGTTTGCCTTATTTCACTTTCAAAAAATAAGTTTAGGAAATTAATGTCTAATTTAATATTATTATGATGAGAAAGCAATAGCGAGAACATGAAAGTGCTTTTACGATAACCTCAGTTTTCCCTTCATAATTTTTATATGTATTCGCATGTAAAAAGGAAACTCGTATACTCTGTAAAATTCAAACAATATATATAATGGGGTATAATGATTTACCTAAAATATTGTGATCTTCAAAGTAGCGGTTGCCATTCTCAAAATCTGGAATCAACGATATTCCTGGAACCAGAAATTTATTTTCATTGGAAATCTCGAGTAACTTTGCCATTCGTGCAATGTCGCGATGCAGCAATAGTGATTCTTGTCGTATTTCTTCAGCTTTTAGGCCCTAATATATTAATAATAATGTTTAAAAATTTTTTTTTGGGTTTTTAAGTTTATTCTTACTTGAATATATGAATGTAGTCGATACATGAGAGGTCCTTGCTTAATAGGATGTAACGAAATGGCTTTATGAATTTCCTTGCGCTTAAAAGTTCCAGTGAATGCTTTCTTCCCACTTGAGTTATGTCTTAAAATATATTGCATCTGAAAGTTGATAAGTATACACATATAAATTTGGCTTTTACCAGAAATAAATAAAAACCTCATAATTCCAGGTACATGGAATACCAGCAAATTTTTGAACGCACCGACCAATTTCTACATCCTCATGTGTACTGTAAAGGTTTTTTAAACACGTTGGGATGTGAGGCGCAACTGTAGACACAATTATTTTAAATACAAACACAGTTTGTTTACTACATTTTATACCTCTTCGTAAAGTTTCACTGCTGAGTATCACTCCGGGTCCACCCATACAAAAATTTTCATCATATTCTAGTGATAGCAAACCGAACTCTTCGCTGTTTCCTTTTCCGGCTTGACCTACATAAATTTAAGGCAAACATAAATTAACCAAAATTAATAAAACGAGTTACACTAATCAGCAAACCAATGAACTGGGGCTTCGAACTATCAATAGAACGTAAGAACTGCTCCAATTTATCGGGGTCCATGTAAACATCATCATCCGCTCGAATAAACCATTCAAATTTATCAATAAAATGCTCGTACATATAATACAGCATCATAAATGACTTCTTTTGTGGCGGGTATCTATCATCAACGTTTTTTAGTCCAATAACAGGAAGCTTTTCTGAAAATGTACCCTCGGCACTAAAGAACGCTAGTCGCCCTGGTACTTCTGTACCCCACGTATCATAAACTGCTTTCGCTCTCCCTTCAATAAAGTTTTTTGCAGTCATAACTCCAACGAATACTAGACTCTTTTGAGAATTAAATATCGTATCTTCTGGTTTCATGCCGATTATATCCAGCGGTGATTTTGAATTTCCCGGTTTAAGGCTACATCGTTTGACTATTTCCAATGCTCTGTAATTTTTTAGTACAGTGCCTATGCACAAGCCAATAGCTATTCCAAAGCAGGCGAAAATAAGTGTTTTTCTTGTTGACATTTTGTTATGAACCACAAATATATTTAGTACCTTAAAGTAAAAAAAGGCTTGCTTTTTATTCATTTTTAAACTACAGATTTATGAAAAGGTAAGTTTGTAGGTTTGTTATCTCAATTGCTTATTGAAATTAAAGGTACGATATCAATATGAGAAAAGATGAGAGCAATATATAAGAAACAATTGTAATACTATGGTCTTAACCAATTACGAATTTAGTGTCCAGTGAATATGAGACAATGAGAGTAAAAACGTATGAAAACGCTACTGCCTGCTTGGAGCAAACAGTATGATAATCTATATGGCACTAAGAAAATTTCGTTAAGAACATGATGGATGACATTTTATTAGCATTATATTTCCTACAAATCTTGTTATTAAGTTATACAATTTTATTTTTTCGTTTTATTTTAGAAATTTTCGGAGACACAGTTTCAATGTGTTCTGGATAAACCTATTTTGATCAGTGGAACGATTGTGTTCCAAATTGTAGAAACGAATATCAGCTGTTCATTGAAATCGATTTCAATCAGTGAAATAATAAAAATAGATTTAAAGAAAAGTTTAAATAAGAATTAAGTAATTCTGTTTGTAGAAAAATTCTATAAGTTATTAGCTTTATTTTAATACTGCTTAAAGCCATTATTGTTTGCTTAGTCGTCTTAAATTACGAAATCAAAATGTTCAATGACGTATTTCAATGATAGCTATAACTAGCCCCTTAGTGTATCTTACATTAACAAGTGTTTAGCTGTCATTAAATCCGTTTGATTCAGTTTTATGCCGTTTCGGAGTCGATTCATTTAATGTATTGAATTGAAAACGAAGTTCAAAGTGGGCAAGTGCCAGTCATTTTAAACATAGTTTCGTCTTGCGATATTTTTCGATTCAGAGTTGTAAAAGAATGCAATCTTTTGGTAATGCATTCTTTGATTCTCAAAAGAATCTGTGACCAAATAAAATTTAGCATTAATGTCAATGATAGTAGTTTTCACTGCTTAAGTATTTAGATCCAAATGTAACTAACGCTCATAGATCTGAACTATTATCACGAAAAACAATACAAATTACCAGAAATAAAAGCGCAAGCGCTAGATTGCAATTTTAAATGTAATTTTCAAATTAAAGACATTGAAAAGTTTTAAATACGTTCTGAAAATAAAATTGAATTGTTTCAATATACGTTTCGGTATTTTAATATTATGTTTTGTAATAACAGCTAATGTCGACATAAATTTACTTGACATAACACTTAAATATGGAACAACAGACTATGTTAGCCTGAGACTCTATTCTCCAATAATTTTAAATGTGGAAAAGTTTTCCGAAAGATTTGAAAATCGACTACAGCATGGCTAGAAACAAGCTGATAACACCAAATTGTAGCCAATTTTATTCTCTCTTTAAAATTTAAATCTGTGTAAAGAAATTAGCTTTGACTAAAAATAAACTAACCAACCGACTTAGAATCTTGTTAGTCAATGCTGCTGCACTAAATTTAATATCAGCTATTTAATCAATCTTTACCTCACTCTTTAGATTAAAGTCAGAAAATGTACATACGATTTTGTACACTGTGTACATTGTGTCTTCTCAGGACTCGAACCTGTGTTCGTTCTGCCTGCATGTGTAGTCATATCTGTCATTGATACTTGGGTTTCTCGTGCCAAGATTCGGTGGCAAGACTGCGATCTGCGAAGAATTTCCTACGACTACGTGAGATTTCCTGCAGATCTTTTGAGAAGATCCCAGACTCTGTTCACTCTGTCATTTTCGAGCCATCTGTAAAAATTGCAATTTGTTTGATAACTGCAGGTCTTTGCCAATCCTCCCTTTCCGGATATATTACATCATACGGAATGTCGAAGTCAACTAAGGGGGGGGGGGGGGGGGGTTTATCCGGTATGATTGGATTTCCTGGCAGTAGCTTCGAAAGGACCGTACTATCTCCAGAGCTATTTCTCTTAAAGTGACCAGTGATTGTGATCGTTATTGCACTGTTTTTTGATATGTTAGTCAGCGGTGTTAGGTTCAGAAAGGTGTCCAATGCCTTGCGGGTACGGAGCGCACCCGTAGTGGCTAAAGAAGCCGGATATCGTTTTCTTCTCTGCCATACTAGTGCGCCATATGTCAGTATGGGCCACACCACCACTGTATACAGCCAGTGCACAATAATAGGTCTTAAGCCCCTAGTTTTTCCCACTGTTCTTTTGTATATAAAAAGAGCATTATAAGCATTTTTAATTCTTTCCGCAACATAAAGATTCCAATTCAATTTTCTTTCTAAAAATACGCTCAGATACTTCGCACTATCCCAAAGGGGTAATTCTACTCCGTTGAGTTTAGGGAGCTTGAATTGCGGTATCCTGTATTTTTTGGTAAAAAGAACCAGTTCCGTTTTTGAAGGATATGTCTTCAGACCGCAGCTTTCTGCCCAAGTGCCGATCGTCCTCATTGCGATTTCCATGAAATAACTTAAGTTGTTTAAATATTTTACCTGCAATATTATGACCTAAGCTTTGAGGACGCTATTTATAACCAGCACCCACAACTGTGGTGATATGACTCCTCCCTGGGGGGTTCCTCTGGTTACAGACACGCTGACTGAGCTTTGACTAATGGAACATTTTATTTTCCTACTTGCAAGCATGTTCCAAACCCAGTTTATAATGCCCTGTGCAATGTTTGCGTTCACTAGAACGCTTTTAATGGCGCTGCACTCAACATTATTGAAGGCTCCTTCTATGTCAAGACAGGCCGCCATCGCAAACTAACCGAAGTGTAAACTGTTTTCTATTTTGTCTATATTTCCCCTCATGTATGCATGTTGCGAATCAGTCAAGAAACGATTGTTACATTTTTCCCCAATATTAATAACCAATATACGCTCTAGCAGCATGAATGATGACAGACTTATTGGTCTGAAATATTTTTGCTGGAATATGTCCCCGTTTTTCAACTTTGTGTATAAAGACCACTTTAACTTCTCTCCAAGCTAACGGTATATACGCAATTTTTAGATTATGCTTAAAAATTTCCATTATATGCTGGATTTATACTTCGTGTGCCGTTTCAAGCACGATGGGTAGAATAGCATCCGGACCGGGATAGTTGTACGACTTAAAGGACTGGATTGCCCACCGTACTTTTTTCCTATTTATAAGAACACCTATCTCATCTTCGAAAACAGAGAAGTTGATTTTTCAGTTGTGCCGTAACGTTTCAGATTCATCTGATAAAGTGGATCCAGAAAAGTGGTTTTCCACTAAAGTTTCCAGAACCTCTTGGCTGCTCTCAGCCCAGTTTTGAGGTAGCTAGGTACGCTCGCTTCCTTTAGGAGCATTTTGCGTAACCTGGAAGCCTCGTCTGTTACTGCGATGGATTCGCAGTACATTTGCCACGAAGCCCTTTTTGACTTTCGGACCAAGTATTTGAATTGCTTTTTGCATTGCATGAGTACTATCATTCCACGTACTGTCACTTTTGAAAAGTTTCACCATATTGTAGAGTTTTTAACCTCTTTCCTCTGTGAACCTATTTTCATATTCCACCACTTTGATTGAGCCCTTTTGGGCCTTATGTTAGCCGGACAGGCATTATGTTTGCAACCGTCAGGTCACCTCAGCTGAAATTATTCAAAAGAAATGCGTTTATATGATTTTTAATAAGAATACAAGTCCTGATTTTACCTTATGCCTTGTAGAACAACGTGTAATTTTTTAGCCGGAGTCCCTGGATCTCGTTGTTCTTATTGATCCCGGGCTCTTGCATGAGTACGGCTGCGTCCTGTTTGGTGATGTATTCCACCAGACAAACAGACAGGCAGCACTTCCACCATCTTGGGTGGCTCCTCCACATTACTGCCCTTGGTCGATGGCTTCACCATCAACCTCGCCACACTGTATCTTAACATACCTTTCGATTTCTCCAAGTATGGTTAACAATCCCTGTTTAGGAACAACAGAAAATGTTGCCTGTACTGCCATCTAGGCCCTGTCTTGAGGACTCTCAATTACCGGCTTTGAGCTCCCAATTTTACCGATTTTGACACAGCACCCATACTCATGCAGTGAGCAGAGTGTACTAAGCCAACTCTGCCACGGTTAAATATTTTACCTTGACGCCCTCCCTTGCGCCGCACACTCCCAAAACGAAGCGTTTGAGGAATTCCACGGAGAGCTTGTTTCTACTAGCTACAACCTTGCGTCCGCCTTCCCAACCAGCGCCTTCGAATTAAAGATATCCGTTTCCTTCGGCGGATGAAGGAATTCCCAGGGCATCTTGGAACCTTTCTTCAACGTCGATTGTCAGACGACCGCAAGGATCCAGCTCGTTTATCACAGCCACGAGAAGTTCGTCTTTCGGGTCCCTTTCCTTACGACGCATTGCGAATGAAGTACTAGCCTTAAATTTTTTTGAATCGTTTGGCTCCACGGCGTCGTCGAATCTGCATCTCTTGCTGCTTAAACTGCCTCCCTTCCACACACTGTCCCCCTCTTTTAGCTATGCCGCATAGGAGGTAGAGGGTGCCAACTCGGCTTCCACTCGATATCAGGTGAGGGATTTTCGGAGCTAACGTGGTGAGTGCAAAACATGTAAGGTATCTGCATGGTAACACAATGGACTAGTAATTAGGTCGGAGCGCTCCATAAGAAAATAGAAACCTCCGACAAGTGCAGCTTGGCCGTCACTACAGACATAAATAATTCAACCCCTCACCTGTTCTTCGCAATATAATGAATAACAATTAGAATAGCAACAATCTCCACTTTGAAGACTGATGCATATATGCCAAACGAGGAGAAAATTCACGAACGGAGCAGTACCTGAACTCTAAGAAATTTTGCAATTATCCGTGAAACACGATTGCATCCTTTCCAGGCCGATCCCATTCTTGAAATTGCTGAGATGGCATATCTATTGGACAGGGATCATACGATAGGGAAAATCCCAATGCAATCTAAACATATTCTTTAAATTTCCAATGACGTATTTGTGGAAAACATATTCCACAAAATAACCGATGCATACGATAGGATTGGCATAATCATTGCCATGTAGATCCAGAATACTCTTTACTTACACCTGCCACCTGCTCGAATCCACGCGACAAGTGATTCTTCTGAACAATTACGCAAGTTACGAGCGAGAAATATAAAATGTTTTGGTGTCAGGGGAAGTACGTGTGGATCTTGCCTTTGGTTTGATATTTGAAAATCTGGTCTAAACCTAAAAACAACCAACTTTTTTGGGTTAATGGAAAGACAAAACTGGTAGTGCTGTGTTGAAAGTCCACACAGCAACCTGGCGCTCTCCAGACGGTCGAACCGCCAAACCAAATTGACCATGTGCTCATCGATGCGAGGCACGCATCTAACATCATGAACGTGAGCACTCAACGATGGGCAAACGTCGACTCTTCACACATTAGAACGCTGCAGCGGAAAACAAGAGCAGCAAGGGAAGAGTACCGAGCTAAGAGAAGAGAGGAGAATAAGATCCTGCGTAGGAAGAAAAGAGAGTACGCAGTCTCCCAGCTTAAGGAGATCGAAGAGTCCCGCGATCGACACAACATCCGGATGTTTTATAAGAAAGCCAAGCAACTGGCTTCTGGCTTCAGGAGCGGAACGCCGACTCTTCGAAACAGCCAAAGAAACCTAGTCACCGACGCGTGGTAATAGTAGATATATTTAAGCAGCATTTCTAGCTGCTGTTAAACGGGCATCAAGTAGAGAGAGTGGTGGGGCAAGAAGATAACCCACGTATAGTCAATGAAGAACTAGTACTGCCACCCAGTATAGAAGAAGTTGGCTTAGCTATAAAAAAGCTTAAGAACAACAAGGCCGCCAGCTCTGATTGTCTACCCGCAGAGCTCCTCAAATTCGGAGGTGACGTTTTGGTAGGGCGCATGCACCAAATGTACTGTGTGAACGTCTCAAACCCTTCTGCAACACACTAATCGACACGTACAACTGTGGCTTCCGGCTCGGCAGATCGACCATAGACCAAATTTTCACACTAAAGTAAATCCTGGAAAAGACTAACGAATTTCAAGTCGAGACTCACCATCTCTTTATCGACTTTAAGGCATATGCTTGTATTCATCGTCAGGAGCTCTAAATGGCGATGGCCGAATTCGGGATCTCGGCCAAACTTATCCAACAGTGGCTCTAGAGAACACGCGGTTCAATGTGCAGTTTGGCAAAAAAAAAAAAAATGCATGCCAGTCTTTTTCGAAAAATGTAATCCCCTGCGAGAAAATTATTTCTTACCCTCCCTACCTAATCAGCATGCTTGCCTCGGTGACCCCTTAATAGGCATCTCCTCCTCAGTATTTCACGACATTGTCTTGTCTCTTCCCAACCTCATTTCTTCTCAAGGTCATTTTCAAAAATAAATGCATGTGTATACAAAATGCATTCTAATTATCATCACTTGATATGTGCGCTTATTGTGATTGTCGATCGGGGATCGGCGCACTGTGTGGTATTAGGGTATTAAACCTGGCCAAAAAACCAATTTTGTTTTGCCAATTGCAGACCCTAATTTCTTATTTTCCTTAAAAGCATGGAAAACAGCCAAAGCTGTAGCTTGACACAGAGTGCAGCGTGAACAGCCAAAAGTAAACGATTTTGTAAAATACTCGACTATCGTTATTTATTTGAAAGCTTTGCAGTTTTGATTTTTATTATACTTTTGATTCGAATTGCTATTGATTATTATGGACAAGGTATTTATTTTATTATTAAAATATATTTCGAATTAATACCAACATATGCATATGACTTTTGTTTATAACGGGTACAACTTAGCTATAATTGAATATTGAATAAATATTTGTTTCGTCGGGTTGTAATTTATTTTGTTTAGTAAGGTGGTTAATATTAAATTATTTTATAAAGACGTCTGAATGTTGAAGAAGAGCCTATTGGGGTACCTTCTTAAAAAAATTTTTTTGCAGGTAGCTATACATTTTTGAAGATGAGTGTTTAGTTGTAAAGTAAAAAAGTAAAGAATGGACACTAAGCCTTGCGCAAAATTATTAGTGTTAGAACATAGAGGGCGCTCAGCCTTTGTCGGATGTCAAATCAACCATATTGTATTTTTTTTTAATCTCTCTTGAAATAAACTTTTAAGGTTCTTCTTGAACCAGCAGTCAACCAGAACAAACATGTTCATTTTTGATCCATTCGAACCAGATCAATCCGCGTTGATTTTTAGTAAAATTATATCGCGATACGTAATATATTGACAAAATATAGATATAAAGTTTTTCTTTTCTTACTCTCAGATAAGATAAGTTTAACACATGATAAATTCATCTGTCTCAAAGCTGTTTCCAACAACACTTGCAGCTTACACAAAAACACAAATTTAAACAAAGCTACGGCATGCTGGCTTCATCTGGCCTCAGCATTGTCTGAACATCACATCTTTCCGCCGTCCAAGCATATCACACTCATACAACATCTCAGCATCACACAGCATATCGCACTCATCTCAATATAGCATCATTTCGGCATCTCACCATCACACCTATCTCAGTACCTCACCCAGTATATAACACGCTGGAAGATCACATCATCTCAGCCATACATTTACCTGTATAACATCATCTCAGCATTTCAGCAACTCACCTGTATATCAGCATATCGCACTCATCGCAATATTCCATCATCTCAGACATACATTCACCTGTATAACATCATTTCGACATCTCAACATTACTCCCATCTCAGCACATCACCTGCATTTCACACTCATCGACATATCAGGATCACACCTATCTCTGCACCTCATCCAGCATATCACACTCATCACTTTGGCACCTCAGCACCTCAGCACCTCATCCAGAATATCACGCTCATCCATATCATACTCATCGTAATATACCATCACTTCGGCATCTCATCATCACACCCATCTCAGCATCAAATCATCCTATTTATCACACTTAACGCAACATCATCTAAGGAAGCATTATACTCATCTCAACACAATACTCATCAACCCATCACATCATCTTAACAATAAGTATTATTCAACTCAGGTAAGGTTAGTACTGCAAATAATTTTTGTGCGAAAACCGTATTTTTTTATTAAGTAAAAACATATAGATTCATTATATATTATACTGGTCATTACTATAACCACATATCTTTATATACATATATATATTTATTTGGTGGTCAAAAGGATAGTGATTGCGATTATATGAGAACACAAGCGTTCTCACTTTAGCATAACACCATCAACTCCTACTTCTCACCTCCCCGTGGTGATTGCTGTATGCCTAGTACCTCGACTGGAGATGGGGTAACCAACCCCTGTGGAAGGTCGTTGGTGGCAGCTAACGAGAGAGGAGGGGATGAGTGCCAGCTCACTAAGGCACTTCTCCAGTTTCCGGACGGCGGCGGACGAATTCTACGGATGGATCAACGGCGGCGTCCACAGTTCCAGTTAGGTGGAACAAGTGATCTCCCTACATGAGCTGCTTCGACTTATTTGAAGCCCAGGTCTATAGGGATATCCAACACTAAGCCAGGGTGTTGGAAAAGAGCTAGTGGCGGATGAGCCTTTGATGGGTCAACGGCAGCACTCACATCCACGAAGTGGGTTACTTGCACCGGAATTACCGGCCTACTGTCCTAGGGTCAAGAACAGGGCCTGGCCCTCCTGGTTGGGGGTTGTGCCGTCGGGGAAACTTCCCGACCACGTCAAAAACATCTAGTTATGGGAGAGACTATGGCAGCCTCGGATATAAATGTACCTCAAAGGCAAAATAGACGCGGAACGTTAACGGACATGCGAGTGTGTACCTAGAATGCGCGGATACTCTACACTCCAGGTTCTACTCAAAAACTTGAGTCTGTCCTCTCGCGGTACAAGGCCGATATTACCGCGATCCAGAAGATACGATGGATAGGATCAGAAACTATGAAAAGACAAAATTGCGACATATATTACAGTTGTAAAAAAAGATTCCACGTATTAGGATGCGGATTCGTCGTGGGAAATCAGCTTAGATCCAAAGTAATGGACTTCAAGCCGATAAGTGATCGCCTGGCTGTGATCCGCATCAGAGCTACATTCCAAAACATTAGCCTAATATGTGCACACGCCCCTACCGACGAGGCTGAGGACCCTATCTATGACCTCTTGGACGAAGCCTGTCCGGAGTACGATGTCGAAATTGTACTCAGGGACTTCAATGCTAAAGTCGGCAAGGAAAACATCTTCGGCGGATTAGTTGGTAAGCACAGCCTCCACGAAACGACAACAGATAACGGCTACCGACTAATCGACTTTGCAGCAGCTTGTAGACACACATTAGAACGCTGCAGAGGAAAACAAGGACAGCAAGGGATGAGTACCGAGCCACGAGAAGGGAGTGGAAGAAGATCCTGCGTAGAAAGAAAAGAGAGCACGCAGTCTCCCAGCTCAAGAAGATCGAAGAGTCCCGTGACCGAAACAACATCCGGAAGTTCTATAAGAAAGCCAAGCAACTGGCTGCTGGCTTTAAGACCGCAACGCAGCCTCTTTGTAACAGAGATGGAAACCTAGTCACCGACGCGCAGGGAATAGTAGATGTTTTTAAGCAGCACTTCCAGCAGCTGCTTAACAGGCAAGTGTAGAGAGAGTGATGGGGCAAGAAGAGAACCCACGTCCAGTCAATGAAGAACCAGTCCCTCCGCCCAGTATAGAAGAAGTTGGCTTAGCTATAAAAAAGCTTAAGAACAACAAGGCCACCAGGTCTGATGCTCTACCCGCAGAGCTCCTCAAATTCGGAGGTGACGGTTTGGTAGGGCGCATGCACCAAATCATCAACCAAGTTTGGGTGAAGGAAAGCATGCCCAATGACTGGACCATCAGCTCCATACGTCCCATCTACAAGAAAGGCGATCCTATGTCTTGCAAGAACTATCGAGGCATATCCCTGCTTAATGTCGCATATAAGATCCTATCCAACGTACTGTGTGAACGTCTCAAACCTTTCTGCAAAACACACTAATCGACACGTACCAGTGTGGCTTCCGGCTCGGCAGATCAACTGAAGACCAAATCTTCACACTAAGGCAAATTCTGGAAAAGACCAAAGAGTTTCAAGTCGAGACACCATCTCTTCATCGACTTTAAAGCCGCATATGACAACATTCATCGTCAAGAGCTTTTTGTGGCGATGGCCGAATTCGGGATCCCGTCAAAACTGATAACACGCTATGTAATGTGCAGTTTGGCAGCAGCTCATCTGAGCTCTTTCAAACATGCACCGGATTTCGGCAAGGAGATGCGCTGTCGTGTGATTTATTCAATCTTGTTTTTGAGCAGATAGTGCGCAGGGCAGGTGTCAACACGGAAGGCACTATCTTCAACAGATCAGTCCAACTGCTGGGCGAAACTAGTTGGCCTTGAAGTGAATGAGGACAACACTAAATATATGCTATCAACAAACAAACAATCATCTGTCCACCGATTACGACAAAATGTCACTGTTGATAGCAACAACTTCGAGGTAGTTAAGGAGTTCATCTACCTCGGCGTAAACATTAACTCCACAAATGACATCTTAGTGGAGATCCGTCGAAGAATTACCATAGGAAACCGCTGCTACTTCGGTTTGTCAAAACAAATGTGTTCAAAACTCCTAACTCGAAAGACAAAGTGCATGCTCTACAGAACCCTTATCCTGACAGTTCTGCTATACGGGGCCGAGTGCTGGACGATAAGCAGGAAAGGAGAGTTAATACTGGGATCCTTTGAAAGAAAAATCCTTCGACGGATATTTGGTCCTGTGTGCGAGAAGGGCGAATGGAGGAGAAGATACAACCACGAACTCTATGAGCTGTACCAAGACTACGTTGGATCGGCCACATCGAGCGAATGGACAACAACGTTCCAACCGACAGGATCTTCGAATCCCAGCTCCCAGGTTCGAGACGACAAGAAAGACCGAACCTCCGTTTTAAAGACCAAGCCATCACGGATGCCAGAGCGCTTGGTCTGGACAACTGGAAGCAGCGTGCTTGGGATCGCAGAGGGTGGAATGCTGCCGTATCTCAGGCGGGGAAACTTCAGGGGTCGGGAGCCCGTTAAGTAAAAGTAAGTATACATATGTATAACTATTTGTTATATACAAAATTCGTACGCCTTTACAAATCCTGAAAGTGCTTTCAAACTTGCTTCATATTCCGAATACATCGTATTGACATATCTTACGGTTTTACGCGGTCAGGTTAGAATGAGCCTCGAAGAAGTGATCTTTGCAGCCGACCAAATGGTCGAATTTCATGCCTCCTTCAAAGAGAAACCTAGCGGTTCTTTTACAATTTCCACCCTCGAAGCATATCAGACTGAGCTGAGCGCTTTATGGATGACAGTAAAGACAGCTTATGCTGAATTTGTTCAATCGGATGATGCAAAGCTTATTGAATCTCTTAGTGCAGTGAAAGCTAAATATCATTGTTCCTCTGATACCTACATAACGTGTTACAGTGAGATTCTAGATCTTATAAAAGCAATTGGGTATGAAAACGACAAACAAGAAAACCAAACGCTCCCAGAACTTCCTGCCAACGGGAGTTCGTTATCATATCCAGCATCGACGCATAGCATAAAGCTTCCCCCATGCGATACCGAGGTTTTTTAGGGTAACTACTTAGAGTGGCCTGCTTTTAGGGATATGTATACTGCCGTGTACATTAATCATGAAAAGCTCAGTCCGGTGCAGAAGTTATTTCATCTCCGGACAAAAACCAAGGGTGATGCGGTCAACATTGTCAGCAAATTTCCGTTGACCGATGAAAATGTTGCCTTAGCTTGGGGGCTCTTAGAGACCATTTCGATAACAAGAGAATTTAAGACCGAAGGCACACTTGGACAAGATGTCTCCGGTGTGTAAAATATGTAAGGGACAACACCCCCTACGACTATGTCCTACCTTTTTGAGCATAAAATCAGCGGATCGGAAAGATGCTATCCCAAAACACAAACACTGTTTCAATTTCTTTTCAGTGACGCACACTATAAACACATGCCCTAGTGCAAAAACATGCTTGCGGTGCCAGGGGAAACATCATACACTTTTGCATAACGATTCTCAGCCTACCCCTGCAAATATAAATATACAGTCCACTTCAGATACCAACCATAATTCTTACTTTTCCACAACCCAGTACCAAGCCCTCTTGGCCACTGCAATTGTTCAGATTCGACACCACAATAGCAACTTCGATGTACGTGCGTTGTTGGATCCTGGCTCTGAGGTCTCATTTATTTCAGAAGCCATTCAAAAACGGCTCAACTTGGCTATCCACCACAACTGCCTTTTCTTCCAAGTTGTGTTCATTTACATTAGCTTCTACCCATCAAAACGATTTTTACCACCACGCCCAAGCACTAGTTTTGAAAGAGCTGGACGCAGATTTACCTTCCTACTCCATTTTTGTCAAATCGATACCGAGTTCTCGAAAGCGTCTCTGAGTTGCAAAATACCAGCAACACTCGTGTCCATGGTGGAAAATCTCTAACATTTGGAGCATTAAGACCGAAGGCACACTTGGCCAAAATATTTCCGGTGTGTAAAATATGTAAGGGACAACACCCCCTACGACTCTGTCCTACCTATTTGAGCATAAAATCTGCGGATCGGAAAGATGCTGTCCGAAAACACAAAAACTGTTTCAATTTCTTTTCAGTGACGCACACTATGAACTCATGCCCTAGTGCAAACACATGCTTGCACTAGTTTTGAAAAAGCTGACCGCAGATTTACGTTCCTACTCCATTAACTTAGAAAAGAAACTTCAACAAACTTTAGATTTTCCTCTTGCCGATCCGTTTTTCCATAAGAGTTCAAAGATAGACATACTTATTGGAGCGGATTTATACCCCTTCATATACAATATAGGGTTCTCAACTCCCTTATTACACAGAATACCGTATTTGGATGGGTGCTACTCGGACCGATTCCTAAGCTTATAAACCACGATATAAAAGCCTCCACAACCATGGTCTCATATTTCAACGAAGCGTCCCTAAACACAGATATTCAGAAATTTTGGGAAGTGGAAGAGCTTCCTAAAGTATCTATGCTCACTGCAGCTGAACATTTCTGTGCGACCTTATACGAACAATCGACCCTTAGGGATCCGACGGGACGTTATGTGGTTAAACTGCCTTTTAAAGAGAATATCTTCAAAGCCCTCGGTCTTAAACGTTCACGCGACATAGGCATGAAATTGTTCTTAAGAAATGGAAAGAGGCTTTTAGACAAACCCCAATTCAAACTGGAGTACGATTCAGTTTTGTCGGAATATGCAACGTTAGGACATATGAAACTCACCGACTCTAGGGAAACCTATCACATCATGCCATTCATTAAAACTGATAGTCTCACCACAAAGCTAAGGGTTGTATTTAATGCATCGCAGGCGTCCACTAACAAAAAAAGTTGTATCCGGGACCAACTCTTCAAGCCGACATCACCGACATGCGGTGGCGTTTTTACAAATACGTTTTTAGCGCGGATATAGAGAAAATGTACCGACAGATTTTGTTACACCCGGATCATACTTCTTTTCAACGATTCTTATTCCGCGAAAAATCGTGCGAAGAGGTAAAAGATTTCGAGCTCCAAACAGTCACATTCGGAATAAACTGTGCACCATACCTTGCCATTCGTACACTACGGCAGTTAGCTGCAGAAATAAAGCCGTCGCTCCCTTTGGTTTCATCCATAATCGAACGAGACTTTTACGTCGATGATTATCTACGGCCCAAACCGCTCGATTAGAGCTGATAAAAGCCTTGGGATCCGCAGGGTTTAACCTTAGAAAATGGACATCTAAATGCCATGATCTATTAGAACATCTTCCCGATGACTATCTTTTTAAGAAAGATTTTTTACTATTTGATGAAAATAGTTCTATTAAGACTCTCGGTATTTGTTGGAATGCGTCTAATTACTGCTTCTCTTTCTCGGTCAAAGCGGTATGTACTCTAAACAATCGCGCGTCTGTACGGTCCAGTAGGGTGGCTAGCCCCAGGAGTCATTGGTGCAAAAATGCTTATGCAAGAGATTTGGAAAGATGGAAGATATTCAAACTATTCAAATCCCTAGCCGAGTATTCGCCTTGGTTGTCCGTACAATTACATGGGTTTTGTGATGCCTCCGAGAAGGCGTATGCGGCAGCCATGTATTTAAGGGTTGAACACAATTTAAAAACGCTTTCTTCGTATTTGCTATGGGTAAAGTCCAAGGTAGCACTCGTACAATCGGTATCTATAGAATTGCAATGAGCAGTTTTACTCTCTCGTATGGAGCGACTGACGATTGACACATTATCGCTGTTTCAAATCGAGCAAGGATAACCCGGCAGATCTCGCAACCCGGGGAGTAATTCCTCTTGAACTGCAAGGTAAGATCTTAGGGTGGAAAGGACCGTCTTGGCTGTAGGAACCAGAAACTAAGTGTCCAAAATTACGATCCTCCCATGACAGAATTCCGGACGTGCTATTGGAGCAGAAACCTTTAAAAACTTTCACCAACCAGATTTCCACTGATCTCGAATATATTTTGAAAAACTTCTCCTCGTGGAATAAAGCAATCAGTGTGCTAAGTTACTTGTTTCGTTTTGTGAACGTATGCCGAGACAGTAATATTCGACACACGTATTCTTCCAAGGCACTCACGCACTCCGAGATTGTGGTTACGAAACACACCATTATACGTCTTACTCAAAAGCAATACTTTTTCCTTGAGTATGAAACTTTATCCCGCGGAATTCCTCTGAAATTTAAAAGCTGCCTGTTGACACTTAATCCATTCATCGATTCTAAAGGTATTCTGCGATCTAATGGTAGGTTAGCTTCTTCTACACTATCGTATAACGAACGCTTTCCGATCCTAATGCCATACCATTGTTCCTTCTCTCGCTTGTACGTATCCTTTATCATTTGATATCCCTTCATGGAGAAATACAGCTCATGTTGCGCTTAATACGCTCCGAATTTTGAGTGCTAAAAGTAAAAAACCTGATAAAACAATGGATACGAAGCTGCAAGCCATGTATTCTCTATAAAAAGAAGTTGCAAACTCAATTAATGGGTGCCTTGCCTGTGGAAACAACATCACTTAGTCTACGATTTACCAATACTGGTATTGATTTTGCGGGCCCGTTTCCGATAAAAACCTATCATGGTAGAAGCTACGTATGTATATTTGTGTGTTTTGCGACTAAAGCTATCCATTTGGAAGCGGTCACCGATCCCACATTCTCTGATTTTCTCGCGGCATTTACTCGGTTCACGGCTCGTCGTGGAATCCCAGCCCAAGTATTTTCGGACCACGGGACCAACTTCGTTGGAGCCTCCAAACTGCTTTTACAAGATTTTCAACGGGCATTGCTCAACAGTTCCGAAGTTCCGACAGTAAGGTTCAGAATCTTTCCCAAATCCACTGGAATTTAATTCCTCCAGGCTCACCACATATGGGCGGACTGTGGGAGAGTGGTCAAAAGTCTCAAAATCCATTTTCCTAAGGTAGCAGGCAATGCCCAGTTTACGTTCGAAGAGTTTTCGACGCTATTAGCACGTATTAAAGCTTGTCTTAATTCCCGTCCATTATCACCGCTTTCGACAAATGTTTCAGACATTGTTCCCTTGACCCCTGGCCATTTCCTCCGTGGTGGCCCGCTGCTTAGTGTGCCTGGGCCTTCACAGACGGACCAATCACTCACTCTCAGGAATCGTTGGAAGAACTTCAAAATTCTTCATCACCAGTTCAGTGCTCGATGGAAGGAGGAGTACTTAAAGAAGCTCCACAAGCGCTATAAATGGAAGCACCCTCAACGTGATATCCAAGTCAATGACCTTGTAGTTGTACGCAATGAACAGCTGCCTCCTAACGAATGGTGATTAGGCCGAGTTCTTAAAGTTTACACTGGCTCCGATGGAAGAGTTCGGGTGGCGGATGTCAAGACCCAAAAGGGTATTATTTCACCACCAATTGTTAAGCTTTGTATTCTTCTACTTCAGTAGACGAATCGTGAAGTAGCTTTGAACAGCACATATATGTAGGTATCAGCATACGTCCGGCGTTCCTTATAACTTTAAATTTAAAAAAAAAAAATAATTCACAATTCTTATTTCCAAATAACATACATTTTCGCACATAAATTATATTGTAGTATATTACCCTTATAGTTTTGTACATATAGATATAAGTATTCCAACATGTTTGACATATTTCGTATCCGAATTTGTATAATAAGTAGTTATTTTAAGTGTTTTTTTGACAGTAATATCGCAGCCGACGCTGCAAGGCGGCCGGTAATGTTTAGTTGTAAAGTAAAAAAGTAAAGAAGCTTAGGGGACATTTTTCGGTCACAGAAGATGTCAGAGTTTTCCTTCCACTTCATCCACCCTACGCTTACACGATGATTGATGTCGTCATCAACTGTTGCTTCGCTGTTGATCATTGATCCCAATTATTTGAACTTTTCGCACTTGGAAACGACCAACCCATTCAAATAAATGTCCGGAATGGGTTGACTTGGGTCAGAGAATGGGCAGTACAGATACTCTGTCTTTTTTTCGCTAATACGATATTCATTCCCTGCTAAAACATCTACTCAAACAGCAAGTGCTCGTTGCAGGGAAGTCTGACCATTATTTATGATTTATCCATCGTCAGCAAAGAATAACTGATGCACTTTAGGGTCCGTCACTTTTCCCTCAAGCAGATAATCTAGGACTGTAATAAAGAGCAAAGGACTTAAGACACTTCCCTGGTGAACACCGACTTTAATTGAAAATTCATCGGTGACCCCTGCAGGACATCTAACTTTTGTCTTCGCTCCCATGTATACGTCAATGATCCACTGAACGTAGGTTTCAGGAACTCCTCGTTGTCTTAGCGCTACCCATATCAGATCTCTTGATTGACTATCGAATGCTTTTTCAAAATCAACCAGAATCATATGTAGATCCTTTAAGGAATCACGATGCTTTTCCATTATGATCCTTATACTTTGGATTGCATCTGTGGTTGATTTACCCGCGCCAAACCCGTACTGGTCGTCAGACAGCGGTATTATTTGTCTTAGGCGGCCATCTAATACCCGCTCAACAATCTTCATGGTGTGTGAGATTAACTTAATTGAACGGTAATTATCACAGTTTCGCGTATCTCCTTTTCCTTTGTGCAAAGGAAGAAGATATCTTTCCCTCCACTGATTGGGCATTGGATCACCTCTCATGAGTTTGGAGATAAGAATCATGAGCCATTTGAGCCCGATGTCTCCCATCTTTTTGCAGAACTCAGTGGGTATCTCATCCGGACCAACCGCTTTTCTCTTCTTGGTGTTTTGACCGCTTTTTGAACTTCTAAGACTGTTATGTCGGTCACTTCTTGATTGTTGGGGGCGGCTCCTAGAAAATATAGCTGGGAAAACTGTTCGTTTAAAAGTAGCTCGCAATACTCTCGCCACCTGTGTACAATTTGTTCGTCGTCCACAAGTAGTTGGCCTTGAGCATTGTTAATGAACTTTGGCGAACGAATTTCCTAAGCGTGCGGCAATCTCGAAAATTGCGTGTTACCGTTCGTATCACCAGGCGAAGAAGATACCTGCTCCAACTCCTCTCCATACACTTTCCTTGCAAAACGATCAGACCATATGACTTGCACAGGATGTCTTCACCAGAAGAATTCCTGGTGCCTTATCCTAGTCCTCCATGGCAGTCTTCATAGTCGTCCCGACATGTGCATTCAAATTTCCGCAAATAAATAAACGATTATCTTTTGGAATATTTTTGATGAGGTTGTGGAAAGTGTTTCTTTGAACGTAGACTTCCATAATGTTAAGTTAAGCGAGTTTGCTTGTTCAACAAGTGCATGCTCCTGATATAAGTTCTTGATTGATCTTACTTTTATGACACCGGTGATCTCCAGTCGTGTAAATCTACGGATTTGCATGCACAATTGTGGGCAGTTTAGAGGTGATAAATATGTTGCTAGGCTCACCTGGATGTTTAAATTGCCTAGATATGATTCCTCCGCCTTAGTCGCCTTTTACGGCAAGCACTGGCGGGCGCTGCAGGGATATTTTTACTTCACGTCAATGTAGGGGGCAATTACATATTGTGTATTTTATTATTCTGTTTATTTTTACACTGTTTCGTCAGAAATCTTGTGAAAGAAGCAAAATACGAAGAACCGAAGACCTTCGATTAAAAGATCTAGAAGAACTGAATTATGCTACACAAATGAAATTTCGTGCAGCGGGCAATACCGATGCTTCAAAAGTTGTTAAAGATCTTATAAGTAGTCCGCGGAGAAAAAATAAATATGAAACGGTTTACAGCATTAGAACTTACTTAAGCCCAATATGAGATAGTAATAGAAACAAACAAAAATGTCTTTCCCTGCTATTCCTATTCTTTAAAAGGTTAAAAAGGAATGCTAGCCTGGAATTCATTCCACAACCGTGAAGTAATTAAAAAAGCTATCATTCCAATAGGACAATTATCAGAAAAATCTACAGAAGCGCGCAACAAACACATAATTTAATCCGATCAAGTTGTACCAGAAGTTTGAAGTTGTTATCGGAAGGTGATGTTTCAATGTTCACATCGAATAAAATAGTTGTGAAGATTAAATAAATATATTGTTTTCTTATAAAAAAAGACTTTGTTTTCCGTTATTTGATGTAAAAACGTAATAAAATATAGAAATTTCACCATTAGAGCTACAAAATATTTTTGGCCAGGTTTTTGACCCAAATACCACACTGTGCGGCGATCGTCGCGACAAGTGTCGGTTGCGTCGATTGATTTTGACATTTGGCATTACACAATATCGACGGGGTAAAAACCTATTGTGAATACATCATACTTTGACAGCTTTGACAACTGGCGTTTGTTTTCCCAATTATTACTCGTGTTGAGAGTAATTTTTAAAAAATTAATTTGATTAAATTGTGGTTTAGCGAAACACATTCAGAAGCGGAAAATTATAATGCAGTTCTAGAACTAGATACAAAAAGAAAAGAATTAAGAGATGCGTCTAACCCTCTCAAGACCAGACGTATCAACATAGTATGTGTAGACTTAAAGCTTAACTACATTCGGCAAAAAGTGAAGTACACACACGAAAATGGTTTTTTCTCTTTCCACAACATTTGCAATTTGTATTTTTCTCTCAACTTTTCACAAAGTGACTTTCTTGAAAGTTATATGTACCTCTAACTTAAAAGTGGCACACTTTGGGAAAGTTGAAAAAAAACCAATACATTTACACAAAAAAGCTGTCACTAGCTACGCTTAGATGACTCTGATGCAAATGTTTCACTCTTTCGTTGGCAAATTCTTCCTATTTTTGTTTATTCTTTCTTAGTCCAGTTTCTGAATACGAGGGAACAGCAGCGTGTGTATGTGAGCTTTGAAAAAGTCACTTTTTGCACGTTTTGCCGAATGTAGTTAAGCCTTAACTCACACTTTCTTTCAATTGACTGGAAGTGTGAAGCTTATTTGTTCCACCACCTGTTGCTTTCATCTCCAATTTGTTTTCAGACTTATTTTTTTTTTATTTTAAATGTGAAGTCAATCAAAACATTAAAATATAATTAAAAATTAGCTTATGCGTTACTGTTTTTTTTATTCATTTATCTTACTTTCACACATTTCTGACATGAACGCACGGGAGAGGAACTTAGCCAACTAGCTCTGTGCTTATCTTTTCCTATAGTTTTTTTGCTTTTTGACGCAAACTGCTTTCGCGATTTTGTTTTCACTTTCCATAAATGAAACCAAAAGCTCCAACTGCTTTCTGTTTGTATCCCACTTAGCCCTGCATTTGAATTCATAACAGTTTTTAACATAAATACAATATTATTTATAAAAATCACTTACGTTTCGTACGCACAAAATCTTTTGACTTCCAAGACAAAGCATCGACTACAAGCGACTGTCAAATCGACAAAATATCAATCACAATCGACATTCACAATAACTAAATCTGCAAGTGACTGTAGACGAATAGGGTTGTTCGCGAAATATAAAAACGTCAGTGAGAAAAAGAAGCAACAAAAAATATGACAGGTAAAACGACGAAGGGAATATAAAGGTGGGAAGATTATTCTGCCGGGTAGAATTTGTAGAATTAAATCTATCTGAAAGTTGAAATAGAGTGGTATTAATTATTGTTAAAGAAAAATATAATGTAAATTAAGTGTTTTAGTTGTACTGTAACAGAAGCGAACAATCACTGCCGCGGATTGTTCTTAGTAAATACAAATAAATTGGTGAAATTCACGGGAAGAATTGCGGCGGCAAATTGATTTTTGTATATTTTGTTTAAATAATTAATTATAGTGCAAATTGAGAAAATGTGTAGTTGTCTTTATAAAGTAAACAGTTTATTCAATATATATATATATAAATAAAAAGAAACAAAAGTGATATTCTGCTCCACAATAGTGAAAAGTATTTTTATATGGATGTTTTTTTATGGGTGCAAGTAGGGAGTATTGAACTGAGTACCCAACTTCGAAAACATAATTCCTATTAAAAAAGTAAATATACCACCATGTAGATGGAAATTGGAACTTAAGAGTGAAGGATTTTCCTTTATCGGATAATTGATTCAGAAGTTACATGAGTTGTAGTTTAAGGTTCAATATTCAGTCTAAAACTAGCATTGAGTGATTATATTAATTATCTCAGTTTTATAGAATATTGTTATTAAATAGACCTGCACAAAAAATTACAGGACAAATCAAGGAAGTATAAGACTTCGTGCTTCACCAGCAAAATATCTGTTCCAAAGTGTTTCACCTTAAGCCACTTCCGACCACTTCCAGCACAGTTTAGTACAACATTTACTGCACCCACTTTTGTGGCACAGTAAGTGCGTGAAAAATGTCAAATGTCAGATGATTTGTTTGATTTTGTATGTATTTGGTTCATTCAGTAAATACTAACAATAATATGTGTGGCCCTCTACGCGGGATTAAGGAATTTCAACCCTCTTTCCGCAGACGGCAGGTACCGCTCACGCAACTTCGTTGCTTCGCTCGGGGAACCTGCTTTTCGCCAGGCAGGCGGCTATGGCAACATTGCCTGGGTGACACGCTGCGCGGGATTAAGGAATTTCTATGGATCATATGGACCTTATGCCCACATACTAAATAGACATAAACATAATGTCCGTTTGAAGCAGACATAATGTACGTGGACCTTAGAGCACTCCGCCTTGTTTTCCATATTTATTTTTGGTGCCATTCTCATTGGAACATGATAGTTGTAGAGCACGTGCTAGCAGGAGGTCCTGCAACGGGCTTCTATTCTGTTCGTGGGTATCCGGCCTCGGGTCATCAAATGCGTGCACCAATTCTTCAAGGATCACGAACATTACCTGATCACGGATTTGTTTGCGTGTAAGGACGCTTTTTGCACTTCTCTGAATACTGAGTGAGTGTTACTCACGTTAAAAGTTTATTACTGTTAAGAACTAAATCATGTGCAGTGCAGTACGCAGTACGCAGATCCCATTGTGGGATCGCCGTTTAAATACGAAGTGATGTAGCCTACCAACTTCTACCTCATTACAACCAATGTTCCAATCCGGAATTTAATTTTGTATGGCTAAAATTCCATGTCCTAAGGCAATTAATTCATTACTGCTTTATTTACAGAAGCCCTAACCAGGACAGGCATTCGACTTATAATGATTTCATCATCAGAATTGTTACCCATTATCCTCGTATTCAAATCGTCATTGCGGGCGACATTTCACCTGGTTATGAAATGCTTTACCCCAAACAGGATAAGGAGGATCAAACCTAAGGAAAACGCGTGGTGTAACTTGAGCTGTAGGTTGGTAGGTTGGTGGATGCCCTTGTGACGGTTGTCACGGCTCACTTGGACCATCAAATTGGATCCATTGTGTTCTTTGGGTACCTGACTTCAGCTGTAAAGAAGATATCAGGGGTAAAGAGGTACGTTTTCGGTCATCTGAAGCCAACCCATTAAGGAAAACCGAAAAGAGTTTAAACGACTGCAATGCCCACTTTAATCGTATCAAATTCTCCTACGACCAAAAGTAATGGCAAAACATAAGGAAAGGCTACAGTCCGCTTGGGGCGAACAGTATAATACCCTATCCTTATCCCTATGTGCCCCAAAGAAAAAATTCATAGGGAAGATGATAGATAGCATTTTATTTCATTCTATGAAATTTATAGAAAAAAAATATTCATTTTGAAAAAACGCCCCCAAAAAGTAGGCGTGGCCAAAAACTTTGTATGGGCGATATATTGGAAAAAATATTGGCTAAATATATTGTTAAACATTTTTTTTCGATTTGTATGAAAATTTGCAAAGAAAACAGCATTTAAGTGAAAAACGCCCACAAAAAGTAGGCGTGGCAAAAAAAAGTATATGACAAGTTTATAAAGGTAGGCAGTACCTACATTTCTTGTGAAGGTTTTACAACTTTATCTCTCTAACTTAAGCTTCAAAACGGTTTTTTCTAAATTGTGGGCGTGGCAGTGGGCGGATTTAAAAACTTTTAACACTTTACCATTTCGGGACCCTAGGGAGTATATGCTCCAAATTTCAGCCTCCTAGCATAACTTTAAAGACCTCAAAAGTTGATACGGACGGACGGACGGACATTGCTAAATAGTCTTAGGATTTGGTCCTGATCATAAATATATATACTTTTATGGGTCTACGACGAATATTAAGGGGTGTTACAAACTATGTGTCAAAATTAATATAACCTTAGGATAGGGTATAAAAATACTACAAAGTCCCACTGGTAGTAAAAACTTTTGGTCGTTTGTTAATAATATTAAGAATTCCGCCTCAACATCTATCCTGACACTCATTTGCAAGGGCACTTCAACTGTCAGCTCTTCGGATAAAGCCAATATGCTTGCTGCTTATTTTGCAGCAAGCTTAACGCTGCTAGATTGTGCTTTATCTTCCCCCGTACTTCTTCCGCTAGGGGTAGGCACCTTGTTGTGCGTGTCTTTGGCGTACTGAACGGGCTATGCTGTCGACGATGTAGTCGTCAGAAGGGCCGCCAATGGCAG
The DNA here is from genome assembly GCA_963576555.1 of Ferdinandea cuprea. Classification (NCBI taxonomy): domain Eukaryota; kingdom Metazoa; phylum Arthropoda; class Insecta; order Diptera; family Syrphidae; genus Ferdinandea; species Ferdinandea cuprea. The sequence continues at coordinate 98,209,022 of OY754958.1, read as the reverse complement.
ACAGGCTGTTGCTGAGCGATCAACCCCCCCCCCCCCCTGAACGGGCTATGCTGTCGACGATGTAGTCGTCAGAATGGCCGTCCATGGCAGACAGGCTATTGCTGAGCGATCAGCCCCCCCCTCCCACGCCTCGCAAACATGAAAGGACAACGAACTGATTGTCACGGAGTCTAGAGGACCCAACTTTCATGGAGGACCACACTGATAGTCAAAGTTGTGGAGACAGATTGCTACTTGACGGTGCCAAACTCACTCGGCAGGACGCGAGCGATTCACTGGTTGAAATTGAAGCTTCGTCGGAGAGTTCTTGGCCGGACATGACCGCGCTGGGGGAGTTATTCTCCTCACAAGCCAGTAACGGTTCGACCATTGATTCTGAAACGGAGGACAGACTTCTGGAGAACACTCTCGTTCCCCGTAGGAGAAACAGAGCTCCAAGAACCTCTCAACAAAAGAAAAAAGAGGGCTATAAATGTTCCCTGAAGCTCTTGAAGAAGATGACAGAGATAGAGCGTTGATGAGGAAGCACACCGAGAAAGTCAAACAGTACGAGAATCGTCTTGTCGACAAGGCACATCTTGTACCCGCGACTTTCGAGGACTCGGCCTCACCAACAGGTCATACGGAAAAAGGTACAGGATTCGAGAAGAGGGAGGAACGGCCCACCCATGGGGTGGAAAAACCCACCCTATCGACGTCTCGGACGGTGGCTCCCGTCTCCCTACCACCACGAAAGCCGAGCACCGTGTCAAAGGAGGACAGAGCTAAGCAGTTCCACCAACAGTCGGAAAAGTCCAAGGACTCGAAGACCACTGGAAGGGAAACCGCTAAGGTAAAAGAACTCGAACGGCGAACGAGGTAACAGGGATTACGGAAAACCCCGTTCCATCGACCCCTAAAGCTGCTTTATCCGCTCTCCCACCACCACGAAAACCGGGAACTATTCGAAAGTAGGTCAATGCCAAGCAATCCTACCGACGGTCGGAAAAGTCTAAGGACTCAAAGGCCAATGGAAAGGAAACAGATAAGCAGGCCTCCAAAAGAATCCGCTCAGCCGAAGAGGTAACAGGGAACTCCAAAGCACAGCTTAAAAGTAATGCAGACTTCACCCCAGCCATTATTGACCGTAGCAATCCGGATGGTAAACTTACGGCAGACAAATTGCTCAAGGTAGAGGCAAAGATCATGGAGGCTATGGTATCAGAAGGAGAATCCTCTGATATCAACAATACCTGCAACTTCGATGGAGCAGGTTGGCGGAAGGGAGTAAAGGTCGTTGGGTGCGGCAACAAAGAGTCATTGGACTTTTTAACGCGCTGCATTCAAAGCCTAGGAGAACTTTGGCTTGGGGCCAAAGTATATATAAACCTTGGTTATAGTTGCAGTGATTGTGCTGTAATACCGGGCAAAATAATTATAAGCGATACGATGGCTTGTTGGAATCCCAGTCTAAATAATTAAAGTGGGAATGATCGTCATGTCGCACGAGACAGGTGGATTTTATGTGAGTTAGAAAGAAAAGGGATAGATTGCACCAAGAATCCACCGAAAATCCTCTTTCGATTTAAATTCTCGGCGTGGGCATGAACGTTTCGGTTCCAAACCATATCACTTTTGACAGAAATCCTCATTTGAGATTTATGTTGGAAGAGCGACGACCGAATACAGGTACTAGAGAGCACAAAAGTATTCGATTTCCCAAGAGAAATTTTGTTTTGTTTCAGATTTCAGGGTTCCCCGTCATTCAAATTGCTTTCATTCTTCAGAGACGTTTTTGTGTGTGTAGCCACGACGTTCATGGGAATGACTTTCATTTCCATGAACGTGAAGCCAGCTCATGGGAATGATCGTCATGTCGCACGAGACAGGTAGATTTTATGTGAGTCAGAAAGAAAAGGGTAGATTGCACCAAGAATCCACCGAAAATCCTCTTTCGATTTCAAATCTCGGCGTGGGCATGAACGTTTCGGTTCCAAAGCATATCACCTTTGACAGAAATCCTCATTTAAGATTTGTGTTGGAAGAGTGAAGACCGAATACAGGTACTAGAGAGCACAAAAGTATTCGATTTTCCAAGAGAAATTTTGTTTTGTTTCAGATTTCAGCGTTCCCCGCCATTAAAATTGCTTTCAGACGGAGCAAGTAATGAACATGAACAAGCTAATTAAAAGTGAACTGTTAAAAAAAAGTGAGAACGAACAAAATAATGAATTGAAAGAAGAAATGTAAACGATTTTTTCAACGGTTTATAAAGCTAAAAAATGAAATAATAACAAAATCGGCAATAGGTGCAAGTGAGAAAAATGATCATATAAAAGAAAGTGTCAAATATATTTCAAAGTCGGTGAATGAAACCAAAAGCCAATTAAAAAAGAATACTAAAAGTGTGACAGAAAGTGATGGAAAGAGACAGAATGCTAAACTATTCTCAGAAGTCCTGAAGAAGAGCGAATCTTCTGTTCTTGTCTATCCCAAAAAGAATCAGGAATCAAAAGAAACAAGAGTAGGAATGGTGAAATTTAAATGTTGTTACTGAAGTTGATAGTGAATGTTATAAAAAAATACTCCAGTTAGGCAAAATCAAAGTTGGATTGGTGAAATGTTTCGTGAGAGAATTCTACAACATAATAAGATGCTTTAATTGTCAGGGATTTAATCATAAGCAGATAAGTGTAAAAATAAATTGGCTTGTATTAAATGCGGTGAAGAACACAATATAAAAGAATGTAAAAATAGTGTGATGAAATGTATTAATTGTGTAAAGCATAATGAATTGTTAGGAGTAGATTCAAATTGTGAGCATGAAGCTACAGATAAATCATGTCCAGTTTTCATTAGAAGGTTAAGTGCTTAAAGAAACAATAGACTATTAGCAACAGTTATACTGGCGGTGTATTTTTTTTTAAGAACAATTTTTGCTACAAGATAATAAATAAAATGCATATTCAGATAAAATTATGGGGCTTATGTATCCAAATGTTGTCCAAAGGTGTAAATGAAATTGTGGCGGTTTTTTATAGATCATCCAGTGGTTCTGATCATCAAGTGGTTCGAGTTCTGCTCATATTTTTCCGAATGGATCGATCAGATATTACTTATGACTACAAATATAATAGTTGTTGGTGATTTTAATGATTTTAATATAAATTTGTTAACAAAAAATACATATGAAACAAGGATAAACGAAATATTAGCAAACAGTAACTGCAAGCAAATAATAAATAAACCAACAAGAATATCCGCGACATCATGTACGTTAGTTGACTTCGTTATAACCGTTTCCTGAGAAACAGAACCTGAAAATCAGTGACCATGAATTCATTATTGTAAATGTTCCTACAGAAAAAAATGAAATGCTTAATAATATTAATTACATGGATGTTTTCATATATAAAAAAATAGAATTCAAGGCTATAATTCGGGAAAAATGCCTAAACCTAAACTTAGTGATTGAAATGAGCTATCAGAGGGTTTGCTAAAAGTACTTAGCGATTCCATCGGTGAACTAACTATAAAAAAACCTATATTTTCGTGCAATAATAAGTGGTTTACTCATGAGCCTGAGTTACTCAAAAAACATAAAGTGAGGTGCTACAACAAGTCAATTCGATTTAATATGCCAGAGGACTGGAATGAATATAGAAGATTAAGAAACATGTACAAATATAAAATACAAGTTGCGAAGAAAAAATGCTCTAGTCAGAAGGATATGTGGTCACAGCTATTAAATTTTTAGACGAAAAAGAAAATAATAAACAGATTATTGCTAATAAGTTTAATTCTTATTTTATAGACAGTATAAATATTATAAGCAATTCGATTTTAATACGAGCTGCAATTATATTATCGAGCTACCTACAGTTTTCAAGTTTACACAAACAAATATAAAAGAATTATTAGTGATATGAAAACAAATTAATAAAAACTGTGATACTATGAACTTAAGAAAATGGTGTTAGATTGCTATGATATATTAGGTCCATTACTTATAAAAATTATAAACAAATAATTTACTCAAGGGGTGTTTCCTCGAAATCTTAAGGAGTCTATAATAATTCAAATTCTGAAGGAGAGTGGTACAACAAATTGTGATACATTTAGGCCCATAAATATGCTTGCGATAATTGAAAAAAATTATCGAAAAAGCCGCGTACGGCCAATTTTATAAATACATGATAAACAATAAACTCTTAGTGGAAAATCAATCGGGTTTTAGACCGGGTCATTCATGTGAAACGTTATTAAATTGGTTGACCATGACATAGGCATGTTTTTCTTTCCGAGGGTAGGTGGAAAATCTTCCATTAGACACTATGAGGACCGACCGCACGTGCTCATAATAGTGTGAGATTCTTACTCACTAAAAACACCTCCCGTCAAATTACTTTATACAACAACTAGGTTATTTCGTATCTAGTAGTTTAGATTAAATAATTTATATTCTCGTTTACCAGGCAGCTTCCCATCGGAGGCACCTGCTTGTACCGCCAAAAACACGCGGTTAAATGTTAATGCGCTAATTCAAATGGTTTTATCCGTTGAAGCCGGCGCACTAAATTTGTATCGTTCAAAATATATATCATTTCGTTATTGCAATGACCGCGAAGGCGAGTCTGTTGCTTACGGGCAAATGATTTGATTTAATTTCATGTCACGGTTGCCGCATCCAAATCTCTGTGGATATCACTATTTCTGGTATACCACGGGGCGTTTGCAATTCTTCTTCGCACTTTGTTTTGAAAAGTTTGAAAAAATTCTGATGTTATTTGCTTTGGTACAACCCCAAAGTTATATAAAATACGTCTAAACCGGTTTGAGAACTTGCTTGTATAAAAGCAGCTTGTTTTCCATGCTGAGTTTGGAAAACCGCCCAAGCAGCCAATGCATTTGATTATATTTAATAACGAGCTCTTCCCGTTTCTTTTTTACGTGCGATATCCATTTTAGTTTCGCATCAAGTGTCATTCCCAAATATTTAGCTTCATTTGCGTACGGAATTTGTACGGAGTCTATGAAAATGGGCAGCGTAGTTACATTTCTGTAAGTAAAATTAACATGCGTAGATTTTGTTTCATTACGGACAATACGCCAAGTCTTTGTATACTCAAAAACGCTGTTGATAGCCCGTTGAAGCTTAATTGTTGCTTATTCAACCGTATTACTCACAGCCAATATAGCGGTATCATCCGCAAATGTCGCTACAGTTGTGCGTTCTTCCTGCGGAATATCTCGAGTAAAGATTAGAAATAAAATCGGACCCAGGACGCTTTCTTGTGGAACTCCTGCCGCGATTTCTTTGAATTCGGAATATCCGTTTCCGTGCTTAACACGGAAAATTCTGTCCCCTAAATAAGAACTTAATATCTCATATATTTGTTTGGGAAAGGCTAATTTTAGCTTATGTTTTAATCCCGTATGCCATACTTTATCAAAAGCCTGGGAGATGTCGAGAAAAACACTAGAGCATGTTTTTTTTCTCCTCAAGGGATTTTTCAATTTCATTGGTTATTCGATAAACCTGGTCGATTGTAGTGTTTAATTCTGAACCCGAATTGGTGATATGGAATTAATCGGCGCTCTCCGATAATCAGGTGTAACCGTTTTAGTAAATTTTTTTTAAAATACTTTTGACATAATTGGTAAAAGAGATATTGGTCTATACGATTTCTTATCATATGGGGATTTTTCCGGCTTTGGGACCATTATGACCTCAGCTACTTTCCATTGTCGTGGAAATTATAATAACCTAAACGAAGCATTTATGAGATAAACAAACATAATAAGTGCTTTCCTAGGCAACTCTTTTAGGACCTGTCCCGTAATTAAATCGTGTCCAGGAGCTTTGCTTAGTTTCAATATTTGTATTTCATAGCACGTTCAGCCAGTGATACACTTTTAATTTTAAAATTGTCAGGTATCCCCTCTAAGGCCAAATCTTCGATTAGCTCTTGACCGTCAAAGGGCTTAAACGTTTCTTCTAAGTGATCGGCAAAAATGTCGGCTTTTTCTTTGTCTCGTTTCGCTCATTCGCCTTTTTTTTATAGGAGGCGCTTGCGATTTTAGCTTTTTGATGCTTTTTACAGCTTTCCACAACGAGTAGTTCGAACTCTTGTCCGCGGTGAGACCTTCAAGGTCTGAAGAAACTTCACGATTTTTAAAGTCCTGAATCTTTTTTTTAGGGACTGCATAGATTATTTAATATCGTTTTATGCTGCGGAGCGCGAGATTGTCATTTAACCAATTCGGTTATTTCCTGAGGATATTTATTTAATATTGAGGTCGATAAATTGATCGACTTCGATTTCAAGTTCAAATGGCGTTTGAAGAGACACGTTAAGATCGATTTTATTATCGCAGTCTTTTCTAAAGGAGTCCCACTTAGTTGATAAGCTAGTAAGTCTGGGCGGGGCCTCCTTTTTCAATAAGCTGCCGCTAATTGTCAGAATGATAGGCGAATGATCAGAAGACAGATTGAAACATTCTTCAATTTTAACAAAGCGTTTGGAAATTCCCTTTAAAATGCAAAAATCTATAAGGTCTGGAGTTTTTGCCGTATCCGTAGGCCAATACGTCGGTTTGCCTGACGAGTGAATATCGCAATATCATAAGTTTGTCTATGATTTTTTACACGAACCGTAATCATTTGAATATTAACTTGCTCGATTTTTGTGCTTATTGGATGCTCAATGCTGTCGTTTATAAACAAAGAAGATCCGCCTCTAGCCCTTTCCAAATGCATGATATGCATGATAGGCACTATATCCTTTAATTTTTACACTTGATTCCTTCGTAAGATGCGTTTCAAAAATCAAGCATATGTCGATAATATTTGTACAAGTAAAAACTTCAAGTTCGTCGATCTTTTGTAGAAGGCCATTCGCATTCCACGTAATTATTTTTATTTTAGTTTTTTCGTTACTATTCATATTGATATTTATATGCGATAAAGTGAGCCCCGAAGTTTATGGTCAAGCTCGTCAAACTTTTCAAATATGCGTTTATTAATACGATTTTGTTCTTCCAGTCTAGCAAGAATTGCAGAAAAGACTTGTTCGACTGGGTCAGACGCTGTATCGATTTGCTTATAAACTTTACTTTAAACAGCGATATCTCCGTAAATACGCGTTTAAATACTTTCTATTTTATTAATTTTCTAAGCTTAATTTGGGATCACCAAAAAAAATTCGAAAAATGACCCAAAAAGTAATTTTTTCAAGTCAAAACTTTATACAGCGTTATCTCCGTAAATACGCGCTTCTGCGTATGTCTGCGGCCGAGGTTGCAACACTGTACTATTAATTATCTGTTCTCGCTGCGGTTTGGACATTTCGTTAGCCTTCGGCCCGGGAGTCGACGACTTTTCTTTTAAATGCCTTTCTCTCAGCAGCTTAGACGTTTCCTTTAAGTTTTTTCGTCGTTCAATTGATTTGTTTGTACCTCTTTCTTTACTACATCGCGCCTGCTTTGAAGCTCTTTAGCTACTTCGCAACCGCGATAGTTTTCCGGATGATTTCCCTTACAGTTAATGCAGGTTGGTAAATCCTGTCTTTTAAGACCGCAATCTATAGACAAATGTTTCCCGGCGCATTTAACGCAACGCGGTTCTTTTTGACAATAAGCGTTTGTGTGGTTATACCCTTGACAACGCTTACATTGAGGAATGAGTCTCGTCGTCTTATGCATCCGCACAATTTTAACTACGATGTTAAGGATACTTTTTCTATTGTAAACTTTTTTTAATGTCTTCTGACTTTCCGAAGCTTAGCATGAATAGCGGAAGTCCGCGCTTAACTAAAGTTTCCATATCTTTTTTAGTTTTTCGCTTCTCTTTTTTTAGGTTAACTGCGTCGATAATTTTGAAGCCTTTGGATTTAAGGTCTTGCAAAACGTCGTCTTTGCAGCACGAAGAATGAAGTCCTCTGGCCCGAGTAGTGGCCTTTCTGACTTATTTTGTTAAGTGTACCATTGGATTTTCTCAGTATTTAGTTTTTGAGAAACCGCGCGGTAACTGTCGGGGTCGCTAATAGTTTTTTCCGCACATTATTGTTCAAAGATGTTACTTTAAATGTGGACTTTAAGATTTCCTTAAGAAATTTATAAAACTTGCCGTAGTCCGTTATTCCGATAACAATAATTGGCGGTGGAAGGTAAACTTTATCTTTAAGATTTTTTTCTTGCGTCTTCGTTGCATTTTCATTGGTTAAAGATGATTTACGATTTTCCTTAACCACTACAATTTCTTGTGAGCAACCGGCCTTACGTTTCTTGTTTGGTCTCCGCTAAGTGGAATCAGTTTCACGCTTCATCCGTGAAGTAATCGCGGCGATCTGGACTTAGCATATTACCTTCAGAGTGATTTTGCGTCAAAGATTATTTAAGTGCCTTATTCTCGACTTTAAGCTGGTCTAACTCGGTTTTCAGCTCATTGCTCCTCGAAGCTTTTAGTTTTCGTTGAGTCCTGGGGTACGCGCGGAAAGTCTTTCTGCGCGGTAGGACTTCTTTTTGATTTTAACTGTGGTATAGATCGCGATGGTGGTGATCTAGATACCCTTTTGCTATCCTTGAAAGGGTCAAAAGATTGCAATAAATGGCTTTGTCCATTGCATTATTTTGCATACGCTGTTATGCTCGGTATACGGAGGTGGATTTTAGTCGCCTCTTACGACAGGCATGCCTACCTCGGGTATATTCTAACCCCTACCCGAAGGGGGTAGGACATAGGCATGTGAGAAACAAAATAATCGCGATTTTTTTAGACTTTAAAAGAGCGTTTGAAACAATAGATCGTAAACTGCTAGTAGAAAAATTGTATAAATATGGTGTAAAAAATATAGAACTTGAATGGTTTAAATCATACTTAAGTGAGAGAAGCCAGCGAACTAAGATAAAAATATGTATATCAGATACCCAACAAACAACTTTTGGCGTTCCACAGGGCACCATTCTTGGTCCCCTTCTGTTTTTAATTTATATAAATGATATAAGCAAAGTAATGAAATACAGCAAAATTTCATTGTTCTCCGATGATGCTCTTATGTTCGTGTGCGGTAATACGGGACGTAATACGGGACAACATAAATAGTGATTTAAACGATCTTTGTACATGGCTAAGTGTTAACAAACTAAAACTTAATGTTAATAAATGAAAGTGCATGGTAATAAACGATGAAATAAATGTAGACTTGATAACAAACAATGAACTGAACGAGCACGTCCAAGAAGTAAAGTATCTCGGGGTGGTATTGAACAATGAACTAAATTTCAACAGCCATTTAAATTACATTACGAAAAAAATTGAATTTCTAAATAGAATTCGAGGGAATATTTCAACAATGTGTGCAATTAACATTTACAACACGATTATTAAACCCCATTTCGAATTCTGCTCTACAATTTTATTCATGGGAAATATAACAAATATGAACCGGCTTCAGCTCCTACAAAACAAGGTTATGAGGATAATACTGAAATGCAGTTTTTATACGCCGATACAGTAGATGCTATCATGCTTGCAGTGGTTAAGTATTAAGCAGAGAATAACCTATAATGCAGTATTATTTGTATTTAAAATGGTTCCTAGTTACCTGTATTCGAATTTACAATATATTCAAGATATTCAACCATATAATTTAAGATCAAATTCAAATTTTAGATTGCAATTCTATGGAGACCAAAGAACTTAAAATATGCTTATGTATAAATGACTCAAACTATTCAATGAATTACCTAATAAAATTAAAAATGAGTCCGTCTTAAGAAGATTTAAACAATTACTTTCTAATTATGTAAGATCTCATATTTAAATTATTATTTTTTTTTTTCTATTTTATAGTATCTCATTATTATGTTATATCATATTAACTTCAAATTTAACTTAAATAAAATTTTTATACTTGAATACATGTAATTATATTATATGCCAAATCAAAAAAAAAATTGGAGGCCATACCTGCCTCAGCCCTACCTCTTCGAACCCTTGTCTACGTATGGATACCTCCTGCGGTGCCGGAGGACAATCTATGCAGAAACCGGTTGGTCTGCGGAAAAGGGAAACGAAATATATTAATAAAAGAGGTGAGTCAATACTTGATTTTATATTACTCTCCAACCTACATATTTTTAACAGGGGTAGTTATCCTACTTGTCACAACAAAATATACATTATTACATTGTCGAAAGCGACACTCACGCAGCTTGGTGGACTAAAGCACTACGACATCTGAGGATCAAAACCAGAAAACTTTTTAATAGGGCCAAACTGCAACAGCTTTATTGAGTTTAAAGAGAAAACTATAACAGCCAAGCGAATATCCTGGGAAAAATACTGCTCCATTTAATCCACCACAGAAGCGGCAAGTCTCCGGAAAATTCTTGCCAAGAGGAGACTCTTGATCTGCTTCTCGGCACACACTTTCCAGGATGCACAATCCCAGGAAACAATCTGACGGCAGCCCACCTCATTTCCGGATGAAGAACTGGCTGTCATCAGAGACTGCACTAGCACGAATAGAATAACATGGGCTCTTCAATCCTTCCAACCGTACAAGTCGGCGGGACCGGACGGTATTATACCTGCCATGCTACAAAAGAGCAGTAAAAGGACTGGCCCATGGCTCCAGGCAATCTTTCGGGGTTGCCTGATACTTGGATTTATTCCTGATTGCTGAAAAGAGGTGAGGGGGGTCTTCATTCCCAAAGCAGGGAAACCCAATCACTCCACACTTAAGGATTACAGGCCAATTAGCCTTTTATCTTTTCTTTAGAAACCCTAGAAAAGTTATTGGACCTGCACCTAAGGAAAATTCTCGAAACAACCAGTGCCTGTGCGGTGCACAACACGCATATGTCAAAAGCAGATCTGTGAAAACAACACTACATGAAGTAACGAGAACTACCGAGAAATCTCTTGGAAGTAAAGAATTTACGTTGGCGGCCTTTCTGGACATAGAAGGTGCATTCCACAACCTGAGTACTAGATCCATTATATTTTCACTTGAGGAGTTGGCTTCATCACAGTTTCTGATAAACTGGGTTAGGACTATACATAACAGCAGCCTAGGGGACTGTGAGATTAAGAATAACGTTAATCGTGGAACACCTCAAAGGGGAGTCCATCTCCTCTACTGTGGAACATCTGAGATAAACAAACATCCGGATCGCGTCGGGGTATTAACCGGGCACTGCATCATTGGAAACATGGCTAAAAGGCTAGGGCTCTTTGCAAATGACTTCTGCAGAAGCTGCAGAGACTAGGAGGAAATAGAGTCAGTGGAATATCTTCTACGCCACTGCCCAGCTTTACAAGAACGCCGCTCATCATGAATGGGAGCACGGTTCTTCGAAAGTCTGAACGACTTCGCTAGGGTACCTCTATCACACAGCTATTTCTCAACAGATCAAAGTGGCTTTGTTAGCCACATGTCCTAACATGTATGAATAGGGTACTCACAATGGGCCTTCACGGCCTCTGCGTGAAATTTGCAAACCCCCGTACTTGAGCGCGTAGAAAACTCAATGGGACAAATTCATTTCCGCAATCGTACAGTGGCAAGAGTACTGATCTGATCATACCACACACAAATCCGCTGGTCCAGATGATATTTCCACTATAGTTCTGACGAGGTTTTCTCCTACGCTGGAAAAACCACTGCGTAAGCTCTTCTATCTGACCTATTCTTCAGGGCTCTTTCCCAGAAGATGGAAAACAGCATTTATCCAGCCCGTCCCAAAAAAAAGGCGAACCTTTTTCTCCCTGCTCCTACCCACCAATTTCACTTACGTCCGTACTTTCCAAGGTCATGGAAACGCTGATAAATCGTCAGCTTATGAAATATCTTGAATCCCGAAAACCGGCTGGCAGTATGGTTTTCGCAGCAACAGGTCCACTGGTAATTTGATGACGTATCTAACCGAAAAGTGGAACCAATCTATTCACCGTGGTGGTGAAAGTAAGATCGTTACGCTTGATATTTTAAAGGCATTTGACAGAGTTTGGCATCAAGCTCCCTTGTCGAAAATGCATGCATTTGGGGTCGATGATATGATCAATGGATTCGGACCGTTCAATACAAGTTGTTTTTGACGATTTCAAGTCAGGTGTCCTCTAGGGCTCCGTTTTGTCTCCGACTCTCTTTCTCATTTTCATTAATGATGTCCTTCTAATCCAATCCATTCCTTTGCTGATACAGAACCCTTAGCTTAGCACATTCGTCCTGGGATTCACGCTCCTCGTCTTCGGACGTGGAACTGGACCTGACAGCATTCTTAAGTGGGGTAAAACCAATAGAGTAGAATTTAATGCTTCCAAAACATAATGCTGTCTACTGTCCAGAGATGTGATCCGAAACTAAACTGATAGTTTTTGTACCGGTACGAAACTGGTACGAAACCGGTACGAAACTGGTACGAAACTAGCCGGTACGAAAAGGTACGAAACTAGCCGGTACGAAACCGGTACGAAACTGGTACGAAACCAGTACGAAACCGGTACGTAACCGGTACGAAACCGGTACGAAACTCTGTCACTAAACCTCGGTACGAAAGTGGTACGAAACTAAATCTGTTCATATATGTATAACGATATCAGCCTGATCAAAGCAAAAGCGCTACGTGACTCAGAGGTCCTTGGAACATCGAAAAAGGTCCTTAAATCCTTTAAAAGGATATTTTTCGAAAATGTTTATAAAATCGCCTGACAAACTGCTGTTGTTATGAATTTTCACTCGGATTTCCTTGGAACATAGAAAAAGGTCCTTGAATTCTTAAAACAGGAAATTTTTGAAAAATTTCTATAAAATTACGTAACAAATTGATGTTGCTATAAATTGTTTTATGCTGCGGAGCGCGAGATTGCTGCCAACTTGTCCGCGCTCTTCGTTTTTATTTTACTAATTCAGTAATTTCACGGGGAAATTTAATTTCGCTGTTTTTGATAACTCTCTTTTTATGAGGAGTATTGTTCCACGCTGAACTTTGTAAAGCTTCGATAAATTGATCTACTTCCTCCTCGAGTTCGTATGGTATTCGTAGAGATGCCTTCAGATCTATTTTATGTATGCAGTCTTTTCTGACGGACCGACGGGCGAACGATCAAAAGATAGATCAAAACTTTCGTCAATTTTGAAAGAGCTAAAAGTCGACGCCAAACTCCATACTGGCTTCGTAAAGAATACGAACTTTTGGTGAGATACATCTGAAGCCCCAGAAAGTTTGTTTTCCATTGAAATCTCCGCCAATTACAAAATTATGTCCAAGTGAGTCAAATATGCTCCTTAAATAATTTTTTTCCTAACGTCGCCAGAGGAGGACAATGAATAGACGCGCAGTTATATGTCATGCGTTTAATTTTTGCAGGGGCAGCAAGGGACGAGTACCGAGCCAGGAGAAGAGAGGAGAAGAAGATCCTGCGTAGAAAGAAAAGAGTGCACGCAGTCTCCCAGCTTAAGGAGATCGAAGAGTCCCGCGACCGAACCAACATCCGGAAGTTCTATAAGAAAGCCAAGCAACTGGCTGCTGGCTTTAAGACCGGAACACAGGCTCTTAGTAACAGCAATGGAAACCTAGTCACCGACGCGCAAGGAATAGTAGATGTATTTAAGCAGCATTTCCAGCAGCTGCTAAACGGACAAAATGTAGAGAGAGTGATGGGGCAAGAAGAGAACCCGCGACCAGTCAATGAAGAACCAGTCCCTCCGCCAAGTATAGAAGAGGTTGACTTGGCTATAAAAAAGCTAAAGAAAAACAAGGCCACCAGGTCTGATGGTCTGCCTGCAGAGTTTTTCAAATACGGAGGTGATGTTATGGTAGGGCGCATGCACTAAATCATCAACCAAGTTTGGGTGGAGGAAAGCATGCCCGATGACTGGACCATCAGCTCCATATGTCCCATCTACAATATAGGCGATCCTATGTCTTGCAAGAACTATCGAGGCATATCCCTGCTTAATGTCGCATATAAGATCCTATCCAATGTACTGTGTGAACGCCTCAAACCTTTCTGCAGCACACTAATCGGCACGTACCAGTGTGGCTTCCGGCCCGGCAGATTAACTGTAGACCAAATCTTCACACTAAGGCAAATCCTGGAAGTGACCAACGAGTTTCAAGTCGAGACGCACCATCTGTTCATCGACTTTAAGCCGCATATAACAGCATTCATCGTCAGGAGCTTTTTGTGGCGATGGCCGAATTTGGGATCCCGTCAAAACTGATCCAAATGTGTCGCATGACACTAGATAACACGCGATGCAATGTGCAGTTTGGCAGCAGCTCATCTGAACTCTTTCAAACATGCACTGGATTTCGGCAAGGAGATGCGCTGTCGTGTGATTTCTTCAATCTTGTTCTTGAGCAGATAGTGCGCAGGGCAGTTGTCAACACGGAAGGCACTATCTTCAACAGATCAGTCCAACTGCTGGGATATGCGGACGATATAGATATCATCGGTCGATCCGAGCGTGCCTTGATAGAGGCTTTCACGGCTATTGAAGAACAGGCGAAACTAGTTGGCCTTGAAGTGAATGAGGACAAGACTAAATATATGCTATCAACAAACAAACAATCACCTGTCCACCGACTAGGACAAAATGTCACTGTTGATAGAAGCAACTTCGAGGTAATTAAGGAGTTCATCTACCTCGAGGGAAACATCAACTCCACAAATGACATCTTAGTGGAGATCCGTCGAAGAATTACCCTAGGAAACCGCTGCTACTTGGGTTTGGCAAAACTCCTAACTCGAAGGACAAAGTGCATGCTCTGCAGAACCCTTATCCTGCCAGTTCTGCTATACGGCGCCGAGTGCTGAACGATAAGCGGGAAAGGAGAGTTAATACTGGGATCCTTTGAAAGAAAAATCTTTTGACGGATATTTGGTCCTGTGTGCGAGGAGGGCGAATGGAGAAAAAGATACAACCGTGAACTCTATGAGCTGTACCAAGATGTGGATGTAGTCCGAAAATCCAAAACTCGTCGACTACATTGGCTCGGCCAGATCGAGCGAATGGACAACAACGCTCCAGCTAAGAGGATCTTCATTACTTCGAACTCATCGATTTCATGCAGAAGGCCATTCGCGTTCCATGTTACTATTTTAATAAATCTTTTCATAATTTAGAAGTTGGTGTGCCTTGAAGTTTATTTTCGAGCTTGTCTACTTTCTCAAACATACGTTTTAGGTATCTTATTAACAACTCGATTGCTTGCTTGTATCGCGATTCGTCGACCTTTTTACCTCAATTTTTCGTTCTTTCGGCTGCGGTGGTTTGGACTTTTCTTAGTCCTTATTTTCCGTTCTTTAGTTGGTTTTCCTTTCTTCCATTTAGATCGGTAAAAACGTTTGCTTTGTTTAATCCCGCTTTTTTTGGTGCTCTTTAGCTACTTCACAGCCGCTGGAATTTGCCGTGTGTTTTCCAGTGCAATTAATGCAAATCGCGCCTTGTCTTTTTGTACCCACTTTTCTGATAAGGGTTACTGGCACATTTAACGCAACGCGGTTTCTTTTGGCAATATGCGTGTGTATGATAGCTTTGAAAACGCTTACACTGGGGGATTAACCTTGTACTTACAATATACAAAATCTTAATATACAAAAATCCGCTGGTCCAGGTGGTATTTCCCATTGCGTTCTGTAGATGTGTTTTCCACAATGGCAAAACCACTGCGTAAGCTTTTCTATCTGTCCTATTCATCAAGACTCTTTCCGAGAAGATGGAAAACAGCATTTGTCCAGCCAGCCCAAAAAGGGGAATCCCCCCCCCAATCATCCTTCCGACCCGCTGCACTTACGTCCCTTATTTCCAAGGACATGGAAACGCTGATAAATCGTAAGATTATGAAAAATCTGGAATCCCGAAAACTTCTTAATGACCGGCAGTACGGTTTTCGTAGCAACAGATCCACTGGTGATTGATGACATATCTAACTGAAAAGTGGAACCAATTTATTCACCGTAGTTGTGAAAGTGAGGTCGTTGCGCTTGATATTTCAAAGGCATTTGATAGAGTCTGGCATCAGGCTCTTTTGTCGAAAATGCTTGCATTTGGAATCCATGATACCTTCAATGGATTAGAAATTACCTTTCGGACCATTCAATTCCATGTTGTTTTTGACGATTTAAATTCTGCAACTCAACAAATAAATGCAGGTGTCCTTCAAGGCGCCTATGTCTGCGACTCTCTTTCTTATTTTCAATGATTACCATAGCGTCGGATTTACATCCATCATCTTCGGCTTGGAGCTGGAACGGCAACGTATGTTAGGCTCATTAAACGTCGGAATGTCTCCTACCTAACGTTGTTTTATCGCTATTTCCACCATAGGTGTGGTAGTACCTGTTGATAGTCGAAGAAACCGATATAATTTTGACAGATATATATTTTTAACAATCTCGACTCGATTCATAACGTCTGAAAATAACAATAATGAATTTCAAAATGATGATGTAGATTGACTTATTATTTTCAAATCAGCAAATAAACTTTAGTCACTCGAACTCATTTTAATATTTGATTTGTTAATTGTTTTTTTGAGAACTACAAAAGTGATTTTGTCATTTAATGCAGTTTGATAACAACTTTGATGGAAATTGTAGAAAATTGACAGAGTACGAAGGTTAATTAATGAATATGTAAAATAGTTTATTAGTAGGATATTATGCATTCTAACTAGTATACTTTAAACTTGCAAATAGCTAGTAGTCGACATATGTGTCTGGTTAATAGTAAGGCCCTTAGAGAAAATATGCTAATATTTTTATATTCCTTCTAGTAGTAATAATAAACAATATATCTGTTTTTAACGCACACAGAAACTGTATTACCCTTCCCTCCCCCATACCAAGTGCCTATTTACAATTCCAACTTCATCCTTTTAAATATCCTTCATTCGACATTACATATTTTAGTAATAATCTACATAAAGTCAATTTGTATATATGTTTGATTAAATAAAAAACTCTTTTACAAAACGAAAAAGTATCGGGGCAGTCTACGCGCGACCACGGCACGGATTTTAACCAGGATTTAAATAAAAACCTACAGCACCGAAGTATGTTTTTTTTTTAAAAAGCTAGACATTTGATGGCCTTTACATGTTAGAAGTAAGATAAGTAGGTATTAATACAGGGTGTTTTTTTTAGAGGTATAGAACTTCCAATTGAAATAAAACACAAGAAAATAATTTTAATGTCCATCAATTTGGCTTTATTGGAGAGATAATTTTATGCCACTAACGTTTAAATATGATTTCGGGCATGTGGCCTTCGGGGCTGGTTCGAATAAAGACAATTCTAATGGTCAAATTTTCAACCACTTTTTCAAGCATTTGGGGATGTTTGTCGGCAATAACGCCAAGAATGTTGGCTTCCAAGTCCCCTAACGTTTCTGGTTTGTTGGCGTAGGCGAGCAACTTCAAATATTTCCAAAGAATATAATCCAATGGTGTCAAATCATACGATCGTGGTGGCCAATTGACAGGTCCATTCCGCGAAATTATGCGCACATCGAATGTTTCCTTCAATAAATCGATTGTGACGTTCCCTGTATGGCATGTAGCGCCGTCTTGTTGTAACCACATCTCATCCACATTCATGCCATCCAACTCGGAAGCAAAATAGTCGGTTATCATGGCTCTATACCGGTCTCAATTAACGGTAACTGACTCTCCGGCATCATTTCGGAAGCAGTATGTCCCAATGACTCCACCAGCCCATAGAGCACACCAAACAGTCAGTTTTTGTGGATGTAATGGCGTTTCAAGGGGGTCATGTGGATTCCCCTTACTCCAAATGCGGCAATTTTGCTTGTTGAGGTAGACATTGAACCCAAAATGAACCTCATCACTGAACAAAATTTTGTGATGAAAATTAGCATCGATATCAATCTCATTTTCGGCCCATACACCAAAATCACGACGCATAGCATGGTCTCGCGGCTTTAATTCTTACACAAGCTGGATCTTGTAAGGTCGTAAGAAGAGATCTCTGCGCAAAATCTTCCATAAAGTTGATGGACAAAGCTCCAATTGCTGTGCACGGTGGCGAATCGATTCATTCGGGTCCTCTTCAACACTTTGCTCTACAGCGGCAATTGTTTTCTCGGTGGGCACGGTTCGACTTCTCTGCGAATGCGTATTATCACTTAGGGTAAACGTAGTGCGAAAACGATCCATGGTTAACCGAATTAATTGCTCTGATGGACGATTATGTCGACCATAAAATGAACGGAGCTTGCGGTAAACTTGGTGAACTGAACCATTATTTTCGAAATAAATTTGCACGATTTGCAAGCTTGTTCATTTGTTATCTTTTCATGATGAAATGGCCAACCAAACTGAACATAAATGACATTAGAGTTGCAAGATTTGACCACAAAATGTCAGTTTTATCTCTATTCGAAAAACCAACCCTTAAAAAAAACCCTTTATAAGAATTAGTGAATCCAGATACCAATTTAATTGTACCAAATGAAAGGCATCCATATAAAATGATTATTGACCCTAGTCTTTTGGATCAACCTCAGGTGAGAGTGGTAAAAACCTTTAACGAATTATCGATTGCAGACACTGTGAACGAAAACACACGAGCTTGAGACGTGAATGTCTGCATGTTAAGCGAGAGGAAGAAGTTTGTGATGAGCTTGACTGTATTGGATGAGACAAGGTAAAATTGCAATCTCTGGTCAACTCATTTAGGGATTGCTTCTCGCAGAAGTCAGACGAACTCGGATATTACAAACTTGGAAGGTGTAGCATCGAACTGAACACTAGCACTTAAGACCACCATCTTCAGATTACCGTTCTCCAATAAGTCTACACAAATAAGAATATTGGAAGCGATCGTTTTTGTATTGACTACCAAGACTACCAAGGCCGGTAGTTAAAGCAGTATTATCGTTGTTATCAATAAATACATTCTTGCGACACAAGACATAGCTTCAGGATACCATCAGATTTCGATCGATAAAGTTCAGAATGCCTTCTGATCTCGTCAATGCCACTTGCACGTTCAATTTAGTGCATGTGACCATTTCATAGGCCATTTTCAAAACTTTAGTAAGGGTTTTAGAAAGGCTACGATAAAATAAGGCACAATTTTAATTACTGTCCCTTCTACAAAATCATTTTTTGTAATCCGGTTGATTTGCATGCACTGAATTCAAATCCTTTTCATATTTATCTACGCATTTCACGAGTAAAATAAAATTAAATTTATAACATTGGGACACTCCGTTCCAAAAATGTTGGTACCATTTCATTGTTCATTTTCGAAACTTTGGGGGCGTACCACGCCAAAACGGCAAGAGAGTGTTAACATTTTTTTGCAGATTTCAGTTTAGTTCATGAAAAGCAACTTCATTACAAAATTTGACTGATTTTGGAGGTGGGACAGTATATTAAAATCTAGCCAAAAAAGGCAGTGAACCCGCATATCAACCCCTCATTCCCCATCACTGATTCAAGGATCACTTAACGCAAAATTGTATGTTATCAGTAACTTTGTTTGTTAGTTATATAAGTAAAAGACACACCTGTCTTCCTAACCAACTATTTCTCTTAGAAATTGGTTCGCTATCCTTTTTGAATGATTTTTGTCAACTATCTTACTATTTTCTTACACTTTAATTAGTTTTTATTATAGTATTTTATTAGTTTTAACACTTCTCGACAACAAACCATAAGTGCAACTGTGCGAGTTGCAAAAAAAAAATGTTGGTTATGTTAAACTTCCAATTTCTAAAAATAAAGCCGACGATTAATGCATTCACCATCACTGATTCAAGGATCACTTAACGCAAAATTTTATGTTATCAGTACCTACATATGTTGGTTATATAAGTAAACCGCACACCTGTTTTTCACCTTTTGAATGATTTTTGTCAACTATTCAACTATCTTGCACAATTCGTTTAAAAGTAATTACCACTATACAAATCATTTCGGCAGTTTATTAATAGAGACATATATTTTTTAATTAACACAATTCGTAAAAAAGTAAATACAAATATACAAAACATTTCTGCAAAATTGGTTGTTAGGGAACAGATATTTTTGAATTAATAAAGACGAGATTTATTTTTAATATAAACAAATGTTTGCACAAAAGCACATTTTCGAAAAAACAACTTAATGCGCACATTCCATTTTTTTTGGCTAAGCTTACCTAACCTTAATATAAAAGAAATTTGTACCTACAAATATAGCAAACATCAAACCAGTAGAACTAGCTATAAACAATTTTGGTTCAATTTTTCTTTTAGACAGCAGTAATTTGCACATATGAATACATTTATTCGATTGAAAAACTTTTCAAAATAAAATATTCAAAATCTGAATGTGAAGAGACATGTATTTATTTATAATAAAAATATTGACTTCAAATGTTCGGTTTAGCACAGATATCGTCAGCAAAATATGGATGTACGGCTGCGTTCAACGAAATGCAGCTATTATTACTTTGGTTTGCTTTGGGATTTTTGCAAGGTATTTTTCGTTCTTTATTAAATTTTGAGGAATTTTTTGATTTAACCTGAGGTAGTTAAGAAATCCTCTTTTTATTTATTTTGGGGTAGGTGCCCCATTCACTGTTGCCATAGGCGCCTGCCTGACGAAAAGTATACGAAGTTGGGCGAAATCCCTTAAACGCGCAAAGCGGGCTCCAAGTTACTGTTACTATATTATATTCATCAATATTTATGTTATCTGGTTGAAAATACACACATGTTTTTTATGATAATAAAAAATAATTGAGGTTGAAAACATGGGGTTAAATTGTTAAAAGAAATTTCAATTTCAATTTGAAACAGTATTGACTCTGTAAACGACTGATATGTGGTAATGTAATGTGAATGCAATAAGCAATAGCTACATTATTGTGATCGGAAAGCAAATGGAAATCACGCACACATGAATCGAATTATATGGGTCTAATGGCCGCCGCCAATAAATGTAATTTTTTTATAGCAAGAAGTTGGGAACCCTTGATGAATTTCAGCAGATTACAACTCACAATCTGGGTGTGTAAAATAAACATGGTCAATATACCACACAACTAATAACATAATAAAATATTATAATATTGAGAATAAAGCTATGTTTTAACCAATTTATTCTAATTTTTAATGAAAAATAATCAAAATAATATTGATTAACGTGACTAATATATAATAAGTAAGATGATCATACATTTTCTGTTGACATTAAATTGAAGTATAACTTTACAAACACGGATTTTGTTATAAATGGTTACATTGAAGCTTTGAAGTACTTTTATGCTACATTTCCACCAAAAAATAAACCGAAATTAAGCACAAAAAATTAAAAATTAATCTTTCAGCGTTTCAACCGAAGAAAATAGATTAATCTGACGTTTAGCTTACTTTATCGCATTTTTGCCTTAAAATTGAGGACGTAATTGACATTTCAAAAGAGAACAGTCGTTTTCTTTTGAAAGTCAAACAAAGCGAAAATAAAATTAAAATTGGTTGTTATAGTTTAATGAGTGGACAAAGAATGAAAATATTATTAGCACACCATTTTATTCTTCACACCAATATCAAGGTTTTACTTGTTGCATTGGCCGGGAGAAGTCGCATATACAGAAAACACCGCCGTCAGTGCTTAATGAATATTGGGGTATGTAGAAGGAACAAAATTGCAATTCAAAAAAAGATATGAGACATGTTGAGAGTAGTGTATAGTCTTATAGAGTGTGTTCGCAACCAGAATTTTCATGCAAATGAAGTTTATAACCCAGATTTATTTTTAATCTTGTCCTTAGCAGGTTAAAATTTGTATGGCTAGTCTTGAGTTTTAAATTAAATTAAGGGAAGATTAACCTTAATCTCGGTTTAGTGCACGGTGGAAACTTTGCATAACACAATTGGGGACTGGTTTAAGACACTTTTTTATATAAGGTGATCCAAATCCTTACAAATATTATTTTTGGTACGAAAAAATACTTTTTTAACAACATTTGCTATCAGTTACTAGTAGTAGTAGTAGTAAATTGTGTTGTTAATTTTCATAAAAAAAAATATTGAAAAAAGCTACAAAACATTATAATTTGACAAATAAAGTCCTCTGTTAAAAAGAGTGGCTAATTAATTCAATATATATATGTAACATAATGTGCTCAACAACCAAGCATTTTCGATAGAAAAATGCAGCAACAATATATTTATGCAGTGCATTTCAGCTACCTTCTGTTCTCCTTCTTCTGTCGATCACTTACTATAAATTTTTAAAGAAAACATATTAACTCATATAAAAAAATTCAAAAGCCGCCTTAGAAAACAAACAGCTAAGAAACTTCATTGACTAAATGTACAAAGTTTGCAACAAAAAATAATTTAAAAAGGATAAAAAAAAATTCTTTCCCACTTTTTTTTATCGATGCACGGAACCCGAATATGTATGTACAAGGTGGCGCAAAATTAATCACCCTATCGAAAGATGTTATGACTTTTGCAAATAGCTTCGTATGTCAACCATAACTTACATTCTATTTGCTATTTGCAAAAGTCATAACATCTTTCGATAGGGTGATTAATTTTGCGCCACCTTGTATATTCATTAAGCCTTCACATGTTGAATAAAAACAATCAAATAATAAATCAATCTAAGAATTTAATATATATATATATATATATATATATATATAAAACCATTGCAAACTATTAACTACAAATATTTTACACACGAATATTACTAATTTAGTAATATTTATGCAATAATACAACAAAATTTTGGGGCCATTATTAAATATTTTTGCGGGTTGAAAGTGATAGTGGATTGCGGAGTTGACTATCTGGTTAATTCCTCATCTGTGCCCTATTCACACTACACTGAAATCTGAGGTTTCTAGAAATAGATTTCGCAATTTTTATTTGCTACTAAAAGATGTAGAACTGTGTCTGTTTATGTTTTTGCATGCAAATCAAATTGAACAAACTCATGCACACAATTGCAGTTCTACGCCAAGGAATCAATTTTGGAAAAATGTCATGTAGGTAATACCATATGTTTGATAATCAAAAGTACCATTTGTGGTTCACATGAATTCACAATTAGGAAATTTAAGAGTATTTTGCGACCATTTTTTGAAAAAATGTACGTGTTCAAGGGGACAGGGGAATGCTGAGTTGACCATCTGGTTAACAACTCATTTCTAATTCAAATCGACAATAACATGGGACTTGTTTGACGTTAAAGTCAGCCATCGAAAAATAAAAGCGAATAAAAAATTAATGCGTTCAAGTTTCAAGTGCACTGCAAATCCACCATGGAGCTAAATTTAGAACTGTCACAAATTATGACTAACAATAATTACTTAAGGTAAGATGAGACTATATGCCATAAAGTCATATAATTCCTATTTCCGAAAGGTTTGCTTGCAAAATAAGATTATTTGACAGCGAAATGGTCTTTATTTGACCAATTGGCATGCAATCTAATCCTTCCTTTACAAATATATATAAAGGGTGATTTTTTAGCTGGTTTGGTTTTGGCAACACTGGTTTTGACAGCTGACGTGTGTTTAGTACCTTGTGTCACTGTCAAACTGGTTTGCAATTTAACCATGGATCGTCTTACAAATGAACAACGCTTGCAAATTATTGAATTTTACTATCAAAATTCGTGCTCGGTTCGAAATGTTCATCGCGCGCTGCTTCCATTTTATGATCGGCATTCTCGACCTTCGCACCAAATTTCGCACCAAATTTACTTTGTTGGACATTAAACCACCAACACGTTTACGTACTGTGCGTATTGAAGAAAATATTGCGGCCGTATCAGCTAGTGTGACAGAAGACCGCGAAATGTAGATTCGGCGCCGTTCCCAGTAGTTAGGCCTTTGTTACAGCACTACGTGGAAAATTTTGCGGAAGGATTTGGGCGTAAAGCCTTTTAAGATACAGCTGAAGTTCTTGACTTGCATGATATGTGGTTTCAACAAGACGGTGCCACATGCCACACAGCACGCGAAACAATGGCGCAATGGCGAGGCGAGTTTGGTGAACAGTTAATTTCACGTTTCGGGCCGGTCAATTGGCCGCCTAGATCGTGCGATTTGACACCATTAGATTATTTTTTGTGGGGGTATGCCAAGGCTAATGTGTATAGGGACAAGCCCGCTTCGATTGACGCACTGGAAGCCAACATCCATGCATTCATTCGTGAGATACCGGCCGATATGTGTGAAAGAGTATGCCAAAATTGGACTCAGCGGATGGGCTACCTGAGACGCAACCGCGGTCAACATTTGCATGAAATTATCTTTAAACATTAAATTGCAAGGTTCAAACTATCGATTCAAATAAATATTTCATTCATTTCTTAAATTTTTTTTTGTGTTTTTTTTTTAAAAAAGTTCTAAACCTCTTAAAAAATCACCCGGTATATATTACATCGCCGCTTAAAACACTTGGACTTGTTTATAAACTCACTTGTATGTACTTAATTTCAGATATTCGTGTGCGGAATGCTACTATATTCTGTACAGCATAAATTGGCAGTACACGTCTTATGGAATGTATACGCAGTTTTTTTTCCCTAACACCCTATTCACACCGCACTAAAATTCGGGGTTTCCACAAACAGATTTCGAAATCGCGGCAAAGTATTCACACCGAACACAATCCGGGTTTTGTTTGACGTTTCAGCCAGCCATCGAAAAATAAAAGCGAATATACAATTATTGCGTTCAAATTGCAAATGCACTAAAAGTCCACTATAAGCTAACAACGCCTATGACTCCATATAATTCGCGTGTTCGTCGTTCAAGAAATCGGTAAGCTTACTCTTAAAGACTGTTCACATGAGAGCGAACTGCGAACTAGGCGAATCGCGCACAAATCAATTTAAATGTATTTACGAATAGAAAATTTCTGTTGCTTCTACCACAAAAGATTGATATTTAATTGATCTAATATATTATCTAAAAAAAACTGAGTCTAAATTGATTTAAATAGCAATATTTACAATTACAAAAAATTTCCCGCGAATTGAAGATTTCTTGCCGCGAACTGTCACTCTTTATTCACAATCCACATAATAAAGACGCGAATGTAAAATTCGTTCGAACATAATCTTAAAATTGACACATCTTGCTGCTAACATTTACAAATCAGATTCGCGGGTACCTGCGACCAAAAAAAGTCCTCATGTGAAAGAAATGTCAAAATTTACGAATATTCGCCGGTTCGCAGTTCGCGGTTCGCTCTCATGTGAATGATCCTTTACGTGACTTGCAGTTGACTTGTTACTCAGTTCAAAATCTGTCAACCGGTTGTCAACTACTTTGTGTAACTTGTGGAATGTGTTCAAAGGTGAGTTTTCTTTGACAACCTTACCATTGAAACCAGATTCTGAGGAGGTTTCATCGAAACCTCATACAATATTGAGGTTTGGAAATCTCGAAAATGTACGGGAAACCTCCTGATTTCGTTGGAGGTTTCATGAGTTTTTGCGAAACCTCAGATTTTGATGTGGTGTGAAAAGGGTTTAAGGAACTCTTTATAATGGACAAAATTAAGGTTATTGTGAAGAGAGATATAAGTCGACCACATGTGATGTAGATGTGAGGTATATAGATACAAAAAAATAGAAGTAAAGTTAGGGGGTGAGTACTGTCCTTCCATGCTTCCTTTGCTTTGGTTGCTTGAGGGATTTATACCACGTTCTTTATGATGAGCAATCCGAAAGACCTAGGACTTGTCCTATTGTATCGAAATCTTGGACAGCTACTACTTTTGTAGCCAAGATTTGGCACCTGTTTCTATAACTTACCAAGCAAATGATCATTGGGAAACCTTTGTCGTTTCATCGGCTTATTTCCCCTCTCTCTAACGCCCTCCACCAAAGGCTGTTGTAGAGCTCGTATAGTATTGTGAATCCAAAAGGTTGGGTCTTTTCTTGTGCTGCGATGCTAATGCTCAGAACACTGTTTGGGGCAGTAGCAAGTGCAACATAAGGGGAGATCGACTTTTAGACTTCATTTTATAATCTGATATTATCATCAACAATGTAGGCCATCAACGTACAGGCTAGAAGATAGCAAGAACTTGACGTTACCCTGACTAACAGGCTGTTGACGACGATGACGTCACTAAATACCAGACTGTAACAACACACAGCCTTAAATACTAAAAAGGGAAATTTCAGTTATTTTATTGTAAACCCAAATGTCATGAACAATGTAAACAATATAAAAGCAAGTCATGTTGGTCAAATAAAACATTGTCGATTTATAACGTTTTAAACATAGTCGTTTCTTTTATTACGGATTTCTCGTTGCAGTATATATACAGTTTCATTTTGCTAATTCTTTGTTCGAAACACGAACATTTTTGGTCCTTTCGAGACGAATTAAGAATCCCATCATACATTTTTTTCTATATATACTGCAAACATTTACACACCCTAATTTTAATTATTTAATTTAT
Source organism: Ferdinandea cuprea (assembly GCA_963576555.1). Taxonomy (NCBI): domain Eukaryota; kingdom Metazoa; phylum Arthropoda; class Insecta; order Diptera; family Syrphidae; genus Ferdinandea; species Ferdinandea cuprea. The sequence continues at coordinate 98,182,581 of OY754958.1, read as the reverse complement.
TTAATACTAACTTCGCGGATTAATTATATACAAAGCGTGTACAAAATACAACAACAATTTAATCGACATAATTAAATTGCCTTTGGAGCTCTTGTGGAACATCTGCAGCTGAAGATTTCCGGACCAGGACGTGGAGCGTTTGGATTTTTGTGTGCTGTGTGTGCATCGTCATCTGGAAGGAATTTTACGTGAGTACGTTAATTTGTACTATTTAGTGATCATATATATATATAATAAAATGAAGCCAAATAAGTTGAGTAGAGTACTTACGCAGCTAGAAAAAGATATGTCCAATTTCGGCAAACGAGGATCAGGAACTCGGACTGCAAATTATCTGTCCGGTCGTTTGTCAATGCTGGAGAAAACGATGGAGTCAGCGGAAAGTGCGTATGAAGTGTGTCTAGGTGCATTTTCAGATGGTGATGAAGACAAGTGTTCTGATGTGGAGAATGTCTTCGAACAAATTCGGGAGTTGTACTTTGACTACAGAGCAAGTCTTCTTGATGCGATAGACAAAGTAAAGACAAAGGAAACAAAGAACGATGTCACCGAAACCGATTTCAACACCACAGCAGCATCTCACAACGCAGATATTCGCTTAAAAAATATCCCTGTGCCTGTTTTCTCTGGTTGTTATGAGTCCTGGAGAGTGTTTCGGGATTTATTCACGTCTCTTGTCCACCATAACATGTCGTTGTCTGAAATTCAGAAAATGCATTATTTAAAAACAAGTGTGTCGGGAGAGGCGGAACGAATTTTGTCGCACTTATCTATTGCTAACGGCAATTATTCCAAGGCGTGGACTATTTTGCAGGGCAGGTATGATCACCAACGGTTTCTTGTCAACACCCAACTGAAGTGCTTCTTTAATCAGCCTTCAATATCAATCGAACGGCCTGAAGCTATCAAGGAGCTGTTGGATACGTCGACCGAAATAGTTCATAGCTTGGAAAGCTTGAAAGTTCCGGTTCAGCACTGGGACGCGGTGCTGGTTTATGTTCTGCTTCAGAAACTACCACCGAAAACGCAACAGCTTTGGGAAGAGAAGTTGGATTCCAAAGACAACACCAAAGAACTGCCCACGTTCACCGAATTTAAGCAGTTTCTGGAAACAAGGTTCCGTACGTTGGAAGCGGTGAGCTACCAGCATAGCAAGCCGTCTTCAGAACCGTCGAAGAAGATAGTCCAGCGCCATTCTTTTCACTCACAGGCCACTACATCCAATTACTCATGTAAGTTGTGCAATAAGGGCGCCCATTCTATTAGGAAGTGCAGCCGATTTCTTAAAATGAGAATATATGACCATTGTCAAAACATAAGTAGACTAGGGTTGTGTAGAAATTGTCTTGCTATAGTCATTTAGCAGATAATTGTCCAAGTTCCCATCGATGTCATTACTGTCAGCAGCCACACCATTCACTCTTGCATATTTCTCCAAATGACGCTCCGCAGGTTGATCATCTGTCACATTCTCGTTCCTGGAATAATGGAATAAATGGTAAAAATAAAACACAATCAACTTCTAACAACAATTTTTGTACCTCAGTTGTGAACTCCAACGCTCCAAGTCAGCGAGATGCGTCCAATACTCAACAGTTGGAAGGAGATTCCCCCTGTTGCAGCAAGTCCATCAACACATATCACTCTGTGCCACATGCGTCTACCCAAGTTATGTTGGCCACAGCTATAGTAAAGGTGAGCGGATCGTCAGGGAAGGTGGTTTCACTTCGAGCGTTGCTAGATTCAGGTTCAGAGGCCTCGTTTATCACCGAGTCAGCACTCCAACTTTTACACTCGAGGCACAAATCAACTTATGTTGAGGTAGCCGGGTTAGGTTTAGTCAGCAGCGGCACTTGTAAGAAGGTCGTTGACCTCACTATTGGTTCTCACCATTCTCCCTTCGAAGTCTCCACACAGGCGTTAGTTTATAGGTCGCTGTCTGGCCATATCCCAGCTCGCAGTCTTTCAGTTGCCGACTGGAGGCACCTCGAGGGCTTGAGCTTAGCTGACCCCTCCTTTTTTAAGCCAGCCAAAGTTGATTTGTTGTTGGGCAGCGATGTGTTAGCGGAAATACTTTTGCCAGAATTGGTCAGACCCCACAATGCCAATTTGCCCGTGGCACAAAAGACCAGATTTGGATGGATTCTTTTTGGACGCGCACCCTTTTCGTCCCCATCCATTAAAAGCTTCCATCAAACTTGTACCCTTGATGCAAACATGGAAAAATTCTGGGAGTTAGAGGAAACTCCTTTTCTGAGAGCAGATACTCCGGAAAATTTGGCGTGTGAGGAGCACTTCTTAAATAACGTCAAGCGCTTGTCAGACGGACGATGTGAAGTCGCCCTTCCCTTCAAAGGAAATGTTCGTCCGGTGCTTGGACGCTCAAGAGAAGGTGCTCTGCGGAGATTTAAACACCTGGAAAGTCGTCTGCTCAAAAACAAACAACTCCAAAGGGATTATTCAAAGTGCATCGAAGATTACTTGAATTTGGGTCACATGAGCGAAGTCGAGAACGAGCATGTTTTAGAGAGCACACCGCACTACTTCCTGCCACACCACGCAGTCATAAAAGAGAGTAGTTCTTCGACAAAGCTGAGAGTAGTTTTCGATGCCTCGTTTAAGACTTCGGATGGAAAGTCACTCAACGATATGCTGATGGTAGGTCCGACTCTCCAGAACAATATAGTCGATGTCATACTTAGGTGGAGGTTGTACAGGTACACATTTACAGCCGACATTGAAAAAATGTATCGCCAAATTTGGGTAAATGAAAGCGACTCCATTTACCAACTTATTCTTTGGCGTAAAAATCCATCAGAGGTTCTGAAAACATATCGGCTCAAAACAATCACGTTTGGGACAGCATCCGCTCCTTATTTGGCCATCCGTACGATAAATTGGTTAGCAGAAAAAGCCTGTTTACGATACCCACTTGCTGCAAAGATGATTCGTGAAGAGATGTATGTAGATGACCTTATCTCAGGAGCTGACACAAAACAAGAAGCTGAAATGAAAATCAAGGAGGTAAAGGCAATACTGGAAGCAGCGGGACTTAGTCTACATAAATGGGCATCTAACACAGATGAACTCATGCAAGATGTACTCTCACAAGATCGAGAGATTAAGTTTTTTCCTCCCTCCGAAGGTTCAAGTCGACTGAAGACGTTAGGAATTCATTGGCAACCTCAAGCTGATAGTTTTTTATACAGCTACACTCCCACAGTTCGCCCACAACCAACGAAGAGATCCATTTTGTCAACCATTGCCAGACTTTTTGATCCGATGGGATGGATTTCTCCATGCATTATTAAGGCTAAATGCTTTCTGCAAATGCTATGGGTCAAGAAGATAACGTGGGACGAACCAGTCGATGAAGACATCTTAAAGGATTGGAACCACTTTTTTCAAGACCTAGAAGCCGTGAATCATATCCGTATACCTCGATGGGTGAATGCCGGTGGACCATACAATAACGTGGAGCTTCACGGATTTTGCGACGCGTCGGAGAAGGCATTTGGAGCTGCGGTTTACATTCGCGTTCTGGATGAAGGAGGTAGAGTTCATATGAGTCTGCTACTTTCAAAGACCAGAGTGGCTCCAGTCAAGCCGGTAAGCATTCCACGATTGGAGTTGTGCGGTGCAGTCATTTTAGCGAAGCTTCTTAACCACGTGGCAAAGGTGCTGAATATGACGGAAGAAAAGGTACACGCTTGGACCGATTCCACGATCACGCTTTGTTGGATAAAGTCACCACCATCGCGATGGGAAACTTTCGTCGGCAACCGAGTCGGTGAAATTCAACGGCTGATAAGCCCATCCATATGGAGACATGTCCCAACCGACCAGAACCCTGCAGATTTAGCGTCCCGAGGAGTACTGCCCTCTGCACTAATAACAGAGCGCTTATGGTGGAATGGACCTTCGTTCCTGCACTCCAATTGGTATTTTGAAGTTCCGAGTCAGCCAACGATTATTTCCACAGAGGAAGGCCAAAAACGGACACAAGTTCACCGAGTGGAAATAACCGAAAATCCTTTAATTTTTCTGATAGGTAGGGCTTCCCGGTTCCAACAATTAGTCAGGACTGTTGCCTATTGCCATAGGTTTCTCGAAAACTTTCGTCTTCACTATCCCAAATTTTGCCGCTACATCCGCAGTTTAAGAAATAAAAACAACAAATGCATTTACAACCCTCTTACGCCAACGGATATTGATAAAGCTACTAAAACGCTTATTCAAATCGCGCAAAAGGAAATGTTTCCGGAAGGTATCAATAAGACAAGAGGTATGGGATCATTACATCCATTTATTGACGGTAACGGAACCATTCGTGTAGGCGGAAGACTCAGGCATGCCAACATACCTTACGACCAACAACACCCTGTCATACTCGATCCGAGGCACAAAATCACAAAATTAATTATACAGGAATCGCACATCAAAACCTTACACGGAGGTATTCAGCTCATGATGACACATATAAGGCAGAAGTACTGGATCTTCCAACTAAAGAGAACGGTTAAGAAATATGTCAACCGCTGCACTATATGCTACAGGTTTCGTAACAAAACCGCACAACAGCTAATGGGAGAGCTGCCAGCTCCACGAGTTACGGTGTCGAAGCCCTTCACAAACACCGGCGTCGATTATGCAGGGCCTATAAATATTCGTGCATGGAAAGGTCGAGGAGCTAAGTGCCACAAGGGGTACCTAGCCATATTTACCTGCTTAGCTACCAAAGCGATTCACCTCGAGGCAGTAAGCGACTTAACCACTCAGGCGTTTCTTGCTGCATTTCGGCGATTTGCGGCACGACGTGGAGTTTGTGCTCAAATGTTTAGCGACTGTGGCACTAACTTTGTAGGAGCAGATGCAGAACTACGACGTCTGATGAAAATTGGAATTCAGGACTGGGAAGAAATTGCGAACGTCCTAGCAACTCAGGGAACGAAGTGGAATTTCATTCCCCCGCTTCTCCCCACTTTGGAGGTTTATGGGAAGCAGGAGTGAAGAGTGTTAAATTCCACCTAAAGAGAATTGTTGGAAATGGGACACTTACATACGAGGAACTCACCACGCTTTTGTCTCAAATCGAAGCGTGTCTAAATTCGAGACCTCTTTGTCCCCTAACAGAAGACCCAGAGGACTTTAGCGCGTTAACACCTGCACACTTCTGGATTGGCGAAACCCTATTTACAGTTCCTGAACCCGACCTGACTCTAGGCAAACAGAGCTACACCGACAGATGGAAAGCGATTCAGGCGCATTTACAAGTCTTCTGGAAGCAATGGCAGACAGAATATTTAAGCCGATTACAACAACGCCCGAAATGGCTGAAACCTTTACCGTAACTGAAAGTAGGTGATTTAGTTCTAATAAAGGATGAGCGACTTCCACCAGCAAAATGGAGTTTAGGCCGCATCCTAGAAACATACCCCGGAGCAGACACAATCGTTCGAGTTGTTAAGGTAAAAACCCAACAAGGAGAGTTTAGGCGACCGATTACCAAACTCTGCCCACTACCATCTAACGACAACCCGCAATAAACAAAATTTTATTTCACCTAAAATCGAATACCAACATTTACCCAAACACAAAAACAATAAAATAAAACGAAACAAAATTATATAATAAAATGATTAAAATTTAAATCATCACTCACTCGCACAGTGATATAAATATAATATAAATATAATATAAATATAAATAAAAATACTTTTGTCCCAACATCCACGAACAAATGCCCCACTGTCATCATACAAACTTAGTTCAAACACACTCAAATTAACACGCAGCAATAATCACTCAGCAGTCAACGCTCACTTGCAAATTTCCCATATGCAACCGCAACCCAAACACCCACACACTTTCATATACCTTGCATTCACGCATACGAAATATGAAAATCATACATACAGTCCACTTCATTTACCCATATCTATACGCGCGCACTAACTCTACACTATCCCACACACAAAATTTACACAAGTTCCATTCTACCATGACCATCATCCATCGATCATCACTACGTCACACAATTTCTCCAAACGTACACTCAACTGGACAAAACCCATTCATCGCAGCACACACACACACACATCATCGATGGACGCCGTCGAAAATGCAATCAAATTACTTATTACAAACATAATGAATTCGCATGCAAATAATTTATATTAATACAACTCACCTGAATAACACTGGAAACAGTCATATTTGATGATATTTAATAAATTTTAAACTTTAAAACACTCGAATTTAATTCACGCACTACCGAAATGCTACCGATCACCTACGACACGACACGACCTTTCCCAATATGCAACAACACTAATCAGCTTTCGTCACCACAACCCAGCAGCTGCAGCAATGATAACAAAAAAAAAAAAAAACAACCAACAGTGCATGCACAAGCACAAAAACGGAGCAATGCGTAAACTTGTTGCCGGTAGTTGGCGAATTTTGTTATCTACCTGTGATGTACATGTTTATGATTGTATGTTCTAATTGTTTTTTTTCTTTTCATGTACATGAACCGCATGAGAAGCAAGGCAATATAAGCAACAACTGGGCAGCGATGACAATCAGGGGAAGGAGCATGATCAACTCGGTGGGGGGAGAATGTTGACGACGATGACGTCACTAAATACCAGACTGTAACAACACACAGCCTTAAATACTAAAAAGGGAAATTTCAGTTATTTTATTGTAAACCCAAATGTCATGAACAATGTAAACAATATAAAAAGCAAGTCATGTTGGTCAAATAAAACATTGTCGATTTATAACATTTTAAACATAGTCGTTTCTTTTATTACGGATTTCTCGTTGCAGTATATATACAGTTTCATTTTGCTAATTCTTTGTTCGAAACACGAACAAGGCATTTGAAGTCTATCATAAATTGAAGGGTATCGCCAGACAGCACAGATCACAGATAAATCGAATTTCAAATCAACTGCGAACTTTAACCTTCGCCTTGACTCGTCTCTCATTGCTGTGTCCACTTCTACTAAAATCGACTTTGTTTGAATTAAAATAACAGTCCCCCGTGGGTCCCCGTACATTATGTGTTGTTACATCTTACCAGCTCAACCCATTGCATCCTACCAAGTTGCTATTGATGTGATTGAAAAAATTATCGCCTCAGCCGACTCCCTTGACGAAAGCCTTATTCTCGGCGACTTTAGTCTGCCTCAGTTGCAGTGGACTCCATCAGATGATCAATCTTTTTTTATCGCCCCTAATAGAAACTCGACAAAAGAATATCTCTTCCTTGATTAACAGACTCAAGTCTTTCTCAAGTAAGCGGAGTCTCAAATTACATGGGTAGGCAATTAGACCTTATTTTTGCAACAAATCCCACTAACTCAATCTTTTGCCGATAACACTTTCGTACCGGACCCCTCTTACTTCAATTACCTACTTAACTTCTCTTTCGGCCCTTTTCTATCTCATAGCTTTGATCCCACTCTTATCGAATTTAAGTTACAAAATCTCAATGATGAATTCATACCTGGCCCAGACGGTATCCCCGCTCGCTTCCCCTTTCTAACCTTTTTCATCTAACTCTTTCAAAAGGAGAATTTCCTCAGGTTTGGAAGACCTTTTTATACAAAAAAGGATCAAAGAACGAAGTAACAAACTATCGTCCCATTGCTAAACTTTCTTAGATAGTATTTTAGATAGTATTTTATACGAAGCCTTAATGTAAGTGCATCATCTCCCCTTGCCAACGTGCCTTCCTGAAAGGCAGATCAACTATTACAAACCTCGTTGAGTTCATCTCCTTTTCCCTCTCTGCTTTAGAGAATGGAAATGAAGTTGATGTAATTGCAACCGATTTCAGTAAGGCTTTTGATGAGATATCTCATCAATTAATCATCTTCAAATTGTCTGCCGTAGGTTTCGAACCTATATTGTTAAAATTGATTTCCTATTACTTAGAAAGCCGTTCTTATAGTGTTCGCTTCAGATCCTTCCTCTCGGCTCCTTTCAAGGCAACCTCTGGTGTCCCTCAAGGTAGCCATCTAGGTCGGCTTCTCTTTATCCTTACAATAATTGATCTGGAGCGGGTCATTAAACATTCCTCCCTCTCCCTCTACGCTGACGATACCAAATTTTTCAAAAACATTTCTTCCTCCCAAGAGTCTAGTCTCCTTCAACAAGACCTTGATAATTTTTCGATTTAGTGCCTCAAAAATTGCTTAGAGCTTAACATCGCCAAATGTCAATCTATCACTCGATCTCCTTCCAAATTCCTCCTATATTAGTTCGTGAATCTTAGTTTTTAAGTTAGTATATAAGTAATATAGCTTGTAGTAAGCCTAATAAGAGGGGGCATTCACCCCTATTCACCCCAGTAAGTTAGCTCTCAGCTTTTCTCTGGGCCTCTTGGCCCTATCTCATTCCTTGGAACACCCGATTCGCACCTATATACGAAAATTTAATAAATTCAATGAATAACACCAAAAATAGTAATAATAATGGAAGGACAGTTGTTTTTTGTCGGAGGTTGTACTACCATTCAGACACCTTACATTGAATGAAAATAGTTTTCCCGTCTTTCGAACAAAAATGAAAAGGAGCTTCAGTGATGAACAGCTTTGATGTTCGGCACAGATAGAAAAAAAGATGCTGACCTTTTGCAAATGTCCAAGCGCAGTAGTTTGGTTTGTCTACATCCACCGCAATTTTTTATCGAGGATTACACCGATAAAGCACTTTCTGGCAGTGTAAACGAAAAGGGTCCTTTGGATCTATGATTAGACCGCTACTCTCATACGCATCGGTTGTTTGGTGGAACAGGCTTCCGCGGAAACGTGTTACTGCTTCTTTTGCCAAATTCCAAAGAACGGCATATCTCGGTTGCACAAGGGCCTTCCCTAGCACGCCGGGCTCTGCTCTAGATGCTTTGATGAATCTTCCCCCCCTCGATTTATATATCTTGGTTATCTTGGATACTAAGTTCGCGTTAGCGATGATGTTGGTGAGTAATCTCCCATTGTTGCGTTTTCTTTGGCATCTCTGACCATTTTCCTCCTCCTCTGATCAAATTCTTTGAAGGCTTTGCAGCCGTTGAAATTTGCCGTGTGATTCTCGCTACATATAACACAGTTGCCCTTGCTCCCCCCGTCCCTCGTGACCGGGCTGCTCTCTGGTTCATACCTAGTGGTACATTTGGCACAATTGTATTGGTTGGCGCAGTTTTTAGCCAAGTGGCCGAATTGTTGGTAGCGTCTGCATTGCATAGCCCCCTTATTCCCCTGGATTTTACTCCTTAGCTTATCCAGGATATCAGCCTCGGGATAGTTAGCCATTAGGCCTCTGAGTACAAAGTTAGCGGTTTTGTCCTCTTACCTTGTGAAAGAATAAGTTTGCACGTCCTCGGTGTCTGGAAGTACTTCCATTAATCTGCGATGGAGTTCAATATTATCTACGTAAAGCCTACTTATGTCACTCCGATTCACTACTTTATACGAAAATGTGCCCGAGTTGCCTTTAAGGTCGGAAACTAGTATACGGATATTAATATTTTTCATAATAATAGGAGGACAGTACTTACCCCTGACAATATGAGGTTCCTTTTCCTCGTTTGATTTTATGTTGTTCCATCGATGTTGGGTTCCTCTGAAGATAGTTGACTATCGTTTTGGCTGGTGATGGTGGCTTTGCTGCTGCTGATGGTGATGGTGCTGATGGTAGTGGTGTGAAGTTGTATGCGGGGGGTTTATGGGACAATTATCAGCTTCTCGGATATGGCGAATCGGTTTTCATCGCTGGTGGTGGTTTCCATATCAGGACATGTACGGAGGTTCGGCCAGGATCAAATCCAACTGAAACCTTGAAAAAATTTGGCATCCAGTAGTGAATTAAATGTGTTGGATTAAATTGCGATCAAATGAGTTAAAAGCTTAATCGCAATAATATTTTACTTTAGTTCGGTTATTAAAATACTTTAAAGGCTTTACTACATTCGGCAAAAAGTCAAGTACAAGACGAAAATATTTTTTCTCCTTCCGTTTGCAATTTGTATTTTTCTCTCAACTTTTCAGAAAGTGACTTACCTTAAAGTTATGTCGATTTCCATTCACCCATTCGCCATGTTAGAACTGTGCGAACTGCAAGTACTGTTCTAAGTCCGGTCAGTGGGGTTCGAACTGCTGTCAGTGCTCTTCTAGCTTTTTTGTGAGTACTGTTCCGGTTCTCACTACTAACAAGACGTTTGACATTTCTCTGGTGTCAGTGTCAGCTTTGTTTTTGTTTGTGATTTATATTTTTCAAACATTTATGGTAACAGTCATATTGCTATTTAATAATTCATTAATTTCTTTCATTGCTTTATTCATAGATTTATTGGATTAAATGTGCGGAAATTAATTCTATTGGGAAACTATGAACAGCAATGTACCTATCTCTTACGTTTCTTATATTCACTTGCTGGAACTTGTGGCTTCAATTCGATGACACGAAATCTTTAAAATAAAGAAATGAAATTTAATTTATATTGGGAAACTATAAGCAACAACTATTACGTTTCTTGTAAACACTTCCAGAAACTCTTTCCGCACATTCAATCCCCGAAATCTATTAATTAAAAATGCAATGTAATAGGAGAACTGAACAACTATAAAAAGGAACTGACCTATTATTTTTCTTGTGGTATCTTCGAAGAATCTTTCATTTTATTACCGAATAGCTTTGAAATTAGAAATATAAATGTCCACGCTGAAAAAAAACCAAAATGACGGCCGCGCGAGAAATGCCAAATCGGATTTGTGGTAGTGCATATACATGTAATGCATATTCCTTGGGAACCAAATGCAGTACAACAGCGGTTGTCAAAAAGCGAAGCCAAGCCCAACAGATAAGAAGATTCGAGATACTTGTCATAACGTGTTCACCGGTTGAAGATACGGATACTATTAAGAAATACTTTTATAAACATTAATTATTGTTGCTTTTAATTAAATTAGTAATAAAGACATAAATAAATAGCTGTTTTGTAACTCACTCTCGCAAATCTCTATAATTGGTGAACCCGACGTGATCGGTTAAAAGCAATATTTACACGTCCACAAAACTAATTAAGGCCAGCTTGTCTAGGAACTTCACGCCAAACTACTCGTCTACTTCACAGGGAAGACGAAACTAGCAGTGAGGAAGAAGGCGACAGGAATAGTAATTCAGCTCCGACAAGGACTACGGAGAGCGACGTCACCACGGTCACAGCTGAGTTGATTAGTCAGCTAAGAGACGAATTGAGGATATCTAACGAGTGAATTCTGGTCCTAAAAGCAGAACAAGCAAGCAATCAGCTCACACAGCTCAATCAATAAACGTCCATTTTTTCCCCTAGTTCTTCGTTCGAAGAAGAGTTTTAATATGACACATAACTTTGCACATCCCAGTTGACGTTCAACGAAGAAATTAGTGAGCAGAAACTTCGTGTGGGCAAGCATGAACAAGGACTTCCTGAGCTGGGCACGAGCTTGCCTCCCTTGTCAGCAAAGTAAAATCAGTCGTCATAACGGGTGATCCAAGTAGAGATACTTTTTTCAATAGCCTTTTTTGACAGACCACGTGTGAGTCGTGTCATGCTGTCATGTTATTTTTGTTTAGTATTGTTTGGCATATCATAATGGAAAGACAAAGACAACGTTTACAAATTGTTCAACTTTATTATGAAAATTCACGTTCTTTGAGGAATGTGTTTCGTGCACTTCGCTCAACTTATGGTCAACATAATCGGCCTACTGAGCGTACTATTCGCAACACCATCACCCATTTTGAGACCCAGCATTCATTATTGGATAATATTCGACCGAATAGACCACGTCCAGCACGCTGTGAAGAAAATATAGCGGCCGTAGCTGAGAGTGTACACGAAGACCATAGAGAATCGATTCGGCGCCGTTCGCAGCAACTCAGACTAACGTATGGAACGAATTGGCGCATTTTACATCACGCGTTTATTCGCCAGTTACCAGTCGAAATGCTCGAACGAGTGAACGAAAATTGGACTCAACGGATGGACCATCTGCGACGTAGCAAAGGCCAACATTTGATAGACATAATCTTCAAAAAATAAATGCCAAAGAATGTTCTTTCAAATGATAATAAACATTCTCCATTAAATTTGAATTTTCTGTGTTTTTTTCTTTAAAAAAGTAGGGAACCTCGAAATGGATCACCCTTTACCAAGAACGCGCCACAACATATAGCTATGCCGAGTGATCGATTCCCACATGTAGCCATCGACATTGTTGTGATGACTTTTATAAATGGCTACCGATACCTTCTCACAATGATCGGTTTTACGCGGTGGCCAGAAGCTACGCCATCGGAGGATATCACTGCCGATACAGTCATTAAATCTTTCTTCAGTAATTGGGTATCTCGATTTGGCGCACCAGCGATAACAACATCTGACATTTAAGTCAGTCATATTTGATGCACTGGCTAACCTTATTGAAAGTACAAGAACAAGGACGACAGCTTATCACCCAGCTTCCAACGGAATGATAGAACGGTGGCACAGATCATTCAAGGCGGTAAAATGTTAGTATTCTTCAGACTGGGTAAGTCTTCTAACAACTATACTTCTAGGTTTGCAAACTAGTTTTAAGAAAGACATAGAAACAACAACAGATGAACTTGTATATGGTACCACGTTAAGATTACATGGAGAATTCATCTTAGACGAAGAATCAATGCGGCGAAGAGCCTCCAATCTTCATCGAAAAATTTCGAGACCAGATGCGACAAATTGGCGCTATACCTTCTGCACACCACACAAAACGAAAATCGTTGGCACACAAAACTTTATTCACATGCACGCAAATCTCCCAAGGCTAAGCTCAGGCTACTGGGGGAGTCCCAAGTGGCGGATGGTGATCGGCCTGCAGATATGCAGGTTAGCTGTGAATAACCAATAAACAGTCCCCGCGACAAGACGAATCGGCACCGTCTTCAACTATGTGCTTACACACCTCCTAGCGCTCGGGTCAGGAGGTGGCATCGTTGGATACCATATAAATATGAATATATCACCGCCTTTCTAGGCATTACGACTGAGTCCCGTAAAGTTGTAATTATGGCATACTGGAAACAACGTTTTAGAATGAATATCATATGGGCTGACGTTTGCAGTATTCTGTTACCTGAGTAAGCAGGAGTTAAATTCTTTTGAAATGGCTTTCAGGCTAATGCTGTGAACGGCCCCGTCCCGTTAAAACAGGCCTCAAAGTACGTTCAATGCAGGCATTGATAGCAGCCTTGAGTAGGGACCCAAAAGAAATGAACACAAGTAAACAAAACCAGCAAAATCAAGAGAATGAGATCAACGGAGAGAACACATTCCAAAAGTGCTCGATGGTGAGAAGATCTCCGGCTAGAAAGTCGCCAACGCCCCAGAGGAGTCCTGATGGAGAAGCGACGCCTCAAAGAAGTACGTGTATGGTGCTGGATCCAAATAACCAGTCCTCAGTGTTTCAAAAACTAGACGAACAAATAAAAGTCATAGTGGAAATGTTGGAGGATGGTGAAAGGTGATCAATTCACCAGCCAATGCGCGATGCAATAGAAAGCATCAATACGCTCTATGAGCTCTCGGCGAACGAAATGCATGATAACAAGTCCAAGGAAGTTATCAGAAAATACAACGCCTCAAAAATATCCCCATGGCTGAAGGTGACTTCGGGGCCCAAACGAAAGGTGGAGTCTGTAGAGTCGCCGAGCTCGAAACGCCGGCTCTAGTCGCCGCCCATAGGTGAAGCCAAAAAGGCATCATGTGGTGAAGTGGTGCCCCAAAAACAAAACAACGCCGGAAAGAGCAAGAAGGCCCATTTTAAGAAGCCCGCCAAACCGATAATAATTGAGCAGGCTACAAAGGGTAAAATAAACGCTAGGATGTTAAGCAAAGAAAAAGCTCAGGGCGATAGCAGCCCCTGGTTGAAAGTTTCCAAAAAGAAGCCAACCAAGTCCACGCAGGAAAAAGCGCGACCAGACGCAATCGTGGTGGCAAGCAAGGGCGAACTGTCTATTCTACCTTCGACCCTAAACTCCATAGCCTGGGTGAATCGGTTACAAAAATTAGAAGAACGCAGAAAGTCCAGAGATCCTCGGTAAAAATCAAAGACCTCGATGAATTTACCACCGGGAGACACATTTGCGATGCAATCAAAGCGCTGTACAACTTTGTAGTTGCCAAAGAAATGTGCTCAGCCAATCGTGGTGGCAAGCAAGCGCGAACTGTCTTACGGCGAAATTCTTCGCAGGGTCTAAGGGGACCCTAAACTCCATAACCTGTAAGAATCGGTTACAATGATTAGAAGAACGCAGAAAGGAAACCAGTTGTTCCAACTGCGCGAATCTGGCGAAAGAACAGAAGAATTCAGGAGTATAATTGGTGAAAATCTTGGCGCGGAAGCAGAGATCCGCACCTTAGTCCAGAGATCCTCTGTAAAAATCAAAAACCTCGATGAAGTTACCATCAGGAGACACATTTGCGATGCAATCAAAGCGCTGTACAACTTAGTAGTTGCCAAAGAAATGTGCTCAGCCAATCGTGGTGGCAAGCAAGGGTGAACTGTCTTACGGCGAAATTCTTCGCAGGGTCTAAGGTGACTCTAAACTCCATAACCTGGGTGAATCGGTTGCAAAGATTAGAAGAACGCAGAAAGGAGACCAGTTGTTCCAGCTGCGCGAATCTGGTGAAAGAACAGAAGAATTCAGGAGTATAATTGGTGAAAATGATCCTCGGTAAAAATCAAAGACCTCGATGAAGTTACCACCAAAAGACACATCTGCTATGCAATCAACGCGTAGGTGAAGTTGCCGAAAGAAATGTGCTCAGCCTTAGGAAGAGCTTCGGTGGGACGCAGATCGCGATAGTAGGCCTACCGGCATAGATGGCGAAAAAGTTACTGGAGTCCGGTAAATTTAAAGTCGGCTGGGTAAATTGCCGTATTCGTGCTCGGAAGGCCATCATTAAAAGCTTCAGGTGTCTGGAGTTTGGCCACACGGCGCGCCAATTCAAAAAACGAGCACGACCGATCCAAGCAATCCTGAAACTGTGGAGAAGAAAGTTACATAGCCAAAGAATGCAAAAAGGGCGCATTATGCTTCTGGTGTAAATTGGTTACGCCAGAAAACGCTGGACATGTAGCTGGTAGAAGCAAGAAGCAAGCCAAATTAATATGATGAATGTGGTCCAGATAAATCTAAATCACTGCGCAGCCGCGCATGACCTTCTGGCGCAAACAGTAAGGGAGAAAAGAATCGTCGTAGCACTAATAAGCGAACCGTATAAACACATAGGCGGAAACAGCTGTGTAGACGACAACACAGAGAAGGTCGCCATATGGACCTGCGGGAACCATGCCCTGCAGTTAGTGAAGAATATATCCATAGTAATCACCACGATATTTTATTTAATATCGGCAAAGAGGAACGCAGACTCTGCTCCACCCTTACAGGGCCAAAATGGAAGGACACACTGCTCGACAAAGATATGTTCAAGTACCACCTGAAAGATTTTATTCGCTGCCCCACCTCTTGCGAACGTCTGACAAACATCCAAGAGTAATGAATGTCCTGAGAAGCTTCTCAAAAATAAATTGCCGTTCGGAATCGGCATTAAACTGTAGGTCCCTCCATTCGTGTCAAAAATATAACTTCGCACACACAATGGTTGGAGAAGGTAGGCTTTAGGTTCTGTATGGGCCGTTTACGCCTAATATATTTTTTTAAGGCACCTGGACCGGACTGCATCCCAAATAGGGCACTAAAGATGGCTATTAAGAAGAGACCGGACATCCTTCTAGAGGCGATGCAAAGGTGCCTAGAGGAGGGGATATTCCCTACATCATGGAAACTACAGCAATTAGTTCTGCTTCCAAAGGGCAATAAGCTACCTGGAGATCCATCATCGTAGTGGATACTCTGGGTAAGATCTTAGAGCGTATTATATACAGACTGCTTCCGGTGGCGGATAAAAACGGAGCTCTGTCAGATCACCAGTACGGCTTCAGAAAATCTCGTTCTACCCTTGATGCAATAAAGGCGGTAATAGATATAGCAACTGATGCTATATAAGGAGAAAGATGGAGATGGGGAGCTAAAAGATACTTTGCAGTAGTAACGCCCGATGTAAAAAACGCGTTCATCTCTTCGAGTTGGTCTTTTATTAGGAGATCCCTGTCCAGACACACCATACTATCTTCTAAGGATAGTCATGGACTACTTCAGTAACCGAAGATTAAAGTATCATACTGACGATGGTGCCAATCACTACCGTGTTTCTGCGGGAGTCCCGCGAGGGTCGGTCCTCGGACCTCTCCACGGATGAGGCAGTTGTAAGGATAAAGGAATGGCTGGAGTTTACGGGCCTGGAACTAGCAGCACACAAGTTTCAGTCTTCTTCCAGGTGCAAATAACGAGCCGAGCCGCAAGGCGGTGGAATACCCCAACTTCCGCGTCGGAAACGTTGGAGTCATGATCGACAATCGACTGCGCTTCAGCTCACAGGCTCCTCGCGGATGAGATGAAGAGGGTGTACCTTAATCGACCCTCGAACCGGCAAGAGGTAAAGATGAAAGAAGAAAGAGCAGCATAATGCTGTGGCAATACAGGTGGGACCGCTCCACAAAAGGCACGTGGACCCACAGGCTCATTCCCATCATCGAAACATGGACAAAGAGACCAATGTGCAATGTGCAGTTTGGCTGCAGCTCATCTGAAATCTTTCAAACATGCACCGGATTTCGGCAAGGAGATGCGCTGTCGTGTGATTTCTTCAATCTTGTTCTTGAGCCACATCGAGCGAATGGCCAGCAACGTTCCAGCCAAGAGGATCGTCGAATCCCAGCCCCCAGGTTCGAGACGACAAGGAAGACCGAACCTCTGTTTTAAAGGCCATCGCGGATACCAGAGCGCTTGATCTAGACAACTGGAAGCAGCGTGCCCGGGATTGCAGACGATGGAAATGTTGATGGTAGCCAAACTTAATTTCCTTGGTGCTGGCTTCGCAAGGTTGCGTCATCTTAAATGTTCCTGAGTTCTCCAGTATAGCGGTAAAGCGAGCCCCATTGCAATGGAGGTCAGTACTAATGGGGTTCATAAATTAAACAGCCATTGGTTGGCTGACGTCAATTTCAAAAGGAGGCCGTCGTGATTGGCTTGTAGTGGCAGTATTCTGCAGAAGCTCGAAAACTGAACCGAATCAAAAGCAGCCGCCGCTGCGCCGAGATGTTCAGGTCGAAATATGTTTTTTTGTGTCGATTTGTCAAACAGGTGCATTGAATGGGAGTGAAAGAGAATGCAAAAGTGCAACGGGCATCACGTTGATGCTTCGATTTGGCTAGTCAGCTGGGACAATTACTGTCGGTGAAGGACACGCAGTCCTTCAAAAGGAAGAATGCGGAACCTAGTTTTGGTATTGAAAAGATGTTGAAATAAAAAAAAATTGTTTTCCCTCATATTGTCTTTAATATGTAATAATTTAAAAATTTATTAAATACAAGAAGGTACAAAAGCCGATCTGCCACCCGACGTGTGCACACGCATCTTTAAATCACTCCGTCGGTTTGCACACACAAAAAAAAACAAAAAACAAACTAGTGTGCAGAAGCACAAAAACAAAAAAAAGCTAATCGCGCGCGCGCTGTGCAAAACGAAAAACAGTACAGTGTACAGTGCAGTGAAAAAAAAGTGTATTGTGTTTGGGCACTCCATCTGGTCTGGCTATAGCAAGTGCCGTATGTTTTTGCGTGCACTTGCTATGGCTGGGTAGGGTATCATTTCTCGAATAGCCGGTCGCGTTGTGTAAATTTTGTTGGCAGACCAAAGCAATTCATTGTATGGGCATAACACCTGCAGTGATTTGTTTTGGAAAGCTGACGTCAGGATCTACACGGTATGGCCCAGCTTAGTCAGCGTCGGAGTTGAGTTTTTGTGTTTGTTTTTTGTTATGCGTAGGAATTTTTGAGTGGACGTGAGTAATATTCGTGGGTTGAGATCCATTTTTTTTTTCATTGTACGCCAATGCGATTCACATTAAACTAGCTGTTTTTGCACTAAGTGACACAGGTCAGCATTGATTCAGATTTAACGGAGTTTAGTGTGCCTGGATATAACTTGGTGCAATTATTTTTTTCCCATCGTGGTATCGCCGTTTACATACGTAGCCTACCAACAATCAAAATTTAATTTTATTTGTCTTAAATTCCATGTCCGAAGGCAATTAATTTACTACTGTTTTATTTACGGAAGCCCTAACCAAGACAGGCATTCAACTTATAATAAGTTTAGTGCACTGTCTGATTCCATCACCAGAATTGTAACCCATTATCCTCGTGCAGAAATCGCCATTGCGGGCGATTTTAATATACACAATTCAAGTTGGCTTCGACATTCTGGATAGACAACATCCGAAGTAAGGTATGTTGAAATCTTTGCTGAGGTTAATAATTTAACCCAGATTGTAAAGGGGCCGACAGGGATACCGGACATTAGCGGTCAAAACGCCAACACCCTGGACTTGTTTATTACCTCTCATCCTGATAAATACACTTTAAATGTATTATCGCCTCTAGGTTCGTCAGACCATTGTATCATATCGGCGAATTTCTCGTATTCCAGCCACACAGTTAAAGAACAAACTCCTAAAAGAACCGTATAGCAATACGAGAAAGCCAATTGGGAAGCTTTAAACGGTTTCTTTGGGAGTTTTAACTGGTCGTTGTGCTTCCTCAACAACGACGTGGATGCCGCTGCCGATATGATTACAAATTTAATTCACCTGGGTATGAAACGCTTTATTCCTAACAGGATAAAGTGTATCAGACCTAAGGAAAACGCGTGGTGTGACTTGAGGTGTAAACAAGCTATCAGGGCTAAAGAGGTAAGGTTTCGGTCATTTAAGGCCAACCCAACTGATAAAAACTGAAAAAAGTTCAAACGAGCCAAAAATTACGGTAATGCCTTCATTAATTGTGTCAAACTCCTACGACCAAAAGTTGAGGCGAAAAATACGTTTTGTTTGTTAAGAATATTAAAAATTCTATCCCGACACTCATTTGCAATGACATTCTAGCTGTCAGCTCTTTGGGTAAAGCCAATCTGCTCGCTGCGCATTTTGCAGTTAGCTCAACGCTGCCAGATTGTGCTTTATCTCCCCATGTACTCGAGCGCGTAGAATTTTCTATGGGACCCATCTATTTTCGCACTCGTACAGTGGCAAGAGGTCTTCGAGATCTCAACATACCTAAATCCGCTGGTCCAGATGGTATTTTCCCTATCTTTCTGAAGAGGTGTTCTACCACGCTGGCAAAACCAATGCGTAAGCTTTTCTATCTATCCCATTCTTCAGGGCTCCTCTGAGAAGATGGAAAACAGCATTTGTCCAGCACGTCCCAAAAAAGGCGAATCTTCCTGTCTCCTCCTACCGATCGATTGCACTAACGTCACTTCTTTCAAAGGTCATGGAAACGCTGATAAATTGTCAGCTTATGAAATAGCTTCAATCCCGAAATCTTAATGACCGGCAATACGGTTTTCGCAGCAACAGATCCACTGGTGATTTGATGACATATCTTACCGAAAAGTGGAACCAATCTATTCACCGTGGTGGTGAAAGTAAGGTCGCTGCGCTTAATATTTCAAAGGCATTTGACGGAGTTTGGCATCCAGCTCTCTTGTCGAAAATGCGTGCATTTGGAGTCGATGATTCCTTTCTTCAATTGATTAGAAATTACCTTTCGGACCGTTCAATTGAAGTCGTTTTGGACGGTTTCAAGTTTGCAACTCACCAAATAATTGCTGGTGTCCCTCAAGACTCCGTTTTGTCTCCAAGTCTCTTTCTCATTTTTATCAATGACGTCCTGTCTGTCACTTCTAATCCAATCCATTCCTTTGCTGATGACAGTACCCTTAGTTTCGCTAATTCGTTCTACGATTCACGACTCTCATCTTCGGGTGTGGAGCTAGAACGGCAACGTATGTTAAGCCCATTGTATTCTGACCTGGACATCATTCTTAAGTGGGTAAAACCAAGAGAGTAGAATTTAATGCCAATACTCTGCCATTATCCATGGATGGCACTTTCATCGCCGAAACCGAAAGACTTTCCATCCTCGGTATGTGCGTTAACGACAAACTTCGTTGGAATGACCACATATTCGATTTCGCCAAGAACGCTGCGAAATGTCTGGGCTGCCTTAAGCGATGCAAGAAATATTTCACCCGTTCTGATCTGGCTAGAATCTACAAGGCGTTTAGTCGCCCAAAAATTAAGTACAACGCTCATATCTGGTCTGGTGCACCAGTAACATATTTGGGGCTACTTGACAGGATTCAAAAACGTGCGGTAAAACTTATTGGCGATCGAGACATCACGAAATCACTTGACGCTCTTAGTCATCATCGTGATGTCTCCTGCCTGTCATTGTTTTATCGGTATTTCCACCACAAGTGCTCAAATGAAATAGCCAGTTGCATTCCACCCCTACAGTAATTCAACCGCAATACTCGACATGCTAGGAATGCACATCAGTTTACTCTCAAGCCTATATTCGGACGTACAGTAAAATACAAGGATTCGATTTTTAATCGTACAATACGAATGTGGAATGCTCTACCCTGCTCTGTTTTTCCTACGTATTGTAGTTTACAGACATTTAAAACCAACGTGCATCGGTATCTCTTTTTATACCCTATCCTAAGGGTATATTAATTTTGACACATAGTTTGTAACACCCCTTAATATTCGTCGTAGACCCATAAAAGTATATATATTTATGATCAGGACCAAAACCTAAGACTATTTAGCAATGTCCGTCCGTCCGTCCGTCCGTATCAACTTTTGAGGCCTTTAAAGTTATGCTAGGAAGCTGAAATTTGGAGCATATACTCCCTAGGGTCCCGAAATGGTAAAGTGTTAAAAGTTGTTAAATCCGCCCACTGCCACGCCCACAATTTAGAAAAAACCGTTTTAAGGCTTAAGTTAGAGAGATAAAGTTTTAAAACCTTCACAAGATATATAGGTACTGCCTACCTTTATAAATTTGTCATATAAAATTGTTTGCCACGCCTACTTTTTGCGGGCGTTTTTCACTAAAATGCTGTTTTCTTTGAAAATTTTCATAGAAATCGAAAAAAAATGTTTAACAATATATTTAGCCAATATTTTTTCCAATATATCGCCCATACAAAGTTTTTGGCCACGCCCACTTTTTGGGGGCGTTTTTTCAAAAAAATATTTTTTTTTCTATAAATTTTATAGAATGAAATAAAATGCTATCTATCGTCTTCCTTATGAATTTTTTCTTTGGGGTACATAGGGATAAGGATAGGGTATCATACTGTTCGCCCCAAGCGGACTGTAGCCTTTCCTTATGTTTTTCTAATCCTTCACTGTGTTACTTCATTATAAGGGTATCCAAAATCTCGTTAGTGCGCGTCATTATAAAAAGAAAAGAAAAATAACTAGCAACTATTGGCATTCTTGAGAAATGTCCTTTTTAAAGGATTCAAGGAGCTTTTTCGATGTTCCAAGGTCCTCCGAGTGTATGAGTCACACAGCGCATTTGGTTCTACTTGTCAAACCCTTTCATTCAGGGCTCATATCGTGAGAGATAAGAAGGAAATATTAATAAATTCTTAATGGTTAATTTTTTGTAAACCGCATTGAGGAAGGCTGATATCCTTATACATATAAACATATATGCATAGGTTTAGTATCGTACCACTTTCGAAAAGGTACGAAACTATCAGTTTAGTTTCGGATTACATCTTCGGCTCGTAATCAAGATCGTCTTCACTGCTTTCCAGCACACACGCTGCTAAATACGGCGTCTCCGCAGTATCCACCATCATCGCAAAAGTTTTTTTTTGACATTTTTTATATAATATTTTTTTTCATTTAATTAAAAAAGTCGTACAAAATAACATTAGCTATGTATTCATCATTGATCATTAAAGGTGACATTTGTCATTTTGATAAGGCATCTCATTACCATATGATCGTCATTTTTGCGCTCATCATTTAACGGAAAATTCTAAATGACTCGTAGTGTCCGTCATTTGATTTTGAGACAAAAATGACAATGTTAATCATTGCTTGTGATCGGCATTTCGCCAATGACCAATGACGGATCGTAGCTTCAATGTCGGTCTAGCCGCAAAAATATCCTAGTAATCGTACTTTCAGTCCTTTTACCGCCGAATTGTGAAAATCCTTTTAATTGTTAAAAATTTCGTCAGGGTCAGTCTGTGTTACCCAATTGGGTTTGTTAACTTCATTTGGACTTTTACTAACCTATTTGCCTCTTTCCGAATTAGTTCTAATATAATTTTGTTGTGTTTTCTCAGATTTCTGCCTGGTTGCTTCATTGATTTTTCACGCTTGGGACCTAGTGACAATATTTTTCTGCTATTTTTCCAGCACTTGTTACAGGTTTGGGTATTCGGCTTAGAGCATCAGCGTTTGTATTCAAACCTTTCCAGGTTTGTATTCAATTATATAGTCATACTCCGAGAGCTCATGATAAACATTTTCTAGAAGCTACGTTGTGTCTGTTACGTTGAAGGGGCTGGTGATCACTGTATATAATACCTACCCAGCAAATACACGCGGAAGATTTTGGTAGTCCAAAAAATCGCTAAGCCCAATATTCGCTATGGGCTTATGCTATGGGCTTATGCTCGCCAACTTTGCCAACTTGCTTCCTGGCATCTGTTATCATACAGCCAAAATTGAGGATAAACTTCCGATAATAGCTGGCAAAACTTATAAATGACTCCTTTATGTTCTTAGGGAAAGGGAATTAAATTTCACAGTTAGTTTTGGACGGGTCCGGGAGCGCGACGCTTTCTGAGCACTTATATCCCAAGTAAAACAATTCTCGACACCGAAACTTGCACTTTTCGGTAATAAGCTTAGATTTTTCTTCTCCAATTTTGAAAAAACACGTGACAACTTTTCGGTATGTTCTTTTAAATTTTTATCGTAAATAACAATGTCATCTAAATATCGAAACAGTAAATGCTTTAGAGTCCGGTGATAATATGGTTCATAATTCTTTGGAACGTCACAGGGGAACCTGTCGAATCAGAGGGCATTCGGTTGAATTCGTAATGACCGAGTCCAGAACTTAAGGCTGTCTTCTTTCCGTCATGTTTCTTTATCATTAGTTGATGGTAACCATTAGCCAAGTCGAGGGTGTTACAATAACGACAGTTTCCTAATTGGTCTACAATATTCTGGGCAGAGGAAAAGCGTCTTTTATGGTAACTTCGTTGAGCTTTCGAAAATTCACTACAAATCATTTGTCCGTCGGGATCAGATATTTTTAGAACGACTAGAAGATATTTTCAGAACGCCAGGGATGGTGCATTCCATGGCGATTTACTCGGAGAAACAAATCCATCATCGAGCATTGTTTTTACCTGGGTATTGACCTGTTCTGTTTCTGGTTGATTGACCCTATGTTTTCGTTGCAATATAATGGGCAATCCGTAGGAGTTACCGGGTCACCTTCAAGTGGGAAAATGTCGTTGAATTGAATAAGTTTTCGATACACGATTTCTCCGCTTTATTTAGGCTAGTACCTAGTTTTAGTAAAGTCAATAATTTTGAGATCCTTTCAGTGGGCTCTAGCTTTTATTTATTTTTTTTTGTCTGGGGTGGCTACTATCTGATGAAGTGCTCAGACACAACTGCAGGTCCATTGAACTACCAGACACCTTACATTAATGTACTTAGTTTTCCCGTCTTTCGGAGAAAGATGAAGGGAGCTTCAGTGATGAAGAGCTTAGAAGTAAGGCACTCACAACGACAGCCACGAAAATCCGCCACCTGATGCGGGCATGTGCTGGACAACTGCAGAGAAAGTGTTTTGCTGTGCCATCCTACTCACGGCAAGCAGGCTAGGTAGTGGTGTTGGCTGTCACCGCAAATACAAATGCCTCTAGCCCTCCACCTATCGTTCACAATATAGCGCATAGCCATAAAGATGGCAGAAACCTCCGCCTGGAAAACAGACGCATGTTTACCCAAGGGGTAGTAAAGTGTTATGTTGTCGCGTTCCACAAAGACTCCAACACCAGACCGCTGTCTGGTTTCCAGCCATCCGTGAAAGTACGATGGCATTCAATCCATGGTTCAGAGTCTGAACGAAGCCATTCTGTTACCTGTTTAAAGTCGACGTGGTAGTTTTTTCCCAGAAGCATTTCCGGTGTCATATTATCAGACGGTAAATCCATAAGACAGGAGTCAAAGGATAATTCTCGAGCAAGTTCTTCAAAATTCCAGTGCGCATGGTACTAAAATCCACTTCGCTTTAAGCGGAAGATGGTTTTAAGCGTACACCCCATGCTATATAAATCGAGGGGGGGAGATTTATCAAAGCATCTAGAGCAGAGCCCAGCGTGCAGGCCCCTGTGCAGCCGAGATAGTCATTCTTTGGAGTTTGGTAAACGAGGCAATAATACGTTTCCGCGAAAGCCTATTCCACCAAACCACCGATGGGTATGAGAGGAGCGGTCTAATCATGGCCGTATAGATCCAGAGGATCCGTTTCCACTCCCTGTCTTGGTCTAAGTTTGAGTGGAACTTTGACAGAGTTCGCAAGCTCCTCTATAAACAGTTCGTTTTTCTCAGATTTCTCCTCTCTGGCGAAGGTGAATGTTCGCAGTTGATTTGAAATCCGATGTATCTGTGATCGGATAAGGTGATATCTTTCGATACCTTTAAATTTATAATAGACTTCAAATTCCTATTAGACAGGGTAACGTCAATTACTTGCTGTCTTCTGGCTATAACATTGTTGATGGTAATATCAGACGATAAAATGAAGTCCAAAAGTCGATCCCCCTTATGTTGCATTTGCTGCTGCCCCAAAAAGTGTTCTGAGCATTAGCATCGCAGCACAAGACAAGACCCAACCTTTGGGTTTACAATACTCTACGAGCTCTACAATAAAGTCCAAAAGTCGATCTCCCCTTACATTGCATTTGCTGCTGGCCCAAACAGTGTTCTGAGCATTAGCATCGCAGCGCAAGACAAGACCCAACCTTTTGGATTCACAATACTCTACGAGCTAGAGTCATGGGGAAATAAGCTGATGCAACAACAAAGATTTCCCATTTATCATTTGCATTGCAAGTTATAGAAACAGCTATCAACAGTTTGGCTAAAAAAGCTTTTGATCATAGCAGCTGTGAAAGATTTCGATACAATAAGACAAGTCCTAGGTCTCCGATTGCTTAACATAAAGAACTTGGTATAAATCACTCTAGCAACCAAGACCCCAGATGCGAATTTGCCATACCCATCGTTCCTACCATTACTGGTAGAAGCACCGACTTCATTTGGAGACAGGGCGTGTTCAGCTCAGGAGCTTGAGGAGGGTTTTATTTATTTGATTTTTGAGTTCTAACTACTGCTAAAGTAGGTGTTACGGCCAATATGTGTAACAACTAAAAAAAAAGAATGACTTCCCGTTGAGACACTGTAAAATTAAAGTTTTAGAAAACGGATAACTTTTATGAAATAAACGCTAGAAAATTCTGTTAAAACGTTATAATGGTTTGCGGGTTTTATTTCGGCTGTGTAATGACTAAGCACAAATTTTTATATTTATATGTTTACATTTTATAACAACAACATTTGACATATCAAAATTATCGCAGTTTTATATGGGCAATTCACAATAGCTACTTTAACTTAATCTTTAATATTATTTTTAAATAAGTGAAAACGTTTATTTTTAATTATATGAAATTGTATTCAGAACATTCACCCCCGCCGTGAACTAGTTTCGCAACGTATTCGTCCAGAGACTCCAGAAAACTCAAAAGTGGCTACACTGGCTGGAAACTTCCACTTTGCCTTCATCGTCTGTCCAAATCTCCAAATATATTTTTTGATTTGATTTGTTGGAGAAACAATTAGTTGGAACGAGACAGACATATAACAAATAACATTGAGCTTTAACAAACAAACACCCTATCGTAGTACAAGAGTGAGTATTAGTAAAGCCTATGTGCCCATTGCCATTGCCTTCTGCCTATGAGTGGTCATCTCTCTTTATCTTACTGGAGCATATGATCTGCGATCGCTTTAGTTTTTTCTCGCTTACGTTACTACGAGTATCAAGTAGTTGTTGTGAATGGCGTCGCGTCGGTTCTATTTTATAAATTTTTAATTAAATGTGTAATTTAAAATGTAATATTTTTATTGTGTTTTATATGTACAATAGTGAAATTTAACGCTGGGTGTGTGCAGATAAGAATGCAGTTTATGATATTCATGCAGGTGAGTTAGATTTTATGTAATTTCATTTTGAATTTATGTGTTGTGTTGGGTCAAATGTATATTTTTTTTTTGTTTTATGAATGAAGTTGGTGAATGGGGAAGTTCGTGGCGCTTGTTGGTATGGGTGTATGTGTGATAGCTTTGATAAAGCGGTAGCAATTAGCGGACTGTATTGTGATTATTATGTGTTGTGTGTGTGTTGTTTTCATGATTCCAATTGTTTTATGATTAATTTATTTTCGATAGAGTATTAACAGACAAGGGATATTTTGTCTACGGATTTTGATGTTGTTTTTGTGTAGTGATGTATGATGTGGTGTGGTGTTGGGTAATTTTATGTTTAAAGTTAAACTTATATGTGCAATATTTATATTTTATAGGGTGTTGGTATTATAGTTTTTTTTTTGATATTTTACTTGTGAGAAATGTGTGTGTGTGAGAAATGTGTGACAAATAGTATATTTATGAATGTGATATAGATAATATATGATATGATATGATATGATATGATATGTGATTATGTTTTTGTTTTACGTGGTTAGAGTAGAGTTTCGTCTACCGTTTTATTGCTCGGTAGTGCGCAGATTTTGGTGATTGGTCTTTTGAGTTCACCACTCTGCGTTTTTAAAGTAACAACGCGAATTAAGTTGTCTGCTCCCGGGTGAAGTTTCGTGATTCTAGCCATAATCCATTTGGATGGTGGAATACGCTCAACCTTTACCAGAACCAAGTCGCCTAGCTGCGGTTGTGCTGTCGTCTTTAGCCACTTTGGGCGCTGCTGAAGACGTGCTAGGTATTCGGAACTCCACTGCTTCCAAAATGTCTGATACATCTATTGTATCCGTTTCCATCTATCGTTGTAACATATGTTTTCATCGATGATGCTTTGCTCCGGTACACTTTGGGTAGCTTCACCAATGAGAAAGTGTGCTGGAGTTAAAGTTGAAAAATCGTCTGGGTTGCTAGAAAGTGGGCACAAAGGCCTAGAATTAAGGCATGCCTCAATCTGTGCCAAAAGTGTAGACAGTTCCTCAAACGTTAGGGTTGAATTAACGGCAACTCGTTTTAGATGGTGCTTTACGGATTTTACTCCGGCTTCCCATAGACCGCCGAAGTGAGGGGAAGCTGGAGGGATAAAATTCCACTTCATCCCATCATTGCTCAGTGTGGCTGCGACTTCCATGGTGTCAAAGTTTGCTGCCTTTCGAAGGTGCTGCAACTCCTTAGCTGCACCAACGAAGTTTTTACCACAGTCGCTAAAAATCTCCTTACAGATTCCTCGTCTAGCCGAAAATCTTCTGAAGGCCGCAATGAAAGCTTGAGTGGTCATGTCACTGACCAGCTCAATATGTATTGCTTTGGTAGCTAAGCATATAAAAATGGCAAAATAAGCCTTAAACGTCTTCGATCCTCGACCCTTCCATGCTTTGACCTCGATGGGACCAGCATAGTCAACGCCATTATAACTGAATGGTCGAGAGATCCGTACTCGTGGTGCTGGCAAGTTCCCCATTAGTTGACAAACAGGTTTCGCCCTAAACCGAAAACAAATATTGCAGCCGTGAATACATCTTTTGACGCTGTTTCTTAAATTCAGGATCCAGTACTGACGACGAAGATACGCAATCATTTGCTGAGTCCCACCGTGAAATGTTTTTAAATGTGCGTCCCTTATGATTAGACGGCTGAAGTGATGATCTGGTCTTAGAATAATTGGGTGTCGCTGATTGGAACACAACTCAGCATTTTGTAGCCTGCCACCTACTCTTAAAACGCCTTCATTATCAAGAAAAGGATGTAATAATTTTAACCCTTTGAATTTAGGATGCTTTTCTCTTAGGTCATCGAAGAACATGCTGCTTTGGACTGCTCTGATAGCGACTTTCAAGGCTGCAAAAATCTCCATCGGTGTAAGTGTCATCACCTCCCTCTGTGTTGCTAGTTTGCGAGTATTGGAGGCAAACCTGCAACAGTATGCTAAAATTCTCAGCAGTTTAGGGAGACTTGACTGACGGTGAATCAGATCATCGATCTCGTTGTCTCTCACGATAGCGCAATGGGATTGGATCTTGCGACTCTCCTCATCGGTAAAAATAGTGTTTGGTTGGTTTGGCGTTGCAAAATCCCAATCTGACCTGAGGAATTCTGGACCATTCCACCAGAGTGTATTTCCATTCAGATCCGATGGCAGAAGCCCACGTGACGCGAAATCAGCTGGGTTGTGTTGTGTTGGCACATGTCTCCAAATACTGCAGTTAGTAAGACGCTGAATTTCTGCTACCCTGTTGCCAACAAATGTCTTCCATTTAGAAGGAGGCGCGGTGATCCAAGCCAACGTAATTGTCGAATCGGTCCAGGCATATGTTCTCACATTGTCCAACCTCAAGACCCTTGATGTGTACTTCAAGAGTGACGCCAATATTACCGCCCCACAAAGCTCAAGTCTGGGAAGAGTCACGGTCTTAAGGGGAGCCACTCTTGTTTTGGACATCAGAAGGTGGACGTGAATGTTGTTGTCCTCATCCAAAACCCGTAAGTATACCACTGCTCCATACGCCTTCTCAGATGCGTCGCTAAATCCGTGGATTTCAACGCCATTTTGTTGTTTTTTCAGATGGACCCATCGTGGCATTCGGATATCTTCAACCAAGGGAAGCTCCTGACAGAACCTCGCCCACTCCTCTCTGAGCTCCACTGGGATAGGTTCATCCCATGAAAGCCCTCGCCACCACAGCTGCTGCATCATAATTTTTGCCCTTATTATGCATGGGGAAATCCAGCCAAGTGGGTCGAAAAGACGAGCAATTGTTGACAACATCGTCCTTTTCGAAGATACCTCTAAGGCATTGCTGAAGACATTTTTAAAGGAAAAAACGTCGCCACTGGGGAACCACTGGATGCCGAGAGCCTTAATATGCTCCGAAGACCCAAGTGAAAATGACAATCCCAGCTCTTGCTGATCCAGAGGAATGTCTTGCAGAACATCATGCGAGTTACTTGCCCACTTTCGCAAATGGAATCCTCCGGTTGCCAGCAAATGCCTCACCTCATCACGCTTGACTAGTGCCTCTTCCACTGAGTCTGCTCCTGAGATTAGGTCGTCGACATACATCTCTTCTCGTACTGTCCTAGCGCCAACTGGAAAACATGACTCTTCATCAACCGCCACCTGATTCAGAGTCCGAATGGCGAGGTAGGGTGCACTGGCTGTACCGAAAGTTACGGTGTCCAAACGATAAATCCTGATTCGCTCGCTGTCGTTGCTACGCCAGTAAATGAGTTGATAGTACGCGTCCTGTTGGTTCATACGGATTTGCCTATACATTTTCTCAATATCCGCTGTAAAGGTATATCGATAAATTCTCCATCTTAAAATTATATCGATTATATTATTTTGTGTTTTAGGACCTACCCACAGTCGGTCATTCAACGAAGTACCATCCGACGATTTTGCCGCTGCATCGAAGACGACTCGAAGTGGCTTCCTTCATCACAGCATGATGTGGCACAAAATAATGATATGGAGTCCGCAGTACGTCATCATCCTCATCAACTTCTGTCATCTGATTCAGCTCCAGGTACTCTTCTATACATTTCACGTATTCGGTGTGTAGTGTTGTGTTGTTTTTGAACCGCCTCTCCAGTTGATGAAACCTACGCAGGGCTCCTTACTTCGAGGATCCAAGCGCAGGCTTACATCCGTTTATAAAAGGAAGCGAAACTTCGTAACGCCCGTTGGGCAAACGCTTCGTTGTATTTTTGAAGTGTTTTTAACACTTCACGTTCTCCTCGTTGTCGACTTCTTCAAACGGAATCTCCTCAATCTCCCAAAACTTCCGCAACTGGGTATCTACATCTAATATTTGGAGAAAGCTATGCACAGACTTGTGTTGATCTCCGTATACCTTGCCTAGCAGTATCCATCCTAGCTGTGTTTTTTGTGCTATCGGCGACAGTTCATCTCCCCTGGCTATTTCCGGAAGAATAAGCTCCGAAAACACATCGCTACCTAGCAAGAGATCTGCCGTAGCTGGTTTGAAGAACAGAGGATCTGCTAAAACTAGCCCACTGAGATGAGTCCATTTATTAAGCGCCACTTCCTTGGCCGGGAGAAGCCCAGTCAGGGATTTATACACAAAGGCTCGTGTAGTGGTCTCAAATGAGGAGTTTAATGACCCAAACGAAATGTCAGCATACCGATGGCATGCTCCACTGCTGACCTTTCCCAGCCCGGACACTTCAATAAAGGTACTATGTGCCTTTAGGCGCAATAGTTGTACAGCCGCTTCAGTGATGAAGGTTGCTTCGGATCCTGGATCTATCAGAGCTCTCAGATTGAAATATCTTCCACTCGACGCCTTAACCTTTACCACAGCAGTCGCCAACAAAATTTGGGTATTGGTGTTGTGCTGTGCAAGATGATTCCTTACAGCGCCGCTTGTAGTTGGACGCTCGTTCGCAACTGTGTGAACTACAGGTGCATTAGGGTTCAAAGTCGAAACTTGATATGACTGAGTGTGAATGTTTGTGTTGTGTGGGGTTGTAAAAGTGTGTGGTGTAGTGGAAGTGTGACTATTTTGCTGATTAAAAGCCGATGTGTGTGGTGTAGGGTTTGTATGTAACTCAACGGATGGTATAGTATGGGTTTGTGACATGTTTGGGTGTGATTTGGGATGTAATAATGAATGGTGTTTCTGCTGACAATAATAACAACGAGTCTGACTGGGACACTGCTGCGTGGTATGGCTATACGCTAAACAGTTGCTACAGACACCGATTTTATTGACAACATTGCATCGATCAACGATATTCATTTTAACAAACCGGTTGCAGGTGCGAATCGGATGTTGACCTTTGCCACACACGCTGCAAATAAACTGCTCCCTCTGCCCCTTTTGCCTAACATGGAATGCTGTTTTTGTAGCTGGGCCCTTTTGACTGAAAGGTTTCGACTTCGGCTTTTGCTGTTCAACTACTTCTAGTGTCCGAAATCTAGTTTCGAGAAACTTGCTGAATTCGTCGAACGATGGCAACTCTTTACTAGCTCCTAAGCGCTCTTCCCACAATTGTTGAGTACAAGGAGGTAATTTTTGGAAAATAACATAAATAATAATTAAATCCCATTCATCCACAGGAACCTCAAGATTGCGAAGGGAATGCAAGCACTCTGCGGAAGTATCCAGCATAGTTTTCAGCCCTAACGCGGTTTCGGTCTGCAAAAGCGGCTGACTGAAGAACAACTTTAAGTGGGTATTCACCAAAAAACGCTTATTATCGTACCGCGAACACAAAATGGACCAAGCTTTGTCGTAATTCCCGGCATCAATATCTAAATGTTGCAGCAAACGATCTGCCTCACCAGACAAACCCGACTTTAAATAGTGGAGCTTTTGAATTTCGGTCAAACCTGGATTTTTATGAATCATGGACTCAAATTTACTTTTAAACTGCCTCCATTTTTCATACTGACCGGAGAAAACAGGGAGAGACATTTCCGGTAGCCGTATACCGTGCTGAACGGGACTGCTTTGAGCCAGTGTGCTGTTAGAAGCGGACTCCGTTAGCTTGTCCAAGCAATCTAACAATGCAGCTCTATATTCCAAATATATCTCCCTCACTTCCTCCACTATTTCCTCAAGTTCCTGAATAAGTTCCTCGCCTTCCAACAATGTGACCAACTTTTCGTTCATTGTTTTCGTTTGCCTAAATAAATCTTCCAAACAAGACAGTCGTCCACTCAATATATTTTTGGTCTTTTTAGAATCGGCAACCAAGCTAAAACTTTAAAATCCATCTTGAGAATGGATAGGGCATTCTTTAATAATTTGAATTCCTTCGCAGCACTCATATTAAATATAATGGCAAATAATGGGCTTATCAATCTATTACTCACTCACCTGTCGTTTATTCCACAGAATGGGTGCAATATTACGCGTCGCGATAATTTGTTTGACACAAAAACTCACAAGAAAATGTTCTTTATTCTATAGAATATTCTTAAATATTTTATTTTATATTTTGAAATAAATTGATTAGATTTATGATTTAGTTCAATTAAATGTCACTTTTCAATTGTAATCCGGCTCGAAGGACCAAATGTTACGGCCACTATGTGTAACAACTAAAAAAAAAGAATGACTTCCCGTTGAGACACTGTAAAATTAAAGTTTTAGAAAACGGATAACTTTTATGAAATAAACGCTAGAAAATTCTGTTAAAACGTTATAATGGTTTGCGGGTTTTATTTCGACTGTGTAATGACTAAGCACAAATTTTTATATTTATATGTTTACATTTTATAACAACAACATTTGACATATCAAAATTATCGCAGTTTTATATGGGCAATTCACAATAGCTACTTTAACTTAATCTTTAATATTATTTTTAAATAAGTGAAAACGTTTATTTTTAATTATATGAAATTGTATTCAGAACAGTAGGTTAGAGTACACTGACGGTTATTTTACAGATGATATGTCAAAAAGCGTTGTCTCAAAAACCTCCACCTTTATCCGGACTTGGGACCGGCATAACAAAGCGTAACAAAGCTCTAGCTTACTAACCTGAAAAATTGAGGATTTCTGGTTTGTATCACTTAATAACTTATACTAGTTAAATGGAAGGTACGAAAGTGCTATCCATTGTACAATTTTTCATGTTGGGATTTAATATGGGGACGAAAATAGTAATATTTTTTACTGCGGTGATTGTGTTAGCTAAATATACACCCGGCTTGAGCTGCTGGGCGACCGTGACCGCGCTTTCCAGAACGCTAGGGTTATCACCTACGTTGGTCAGCCCTTTTGTGGCTTCAAACAATCAAAGACGCATCTTGGCCAAGACAGTTTTACTGCTTGTGTCCACGAATTTCAGGCGCTTGGCTACCGAGTCAATAATAGTACGATTGCATAATACGTAACTACCTAAAATACCATCTGGTATGTATGTCACAGGAATTGCCTATGATATGTAACTTTGCCTTAAGAACTTAATCGTTGGATAGTGGAATAAGTGTCGACAGTGTTCGCAGAGTCTCCATCACTCCTCCGAATGCTCCACCTAACTCCCTTATTTCTGAGAAGCTGATATCGTTAATATTGAGAACACTTTTTTGTTTCAGCCCACTGACGTCCGCACCAGTGTCAATTAACATTGTGGCCATGCCTTTTTTCGCAATGGGCAGTGGCAATTGTGCAAATATTTCATGACGGTGCCGCTTACACGTAAGTTACCGACCGCGCTTAGAAAATGTGCAATGTTGAAGGTTACTTTTTGCTTTATTGGTGATTGAAGCAATTCATAATTTTTAGGCTTCGAGTCATGCATGGGGCTTGGATCGTTTGCGCTTAAGTCTGTTACTATTTCAAAACTTTGTAGAGCCGTGGCTTGCTGGGCACAGTCTAATTGCCTCGACTGTGCCCCATCGCGTTTTCCTAGTTTACTGTTAAATAACACCAAAGACATATTGTTGGCTTTGGTAATGTTTTGACAGCAAACACTATCTTCTTAGGGCAAACGTCATCCATATGCCTATTACAGCGGGAAATTTCGCAGTAGAGGGTATTTTTGCGTTCTCTACAGTCTGCGTAAGTATCCGCATTTCACCTGATATCATGGGCCTGCTTTTTGAGTTTGTGTAGGCATTGTTTCACGCTGAGGCGAGCGGGAAATTAAATATTATAAATTGGTATGTGACTGTTATGCAGCCAAGAGTTGATTGCTGTGTTAGGCGAACTCAGACAAAGGAACACACACCCAAGAAAAAGAACAAACTTTCGATTTTAATTTTAACTTTATTCACTGATGACTTAAAGAAGAATAATTTTACATCTTCATTTTTTCTTCCTTTAAGCTTCTGCTGGCTTATGTAATACCCAGCTGATTCGAATGTAGGTCAATCACCCTGACCTATTTACTAATTGCTCAGCGAAAATCTGAAAGATCTGTAGTAGTGGTGGTATTGTAATAGGTGTTTTTGTTTCTCTCTCATTAATGCCCCACATCTTCGGAGTGTGTGTCAGAGTGGTCAAGCGCCTCTTCCTCAAATTCAATCGGCCATAATGCATTTGCCCTGCGGTTGGGTGGAAGTTTCAACTGCATCTTCAAATTGGTACACCATGCGTTGAAGCGAGATCGACCCATTTAGCCATGTAACTGCATAGGCATGACCAACGTGCATATTAGCTTTTGACAGTTGTCGGTTTTGTTTCTGGTTGTGCGGTCGTGTGTTGTGTTGTGTCCACGAATTTCAGGCGCTTGGCTACCGAGTCAATAATAGTACGATTGCATAATACGTAACTACCTAAAATACCATCTGCTGGTATGTATGTCACAGGAATTGCCTATGATATGTAACTTTGTCTCAAGAACTTAATCGTTGGATAGTGGAATAAGTGTCGACAGTGTTCGCAGAGTCTCCATCACTCCTCCGAATTCGTGTCGCGATCGTTTCAGCCGTGTTGTCTCATCGGTTTTTGAGTTTAGGTGCATGTGAAAATAAAAATACAAAAAACAAGCATTAGTGTTGTGTTTTTACAAATGCAAAGTTGTTGAATGCAAAAATGTGATTGCACTAGGTGTATAATGCCTTAAGTTGGCATTTCATCAGATATGTGAACGTGCTATGAAGGTGAGTTTCTTTTCTTTTAGTTTTTTAGGGATTTGCTAGGGGGGTGCCCTCTTTTTTCGAGTTGGGGGAATTTTGTTTCCTGAATAGGTTAAATTTTTAGATTGATATCGGAAGGGGCGATAATTTTGCGATTGGTCGTTTGAGTGTTGAGTTTTTTGTTTTTATGGTCACTA
Source organism: Ferdinandea cuprea (assembly GCA_963576555.1). NCBI lineage: Eukaryota > Metazoa > Arthropoda > Insecta > Diptera > Syrphidae > Ferdinandea > Ferdinandea cuprea. The sequence goes on along the minus strand of OY754958.1, from coordinate 98,147,459 downwards.
CGCGCGTTAAACCGTCGGAACCGGGGTGCAGGTCGATGACTCGCGCTAGTAGCCATTCCGCTGGAGGGAGATTATGTTCCTTAACGATGACAATGTCTCCCACCTTTATGCCAGGTTGCTGCTGAAACCATTTTGGACGTTGTTGAAGTAGGTGGAGGTAGCTTGTGCTCCACTGCTTCCAGAAGTCTTGATTCAGTCTTTGCAGGTGTCTCCATCTCTCTAGGTTGTTGATGTTCTTTTCTGCTAAGTTTCTTTCTGGCACAGTTCGCAATGGTGCTCCGATCAGAAAGTGTCCGGGTGTTAACACCGTTAGGTCATCGTGGTCTGACGTCATTGGACAAAGAGGTCGAGAGTTAAGGCATGCTTCGATCTGTGTCAGGAGTGTAGCGTATTCCTCGAATGTTAATTTTGATGACCCAATCGTTCTCTTTCAGTGATGTTTTATGGATTTCACCCCTGCTTCCCACAGACCTCCAAAGTGTGGCGATGATGGTCAAGTCGTCGTTTGATACGATGAAAGGCATATTGCTACTTCGGCTGACCATTCAGCTGAAATAAATTTGCTCTCTTTTCGAAGTTCGTTGTTCGCTCCTTTGAAATTGGTGCCACAGTTACTAAACATGTTGACACAATTTCCACGTCTGGCTGTAAATCGCTTAAACGCTGCGATAAATGCTGCTGCACTTAAATCACTCACCAACTCAATGTGGATTGCCTTTGTGGCAAGACAAATGAACACGGAAATATACCCTTTGGTTATTCTGTTGCATCTTCCTTTCCACAGGTCCAGCATAGTCAACGCCGGTGTTGGAAAATGGTCTTGACACACTAACGCGCTCCAATGGAAGATTTCCCATCAGCTGTTCTTGCATTTTTGCGTTATAGCGATGGCAACGAACACATTTGTATATTGTTGTTTTGACAAGCCTTTTCAAATTGGTTATCCAATAGTTGTTTCGAATTTCGGCCATCATTAGCTGCTGACCACCGTGAAGCGTTTGCTGATGAATATCTTCTGCGAGCAGTTTTGAGAAGTGATGACTTTCTTTTAGGATTACAGGGTGCCGTTGGTTAAATGTGAGTGTTGAATTTGTCAATCTACCCCCTACGCGAAGAATCCCTCTTTCATCGAGAAAAGGGTTAAGTTTTGTAAGTAAGAATTGAGCTTGAATTTGGTATCGGACTTTTGCTTCGTAACCCATTTATTTCTTCCATATATAGATCCGTTTGTGCAAGATTGATGAGCTGACAGTGAGATGACCTCAGTTCGTCTGCAGTGATTGGATGTTTATCCACTAGCTTCATTGTTTTCTTATTCCTTATGTTTTCGAAAAATCTTCGCCATATTGCTGTGCTGCGAACTAAACGTTTAAGGGTAGAAAAGTTTTCGAAAAATTCTCCTCGGATTAGAATGGAGAGGCATTGCCTTGCTTCCTTTTTTGTTTCCTCAATGGTTTCCAGAGGATTTGCTGGTGGTACCTCGCTTGGTAAAAAACCTCTAAGAAATTGAGGTCCATGCCACCTCATTTGACTGTCGATTAGCTCTTCGGGAGATAATCCCCGAGACCCGATGTCTGCTGGGTTGTCCTTGGTTCCTATGTGTCGCCAGATATCCTTGCTTGTGAGGGATTGAATTTCAGTTATTCTATTCGCTACGAAGGTGGTGCGAATAGCTGGACTTCCCTTTATCCATGCCAGAGTGATCATAGAATCGGACCATGCAAACATATCCAACTGGTCAAATTGCATAGCCCTTGACATTCTCTGAAGAAGCCTTGCTAGTAATAATGCCGCACAGAGCTCCAGCCGTGGCAGCGATATATTTTTTAATGGAGCCACCTTGGCTTTTGATGCAAGCAAGTGAATCCTGTCTTGGCCACTGGAAAACACTCGTGCGTATATGACTGCTGCGTATGCCCTTTCTGAGGCATCGCTAAATCCGTGTAATTGGATGTGCGAGTTTCCTTCGCTCGCTATCCAACGTGGGATTTCTACCTTCTCCAGCCTTTGAAGCCCAGCGCGAAGTTCCGTCCACGCAAGTTCTATTTCCGGAGTAATGTTGGAATCCCAGGATAATACCTTGGCCCATAATTGTTGCAAGATCAGTTTTGCCTTGATTATGCATGGCGAAATCCATCCCAGAGGATCAAATAAGCGTGCGATGTCGGCAAGTACTGATCTCTTGGTATGCCTCTTGACCTCAGATATGTTGATTTTAAATGTGAATGTGTCCCTTGCAGGATGCCATTGGATGCCTAACATCTTAATAGCGTTCTGTGAATCGAAATTTAAAGGAAGATTCACTTCTCTTTCTTTTTCAGGTATCCTTTGAAGAATTGTTGTTGAGTTACTGGCCCATTTTCGTAACGGGAAACCAGCTGAACTTAATGCAGATAAGACATCGGATTGTACCTTGATGGCGTCTTCTTCATTGTCAGCTCCATATATGAAGTCGTCTAGATAGAAGCCCCCCATTATTGCCTTAGCAACATGTGGTTGAGAGATTTCGACGTCCATCGCTAATTGCTGCAAAGTTCGTACCGCAAGATATGGAGCCGATGCTGTTCCGAATGTCACCGTGTTGAGTGCAAACGTCTTGATCGGCTCGTCGCCTTTTGACCTCCACAGAATGAGTTGGTATGGGGTGTCCTCCTGAGCCATCCATATCTGACGGTACATCATGCTGATGTCTGCTGCAAAGGCCACTTTAAATTTTCTCCATTGTGCTATCAGGTCAATTATGTCAACTTGGAGTCGCGGACCAATCATCAAGTGGTCATTTAGTGAATCTCCTGTGGAAGTTTTACATGAGGCATCGAAAACTACCCGAAGTTTTGTTGTTGTGCTGGATTCCTTAAATACTGCGTGGTGGGGAAGAAAGTAATGTTTTCCTTTTTCATGTTCGACGTCGGTTGTAACTTCCTTCATATGCCCCAGTGCCGCGTATTCATTAATGCAGGACGTGTATGCCTGTCTGAGTTTTTCTCCAGAAGAGCTGCCAAGGCATATCGATCTTCCCAGGATTGCAGAAAGATGGATCTGCCAATGGCAAGTTCGCCAAATGCTTCCACGAGGAAGGGCAGATTCGATGTGTTGGTAACACAGAGGTTAACTGAGAAAAGACAAACGCCCTAACATCAAGACAGAATGAAGGATTGGTAAGTGAAAACATAGTTAAATCGACAAGAGAATTGGATTTTCCTGTTGACATTCGTCCTAGACCCTTTACTTCTGCGACTGTCTTATGTTTTCGGAGGCTAAGAAGCTGTGCAATGTTTTCAGTTATGAATGTGGCTTCGGAGCCGGGGTCTATTAATGCCCTCACAACGTGTTGGCCTCCATCTGCACCTATAAGTTTAACTAATGCAGTCGCTAGCAGCACTTTAGATCGCATTTGGTTAAAATAAGAATTGACGTTGTTGTTTGCCCATGTGGATGCAACATTTTGCACATTGTTCCCCCCATTTTGGGAGGTGTTTCGGCTCGAGTTATGAGTGTTATTATTATTATTGAAGTCGGAGGCTGAAGCACCGTTTTGTCCGTTGCTCCACTGATTTGCTGGGATAAATTGATTCGGGTTTTGAATCAAATAAGGTTGCGAAGTGTAGGCTGGTGCATCATTTGGTCCATTGCTCCACCTATTTTGGGGAATGACGTGATTCGCGTTTTGAATTAAGTGAGTATTATACTCTGTATGATTCTGTCCTTGAAATGATCCTGCATGGGGGTAAAATTGGTGATTGTTACCCCGGTTATTAATTCGATGTGTAAAAGCGTATGGTGCTTTTGACCACATTTTTGGCAACGGTTATCACTTTTACAGTTTGAGGAATGATGGTCATACCCTAAACAATTCGAGCAGACAGAATTGTTTTTTACTGCGTCGACTCGTGCCTTTACTTCCATTTTTAAAAACCTTTTGCACTGTCTGATACCATGCGATGCCTTATAAAGTCGACAGAGAAATTTCTTTGTCTCGTATGACGAGTTTACATGGTAAGCCTTTGGTGTGTTTTTTTTCGCTGAATATGGCTGGTTTTTGGACCTTGTACCCTCATTTGACTCCATTATATTTTCCAGAGAGCTAAATCTCCCCTCTATGAACTTGGCAAATGTTTTCCACTCCGGAAGACATTTTGAACTACCAAGCTTTTCTTCCCAATCCTTTTGTGTTTGGAGAGGAAGTTTGTGATAAATCACATATATGAGAATAGCATCCCAAGTCTCAACAGCCATTCCCAGATTAGAAAGTGTATGAATACTGTTGATGCTTGTATCATGCAGAGATTTTAACGCATCAGCGGATTCATGTGAAAGCTTTTTCTGTTCCATTAAAACCCTTAATTGTGTGTTAACTAACTTTCGTTTATTCTGGTAACGTTCATTTAGTATTTCCCAAGCCGCTGCATAGTTTTTTCCATCAGCTTCTACCAACAAATGCTGAATTAATAGCGCAGCACTATTGGTAACGTGAGTTTTTAGAAATTGAAGCTTCTGGGTGTCAGATAAATCAACATTCTGATCAACCATGCTTTCAAACAAGTTGTGAAACTCGTACCATTCGTCTAACGAACCAGAAAATTTCTTTATTTGAATTGGCGGTAACCGAATGTCACAAACCGAAGTTTTGGTAATGTTCAACCGAGAAACCTCTAAATTTGCATTGGTTTCATGTGCAAATTGATCGTGAAGGTCATTTAAAATACCGGTAAATGTAAAATATTCAGGTTAAATTTTTCGAATGTTTCGGCTTCAAAGTATGCGTCCTTGAGAGGATCGGTTGGACAATTTACAATTGCCTCGTGATCCTTTTTTGCGCGTTTGAAGCATTCTTCACTATCTACCAAACACGCGTTGACGTACCCCCTTGATTTTCGCGCTTCGTTTGCCTTTTTAAATTCATCAAAATCGCTTTTAATTTCGTTTAAAATAAGCTCTTGGCGTTCAATTAATTTCGCGATTTTTGAGGTTGCCATTTTTACTTCACTAGTTATGGGCGTTAAGTTTTGTAATCAACTGTTTTTTTTTTTAATACTATTCAGGATAATGAACACTCCAAATTTATATGTATTGTTGATTTGTGTATGTAATCATGTATGTGTGTATATGTTTTGCAAAAAGGCATAAAAAAAGGAAAAATATTCCTACCTTAATATGCTTTTGCAACTGCAACTTCAGTATGTATTACTTCAAGTCACAGTTGCAGAAGGCTTTGTGTTGCACCGTTCCTAGCTGTGTTTCCGCTTTCAGACCGTTGTATGTTGGTGGTATTCCCACTTTAAATTAAGTTTGATTTAAATTAAATAAAAAAATTATTAACTCAAAAAAAATATTTATTTAATAACGCGGATTCCTACTAAAGGACACGAAGGACCATGTTTCACGCTGAGGCGAGCGGGAAATTAAATATTATAAATTGGTATGTGACTGTTATGCAGCCAAGAGTTGGTTGCTGAGTTAGGCGAACTCAGACAAAGGAACACACACCCAAGAAAAAGAACAAACTTTCGATTTTAATTTTAACTTTATTCACTGATGACTTAAAGAAGAATAATTTTACATCTTCATTTTTTCTTCCTTTAAGCTTCTGCTGGCTTATGTAATACCCAGCTGATTCGAATGTAGGTCAATCACCCTGACCGATTTACTAATTGCTCAGCGAAAATCTGAAAGATCTGTAGTAGTGGTGGTATTGTAATAGGTGTTTTTGTTTCTCTCTCATTAATGCCCCACATCTTCGGAGTGTGTGTCAGAGTGGTCAAGCGCCTCTTCCTCAAATTCAATCGGCCATAATGCATTTGCCCTGCGGTTGGGTGGAAGTTTCAACTGCATCTTCAAATTGGTACACCATGCGTTGAAGCGAGATCGACCCATTTAGCCATGTAACTGCATAGGCATGACCAACGTGCATATTAGCTTTTGACAGTTGTCGGTTTTGTTTCTGGTTGTGCGGTCGTGTGTTGTGCGTGGTTTTTTTATTATTATTGTTTTCTGTTGTGTTTTCCCTTTTTTTTTAATTTAAATCGATTTGTGTGCATGCATCGAACTAGTGACTCGGGATGATTAATAATTGATTTCATCCGAGTCGTTCGTTTCCTGCAGATGCACAAATTCATCATATTTTGTTGAGAAGCAACAGGCATGGAAAGTCTTGAACTGAACTACTTCGGTACTGTGTTGCTGCGGCATGTAACGGGTAACGGCTCCGTAAAGAAATGAGGTTGGTAAGAGTTCGTTTTGGGGCTGTAGGGTACAAGTAATTGGTGACGTGGGAAGAACTTTGGTTGCTATAGCGGTTGGTGTCCATAAGACGGGTGTTGCTAGGTGGGGTATGATGGAAGTTGATATCCACTAGGGTGCACCCTGACACTGGCATACTCGGCCTCAACATGAGTGCAGTAGCCTTTGCGAAATCCGTTAGCTTCGAGTTCTTTGTGTCTCGTTTTTTGCTAGGAGGATATTACGAAGCGCTGGCAGCTGTACACCCATTTTAAAGGCTCCTTTGGTAGTATTTATTGCTTCTTGTAGGAGCGGCCCGGTCTCGTATTTTGAATAAGTAGCGCCTATTATTTCTAGCGCTTTACCTTATAAACCTCCCAGTCTGCTAGTGAAGGACTGTATATCTTCACCCGGTAGCTGGTATGCGCATTTCAGTTCCGCTATTACGTTATCCAGTGCTCTCCTTGTCAAGAAACTCTTGACAAATTTCTCCAGGTCCGCAACTGTTTTGGGCGCCTGATTTCTTACCAGATCAAAGGCTTCACTTACTTACCTTGTAGTAATTAGAGACATATGCTTGTCTTCGTCTTCCGCTGTTATGCACTTACAAACTCGTCAACCCTTCCTGACAAATCTGGGGGTGCTAGCTCCCAAAAATTACGGAATCAGGCGTGAAACCATTTTGCCAAACCCCTCGTAAGGCACCCTAGTACTGCTAGTTGCCGCCGATTATTTGGGCTGCGCAGTTTGCCGTTTTCGTAATGAGCTTTGCTGGCGACAGGGGTTTCTGCCCGCAAGGCGTGGGTTGAAGATCTATTTTTACTTTTTCCCGCAGCTCGTTATGCACGGTTGAACTAAGATTGAGTTCCCTCGTGAGCTCGCCTACCTGTTGGTCAGCTTCTTCCACGCCTTCCCTGGAGTGCTTCTCGAGATTCTAAAGTACGCACTCACTTTGTTTGTCCGTAAGATTTCGCACTTTCTTGGCGTGGTTCTTAGACGAGTCTGGCCTCAATTACGCTGTTGGCCATAAACTTCAACTTGAGAACTACAGCAGAAATAGACTAGAGAGAGAGAGACGCAATATTTTGGGTATATTGGACCACCCTACAATTTCTGCAAAACACCTTTACATAATAATAAAAGAAGTTCTTCTTACACGCTAGCACTCACCCTACCACAATCCTTATACACTCTTCTTGTTGTTCACGTTCGTTTTTTTTTTGTTCTCTTGTTGCTCACTTTTCACACACACACGAAAGCTATGATGAATACGAGGACAAAAAAATAAATAAAAATATTAAATAAAACTAGGAACTATAACGGGGATCCCTCGAATCTTACCGGCTGCGCCAAAATGTTGGTTTCCAGAAAAACCAAAAATGAAAACAAAACAAGCCACACCTTAACGCGTTCATATTACGACTCGCCGTTCACCTGTCGTTCGAGTCGAAACTTGAGGTAGGTTCGGAAGTCAGATAAGCGATTCTCGGTTGGTTGACTTGCTGTTGCGAAGCTATATTGCTGCGTAAGCCGAACAATGTTATTGCAGCGGGCAATAACATTGGCAGTACATTGGCTTTGATGAATCAAGAAGTTAGAGCACAGCAGTATCGCTTCAAAATAGTGCAATAGCTTTGCAGGGTGAACGAACGGAGAAATGAGTTTGTGCCCAAATAGGGATACAACAGGCCGTCCCCGCACATATACTAACCTATACGCTAGTATGGACATAAGCAGCTTCGTATTTGAGGCAGAAATGCATGCAATAGATCTCTGCATCCGAGAGCCAGACTCGTCTATATAACAGATTCATTACGAATAAAATCATTTACATTCTCTATGACAGCAGGACAGCTCTACTTACAATTAACGCGTTTGAGATAACATCAAAACTAGTCTGGGATTGTCGTCAACTCCTCCTAGGTCACAGTAGACATGAAGGCAATAAAAAGAAAGCGAAATAGCAAGAACAGGAGAACAGGATGTTGAGAAACACCTGGTGACTATTGGCTCACCCAAAAAGATAGGTTTTATAACTAACTGTGGCATAATGGATGCGCTCTTAACGGAGGATATCACGATAAGCCGCGTGATCTCGTATAACTTATAAATAAAATGATTATACTATTTCGAGCAGACAAGCTATAAGCTGATGCGAATTTTGAAAATTTCTTAACAATTGTTAAAATGTTTTGATTGTGAACTGAAAACAACGTGCTACGTTTCTATAGGATGGGTTGAGTTCTTCATAAGCTACTTTCGGATGATGAATGTCGTATTTCAATAATTGACATATATCGCAATTATTTATTATCTTAGTTAATATATTTATAAAATATATATAATACATAAAAATATGTTCTTCACAGGTAATGAAGAGTAATGGATGATAGCCATTAACAATTTTGTCTGGATTATCGCTCTCAGTTACGTCTATAAGTTTTCTTTCCAACGGATCAACCTAAAAATTCTACTTTTACCAAAGAATGTGGAGCAAACTTTTTGTACAACTTTGAATGTATCGTCGGGCGGTCAAAAGTATGGTGAATGCGATTATATGAGAACACAAGTACTACATCTCAACTCCCCGTTGTGACTGCTGGGTGCCTAGTACCTCGACTGGAGATGGGGTAACCAATCCCTGTGGAAGGTCGTTGGGGGCATCTGTCGAGAGAGGGGGAGGAGTGCCAGCTCACTAAGGCACTTCTCCTGTTTCCGGACGGCGGCAGACGAATTCTACGGATGGATCAACGGCGGTATCCACAGTTCCACTTAGGTGGAACAAATGATCTCCCTATATGAGCTGCTTCGACTTATTTTAAGCCCAGATCTATAGGGATCTCCAATACTATGCCAGGGTGTTGGAAAAGAGTTGGTGGCGGATGAGGCCTTGATGGACCAACGGCAGCACTCACATCCCAGATGTGGGTTACTGGCACCGAAATTACCGGCCTGCTGTCCTAGGGTCAAAACCAGGGCCTGACCCTACAGGTTGGGGGTTATGCCGTAGTTATGAGAGACAGGGTTAGCCTCGGGTAACAATTTCCCTCAAATGGCAACCAGACCCGGAACGTTAACGTACATGCGAGTATGTACCTGGAGTGTGCGGACACTCTACACTCCAGGTGCTACACAAAAATTTGAGTCTGTCCTCTCACGGCGCAAGGCCGACATTAGCGCGATTGGGGATACGATGGTTAGGATCAGGATTAATGAAAAGACAAAATTGCGACATTCATTACAGCTGTAACAAAAGATTGCATGTGTTAGGATGCTAAACCCCCTTCTGGTAGGGCTTAGAATATACCAAAGGTAGATATACCTGTCGTAAGAAAAGACTAAAATCCACTCTCCGTATACTGAGTGTGAAGCGTATACAAAAAAAATGCAATGAACAAAACAAATATATATAATAACCCAGGTGGCAGTCCAGTTCTACTGGAAAATACACACTCTTCGGAGGCAGGCTCTATGGATTCTTGGGAGAGCTACGTATTGCAATCTATCGACCCTTTTATAAATAGCAATAATGAAAGAAAACTCTAAGAGAAACCAAGGGACGCCGAATGTATAAGCGCGCGTAACTCGGGACGTATCAGTGCAACTTAAAAGCTTTGTTGACGAAAGTACTCTGTGCAAAGCTTAATAAAATAGAACAGCTCTATGAAGAATTAAAGAAACAACTAGATCTAACTAAAACAGAAAATAAATCTCTTAGGGAGTCTCAATTCTAAAAAAAGTCGAAGAGAAATCATGGCACCCAGTCATCCCCGATTAATGTACTGACGAGGAGGAGCTCGCGCGTGAAATTGATTCGGTCACGAAGAGGCGACCGAGAAAAAAACGAAAATCCGGTTCTTCACCAGAAATTGAGGTTCCAAAAAAAGGAAATTCTAAAACGGTGCTTACGGGTAACGATGAAAATGAACCGAGGTCGAAAAAAAGTGAGAACAAGTCACACCTTCCTTCTCCAATAACAGTTGTTGGAATTTCAGATACTGGACAAGCTCGAAAATAAACTTCGAGGCACACCAACTCCCGTTTAAATTATGAAAAACTTTATACAAGTAGTAACAAGGAACATGAATGGCCTTCTGCATAAAATTGATGAGTTAGAAGCATTCCTTCACAAAAACGATATTGATATATATCTGGTATCGGAAACGCATTTGAGGAAAGAATCAGGTTTAAAAATTAGAGGTTACAGCGGGTAATACAAATGAGCTTGGTTAGCTTGGTTAGCGCAAGCATTAAGAGCGACGTTAGGAAAAAATTATTTTAGAGGCATATTTGACTCACTTGGACAGATATTTGTGATTGACGGAGATTTCAACGCAAAATATACCTTCTGGGGCTCCAGATGTAAAAAGTTGAATTCTATTCGAAGCCGGTATGGAGTCTGGGGTTGACTTTTACTCGTCTGGGAAACCTACGTATTTACCTACGGAAATGGCAAAATCACCAGACCTCATAGCATTTTTATGGCAAAAGGAGTATCTGAAAACTCAGTCAAAATTGAAGAAAGTTTTGATCTCTCTTCTGACCAGTCGCGGTCCATTTTGATAATTACCAGGTTAATGCGAAAAGGACTGTCCACCAAAATTTACTAGCAAAAGAACTAATTGGGACTCCTTCAGAAAGGACTGCATAAATAAAATCAATCTGAAAGTATCCATTTGAACACCATATGAACTCGAAGACGAAGTGAAAAGATGGCAGCAATCTCGTGCTCCGCAGGATTAAACAATTTTAAATAATCTTTCAAGGAAACTCAAAATTAACATTCGGGACTTTAAAAGTCGTGAAATCTCTATATATCTCGAAAGTCTAACGGCGGATAAAACTTCTAACTATTCGCTTTGTAAAGCTATGAAAGGCATAAGAAAGCCAAAGATGCAGGTGGCGCTTGCATCCGGAAAAATAATGGGGAATGGGCGAATGGAGACAACGGTAAGGCCAAAATATTTGCCGAACACATTGAAGAGACGTTTAAACCATTTGACGGTGAAGCGTTGGTTGAAGATACTGTTCCTACCACGGTATCCGACAATTTTCATATTAGACGAGTATAGCTGGTCGAACTCTGTTTTGAAATACAAAAAATTTAATTAAACAAGGCTCCTGGATATGACCTAATTACGGGCAGGTCCTTAAGGAACTGCCCAGAAAAGCACTATTTAAATTTGTTTGTTTATCTCATAAAAGCTTCTATTAGACTATTGTACGTTCCCCGGCAATGGAAGATAGCTGAGGTGATAATGGTTCCTAAGCCAGGTACACCTTATTTAGATGACAGACTCTTTCGTGTTAAACACGGGAAACTCCGAAAGAAATCGCAGGGGGAGTTCCCCAAGCAAGTGTTCAGAATATGCTTGTGGACAAAAACTTGGCGCGTAAACAACACACTCGCCTAATTGGTCATTGCAATGACGCTGTACTACAGATACTAGATCAGAGAAATTTTGTGCGCCGATGACAAAGGACAAAACCTTTTGAATTAGCGCAATAAAATGTAACCGCATGTTATTGTCGGTATAAGCAGGTGCTTCCACTGGGAAGTTTCTTCCCAAACGTAATTAAATATTTAAATTAAAACAGCTTGATAGGCATTAGCCTAGTTGTAGTATAAAAGTACTTTTAGTGAGTAAGAATCTCACACTATTATTAGCACGGGCGGCAGGTTCTCATAATGTCTCATGGAAAATTTTCCACCTACCCTCGGAAAAAAAAAGGATGCGGATTCATCGTGGGAAATCAGCTTAGATCCAAAGTAATGGACTTCAAGTGCTAAGTAATGGCCTGGCTGTGATCCGCAACAGAGCTAAATTCCAAACCAGTAGCCTTATAGGTGCACACACCCCTACCGACGAGGCTGAGGATCCTATCAAGGAAGAATTCTATGACCTCTTGGACGGCGCCTACGGAGCCTGTCCGGAGTACGATGTTAAAATTGTTCTCGGGCACTTCAATGCTAAGCTCAGCAAGGAAAACATCTTCGGCGGATTAGTTGGTAAGCACAGCCTCTACGAAACGACAACAGATAACGGCTACCGACTAATTGACTTTGCAGCAGCTTGTAATACGGTGATAAGTAGCACTAGGTTTCCGCTAGTAAGGACCCACAGAGCAACCTGGCGCTCTCCAGACGGTCGAAGCGCCAACCAAATCGACCATGTGCCAATCGGTGCGAGGCACGCATCTAACATCTTGAACGTGCACCCTTACCGAAGGGCAAACGTCGGCTATGGCCATTTTCTTATTGCAAGTATATTCAGAGCTAGACTGTCCAACGAGAAGAAGCTGCAAACTGCAAAGAATTATAAATTCGACGTTGGACGCCCTAGCACATCTGGAGTTGCAAAAGCCTACAAAGAGCGTCTGAGTCAGAAACTCTCCACTGTGCATTCAACTACCACAGACGCTAACAGCCAGTGGTCTCAGTATCGCGACATTATCAAGGACGTAGCCGAAACCACCTTAGGATACCAGCCACCCCAGAGAAGAAGCCCGTGTGATGATGTATGCGAACACCGGAAAAAGGTGACAGGTAAAACAGATAAGATGCACACATTAAAACGCTGCAGAGGAAAATAAGGGCAGAAAGGGATGAGTACCGAGCCAGGGAAAGGGAGGAGAAGATGATCCTGCGTAGGAAGAAAAGAGAGCACGCAGTCTGCCAGCTCAAAGAGATCGAAGAGTCTCGTGACCGAAACAGGATCCGGGGGTACAACTTCAGTTGAGACACGTCGTGGGGTACACATGTATCAAGTCAATCTCCCGGTATTAACTCGCTTTTTTATCAATTTCCAAATTAATTTCGAGAAATAGCCTATCAACAAATAAATTATTTCAAGTTCTCTCCTTTTTCCTTGTTAATTTTATTCTTCTAATTCAAAATGGACTGCATTTGCGGAAAAAAAGTTGAACGCAATGACAGTAAAATTGAGCGCATCGATTGCAAAAAGTTTTTTCATGGAAAGTGTGTGAATGTGTTAGCAGTGGACATCCAATTTATGAGACAAAACCGCAAGACCTGGAGATGCCCACAGTGCACTGCGTTGCGAAGAAACTCTCTCTCTTCTTCTCTTACAAATGTATCACCAAAACAAACCGAAAAAGAAAAACAACCGGCAATCACACTTGAAATGGTTTTTAATGAACTAATTGATTTAAAAAAAATTATGCAAGACTGTGTGTTTAAACTATCTGTAGTGCAAAATGAAAACAATCAACAGTGAGTAAATTAAAAAATCAAATTAATTTCTTGGAACAATCGCGTTTGAGTAACACAATTGAAATATTTAACGTGCCGAATGTTGACAATACCACCGCATTGGAAGCCGCGCTGCATATCGTGCGCAATGGTGTAGGCTACGAGTTGAATGAACATGATATAGACTCTTGTTATGTAAAAAAAATTAAAGTAAAGAGAAATGAAAAAACAAATGCTCCCGCTTGCACTAATAGCATTGTGTCTCTTCGCTTAACTCGTCACCTAATAAAAGAAAAAATAATGAAAATGAAATACAAGAAAAAAATTACGACAAAACTATTGGGCGCAGATCAGGATGGTTCGGAAATCTTCTTCAACAACAGTTTGACATCATATATGCGAGCACTTTTCAACGCCACTAAGCAGATCAAAGTACAGAGAAATTTTAAGTTTATATGGATGAGGAATAGCATAATCTTTTTACGAAACAATGAGGGTGATAATCCTATAAGAGTGAGGTGTTTTGAAGACCTCGCTAATATATAAATTGTATTTCTTTTTTATTTAGTTCTTTTTTATTTTTTTTTTTTCATTAGAAAATGAACAAATCTACCTCAAATTATGTAAAAGATTATGAAATTCCCATGCGTTCCCCGTTATTTATCCATCAAAACATACGTAGTATGAGATCTAACTTTAACTTGCTCTTAGCTCATTTAAATGCTGATTCCTTTGATGCACCTTTTATTGTTTTAAGTGAAATTTGGTTATACGACTATGAATTATCTAGCTATAATATTCCAGGATATGAACCTTATGCTAACTGTAACAATTCGGGCGGGGTCGCTGTGTACATAAAAAATGAGTACGAATGCGAAGTTGAAAAAATTAGTTTGAGTAGTGCCGATGTTTTAAAAATTGAGTGTCATATTTGTAATGAAAAATTTACTATTTTTTGCGTGTACCGTTTGCATGAACGAAACCTTAACAAGGATATTTTTATAGATCAATTGAAAAAATTACTTAGCGTTGTTAAAACAAAAAATTTATTGATTCTTGGTGATATAAATATAGATACTTTGAAGAGCAACTCAGATACAGACAAATATCTGTTTTTAATGTCATCTTATGGCCTAAAGTCCCTAATATCAGAACCTACTCGTATCACAGAAAAATCCAAAACTTGTATCGACCATATTTTCGTTAGACTGAGCTCCAAGTTCTCACATAAGATGTCTGCGGACGTACTTGATTTGAAAATAACCGATCACTGTATGACAAATCTGAGCATAGAAAACATTAACAATAAAGTCGTTAAAAAATATATTCCTTTTTCAGTTAAACAAAAAACCGATTACAGTAAATTAGTAGAATGCTTAAAACTTGAGCTCTGGGAGCCTGTTTATTCAGAAAATAACCCATCGGAGGCCTACAATATCTTTATGACTATTCTAACTAAACATATTAACAGTTGTACTGATTTTAAGGGCACAAAACAATTTTAAATTGAAACGTCTTAGACCATGGATAAATAAGGGTTTGTTGGAAAAAATATCTAAAAAAAACTTAATTAGGAAAAAATGTATATGCCATCCAAATAACTTAAATCTTAAAAAATACTATAGCAGATTAAATGAAGAAGTAAAAGAACAAGTAAAACGTAGTAAAGATCCTCCTCTCCTCCTCAAGTTTGTTGTGATTGTAATTTATATGCCGACCTAGTTGACGAATCATTTCAAATCAACAGTTTTGTTTTCGACCATTTTACGCCACTAGAAATCCATAAACAGATCATGTCCTTGGATAACAAGCAATCTAGTACTTCAGATAACATCACAAACTACCTCTTAAGGCAAATTTCATTTTTTATCGTCGATGTGCTAAGTCATTTGTTTAACTTAAGTGTCAATTCTGGTATTTTCCCCTCTTCTTTAAAAAGTGCAGAAGTAATTCCCCTGTTCAAAAAAGGAAATCGAAATTGTATGTCGCAATATAGGCCTATTTCTATACTTCCAACGTTTTGCAAATTGTTTGAAAAGTTAATAAAAAAACGCGTTACATGTTTTTTAAATAAAAATCATTACTTTAGTAACGAACAATTTGGATTTCGTGAAAAAATGTCAACTGAAGATGCAATTTTAAAGCTTTGTAGTGAAATATGCGAGAGTTTTAATAGCAATACTAATTGTTTGGCTTTGTTCATAGATATGACTAAAGCATTTGATATGGTCAATCATTAAATACTTTTGAACAAATTATACAAAATTGGATTCCGAGGTGAAATTTATAACTGGTTTTCGTCATACTTGGCAGGAAGAAGTCAACGGGTAAAACTTGGCGGCACATACAGTGATTCCGCTGCAGTGAATATTGGTGTACCCCAAGGATCAGTTTTGGGACCGGTTTTGTTTTTGGTTTATGTTAATTCAGTGTTCAAACAAATCTTTAATAGTAAAGTCACTGCTTTTGCCGATGATATGGCATTTTCGTATGCAAATAACAGCCTATTTGATTGTATTGTAAAACTTCAAAACGACCTGCAAATATTACGACAATGGTTCGCGGTGCATGAACTGCTTATAAGCGAAAAAACCAAATTAATGGTCTGTAACCTAAAAAGTACCTGTCTGCCTAACTGTGATATTATTTTTCATTCTGCTTCATGTTCTAAATTGTCCTTATGTGCTCACTACTGTGGTAGAAAAAATTATTTTGATTCTTTGTCGTGTAGTCCCAATTGTTTTACAATTGAAAGTGTTGAGAGTTTTAAGTATCTTGGTGTTCTTATAGATAAAAACCTAAATTGGAAGGCTTATGTGGATGAACTAAAGAAATATATGTTATCTGTTACTCGTAAAATGTATCTGTTGCAACTACATTGTTCCAGAAAAATACTTACTATGATTTACTATGGCCTGGCACACTCCAAATTACAATATGGTATTGCAACTTGGGGTGGGACCTATAATAGCACCATCCAAACTTTAAAAACATCACAAAAACATCTTATAAGAATTATTTGTAAAGTTAATAGACTAACTCCTAGCTGGCCTCTTTTCTGTAATCTTAATATATTGCCAATAAATCATTTATATGTATTCAAGGTCCTTAAAGTGTTCTTTCTACGTAGCGGCTACAGTTCTACTCTCAGGAGTTCAATTATTTATAGATTAAGAGTAAATACCATGGAACTTGTTACCATTCCAGTTTCAAACAAAACCCACTTCTCAAATTTTTTTACTGCGACAGCGCCTAAGCTTTTTAATAAATTACCTCGTAATATAAGAATTGTAAGAGTCATTGCTATATTTTTGGTCAAAGTAAAAAGTTGGCTATTTAGCCTAGATAGTCATGCAGTCAAATTATTACTTAATTGTGGCTAGTTCATATAAAAGCATAATTTTTGTTAAAACTATTTGTCTTGTTCACTAAACTACTTTAAATTGCAATTGCATCATAGTTCATTCATGAAGTTCATACCGATAAAAATTTATTTTACTCTGTACTACCCCACACATCAAATTTGTATGTAATTATTTTGTAAAGGATTATTCGCCTCTAGCCACTTTGTGCTACAGAATGATGCCTATTTATTCTTTTTTAAATTGAAAAATTATTATATGTAAAATCTATAATAAATCTATAATATTATATAAGTTTTATAAGAAAGCCAAGCAACTGGCTGCTGGCCTTAAAACCGAACGCAGGCTCTTAGCAACAGCGATAAAAACCTTGTCACCGATGTGCAGGGAATATTAGATGTATTAAGCACTTCCAGCAGCTGCTAAACGGGCAAAATGTAGAGAGAGTGGTGGGGCAAGAAGGGAACAGATCAACTGTCAGCCAAATCTTCACACAAACGGTTTTTTCTAAATGTGGGCGTGGCAGTGTGCACTCAACCATTTCGGGGCCCTAGGGAGTATGTGCTCCAAATTTTATTGCGTACGGACGGACGGACGTACATTGCTAAATTGTCTTAGTATTTGGTCCTGATCGTAAATATATATACGTTTATGGGTATACGACGAATATTAAGGGGTATTACAAAATGAATATGCTTTTTATAATAGGGTATAAAAAGGGGATAATTTTAAGTATAATGTAAAGTAAATGAAGAGAACTAACAATTTACAAGATGGCTTCTAGAAGTTTGTAGTTTTATCACAAGGATAAGATGAATCTGTACATTAAATTTGTCATTAGTAAGCCTTTATGAAAAGTCTATAGATTTTATTCAATTTCACGATTAAAAGAGCTTATTAGTAAATGTAGTAATTGTACATAAATCGTCTTAAGCAGTAACCTGCGGTACCTAAATTTCTAGGATAGACATAATGATTTTCCTTTGCCTCTCACTCTTAGGTTGCTTGATCACCCGTACCTTCTAAATCCTGATCGCGCAATAATTCTGTGCAGTTATTAAATACGACGTCAAAATAATCGCTATTGTATATAGAGACAGAAACTCTCACTGGTTTAACTGATCAGAATTCTGATCCATCAAGGCATCTTTAAAAACCCCTAAATCACATAAAAAGAAGTAGAACAAGAATATTTACGCAGGGGGATTCTAGAGAGCTGCATTAAAAAAATTAAAAGTGGAAAGGATATTATAGAAGAAGAAGTTGAAAACGTTAAAATCGCCTAAAAAATCCGTATACATAAAATATAACCCACAGCGACAGCACAACTCTCTCAACCGACCAAACTCCAGTAAGAGAATTAAATCTATTTCAAATTAAAAGATACATAAAATTGGCTAACTGCATGAATATTGCCAAATTAATTTGCATTCAGGAATACAAGCCTGATGCAACCTGGCGCAAATTAAACCAACACTACCAAAACAAAGGCTAGTGTTGTGTGTCTTATTATTAGCATTATATATTCCAATTCCTCGCCCTTTTAAATGTTAAAAGCAGAAGCTGAATGTTGAGATTCCACTGTTCTGTCTGTAAAAACATGTTTAAGACTCAAAAACCTCTCCAGTTAAAATTATGCATTATCAAATGTGATGAATGGAAATAAAAGATGCGTCTTTTTCTTTCATTTGAAAATGTTTACAAGAGTAAGAAGTTGCAAGAGTGTCTCTATACTTATTGCATAGGCGAAGTAGACAGATTGGATTGTGTCTACCTACAGTTGATTCAATTTCAATATATTTCGTTGAAACAGGTTTATAAGTTGAATAATCTGAAAATACGAGTTATTATATGTGACATGAAGTGCAGAGAGACGGTGGAAAGAGGAGTTTAGAAGACAAGACGGAAATGCGTTTTCAACAAATCTTTCTCTTAATGTTATTATAAGCTTTGTGGTTTTTTTTCCTTCTCTATTTTAGAGTGTCTAAAATGTCTCTTTGATGCAGCGTCACTGGTCTTAACCACATATTTTATGTACACAAATAGTATACAAAAACGATTTGTTTATCTTTTGTGATAGTCCTACATCAGGTAAGCACGCCTGTCATAAGGGGGGACTTAAATCCACCTCCGTGTACCGCGTATAATAGCGTATACAAAAAAATGCAATGGACAAAACTGAAAGATATAATATCAGGCAGACCAGATCAACTGGAAAATCCACACTCTTCAGAAGCAGGGTTTACGGATTCTGGGAGAGCCATTTATTGCAAATCTTTTGACCCTTTCCAGGGTAGCAAAAGGGCGTCTAGATCCCTATCGGGATCTGTGCCACAATTAAAATTAAAAAGAAGTCCTACGACGCTGAAAGGCTTTCCGCGCGTAGCCCGGGACTCAACGAAAAGTAGGAGCTTCGAGGAGGAAAATAGTGACCTCCGTACAAAGCTTAATAAAACCGAACTGCTCTATAATGATATAATTAATTGTATAATTGTTTGTGCTGTAAAGACGATGTTTTGCAAGACCTTAAGTCCAAAGGCTTTAAAATTATCGACGCAGTTAATCTTATTATAAAAGAAAAGCCAAAAGCTGATAAAGATGTAGAAACTTTAGTTAAGCGCGGACTTCGGCTATTCTTGCTATGCTTTGAAAAGTCAGAATACATTAAAAAAATTTCATTAAATGTATCATTAACATCGCAGTTAAAATTGAACCAATGCGTAAAACGACTAGAATCATCCCTCAATGCAAGCGTTTTTAAGGGTAGTAGGAGTTAGGTTGATTGAGACTGGTAATTCTGCGTTAGAGTGAGAGGGAAGATGTGAGTTTTAAATGGGGGTGATTATTTTTGGCGTAGCATTCGGTTTGGTGTCATGTTTATTTTATTGTTTGTTTTATTTTTTGTTTTTGCTTGGTAGTGTTGTCGGCTATGAGTTTTGAATGAGGGTGATTGTTGTTGTTGGTTTGGCTTGGGTGTTATCAGTTTAGTGTGTTTGTTTTATTTTTGCTTTGCTTGATAATACGTAATTAGTGTGTTGAGGGGGATTCTGTTGAGATGCGTCAGTAAGTGGTGTGTGTGTGTTTGATTCATGGAGCATTGGTCATTTGTTATGTGTTATGAATATTGCGTTTGATGACGATGATGATGATAATGATTATGGTTAATGTTAAAGTGATTGAGAAGCTGCTTGGTCTATTGAGGGTGTATGGTGGTCTTTTTAGGGCGGATGTGTAAGAGCAGTTTGCTGGCTATGGTGAGCGATGTGCTGTTGCGTAGGATTTGATAAGTTAAATGTATGGTTGCTATGGATTAGACAGTTCTTTTATCCATCGTCCGGCAGCGTCAGATAAATGCGCAGACTCCCAGTGAGTCCAGTATCTGGTACAATGCCAATGCCTCTGAAATCCAACGGCAGAGCTCGTCGTTCCCAAGATATCCGAGAGGGCGATATGAGTTTCTGGTATGCGTCATATTGTTGTTTGTTATGATTTCGACACATTTGGTGTCTGATGGTTGATTGGGATTGGGTGAATAGCCCATGGAAGGGGCACAAGAGTTTTATAGGATTCTTGTTATCTCATTGATCATATTGTCGCTTATTTCTTTTTGATAATTGAATACAAACTGTGAAATTTTAGGAGGGGATTCCCTGTATAAATACCCAGTGTAAGAATTAGGAAGTATCAGTTTTACTTTAAGCTAAAAGTGTGAAAGACTAACTAACTAAAATGAAATTTTCAAACCAACTGGGAGCCGTCAAGCCTCTGTAGAGTCTGAATGCTTTAAAACTTAAGACGAAGTACCGAATCCTGAAAGGTGCAAGATGCCAAACTAAATACGGGTCCAGGATTTTGGTGGAGCTGGAGAAGAGCAAGGTGTTCCTCCCGGCGCGGTTTGACACCATTGATGAGGACACCTTGAGGCTGCTCTCCTCAAGCGAGATGGAGGTGATAAAGCCCAATGGAAACTTCTTCGAATTGGCTTTCCATGCCTCATCAGCGAAAGCAGAAGAAGAAGAGGTGCAGTTTTTATGTAAAATTTCTTTAAAAATAATAAAAATTAAATAAAAAATTTACTTATTGAAAAATATTTGGTGTTTTTTTTATTTGTCTATTCAGCGTTTTGAGGTGATCAAGGATCAGGCAACATTCGTCAAGAGATTCAACTAACGTGGTCGAAGGATTGAATTTCGAATTAAAGACGTGGCAGACAACGCTGAACCAACAAATTGGGTCCAAAACGCAGTGAAGGGTTTGTTTGAGCGTATTGCTGAAGATCTGGATTCTTCAGATATGGTGGGGATAACGTTTACAGGTACGAATTTCGAACATCGTGGTCCTGGTTGGATGGGTTTTAAAAAGGCATCCGAATTGAACTGGAGTGATGTCTGGGAATTAATCACAAAATATTCCAGAGCAATTCCTAAGGCATAGGTACAGATCCTTTTCGTAAAAATGTCACATCGGTAAGGCTACAGGGCAAGTAAATGAACGAAGGCAGAAATATAATTCCTTCGATGAAGGGTCTGCAAGACGGAAAGGAATAATAGTCATATTTAACAAGAACAACCTATGCTTGTGCATTGGTTGTAGTAATTGCTCTCGTAAACAAAGATTCGGAATACATGAAAATCCGACGAAATGCCGGTAAACTTTAGGATGTTCGAACTGCCAATTCGATTAGCATGAGCGGTGTTAATATTCCAACCGAAGTTTGTGGTATTCCAGAGCTTCACAGCTTTCAAGATAATTTGTCGGAATATAAAATCACCGTCTAAGACTAAATTGACTGTATTTCAATGGTCACTTTAATGTGATATCATCTTTGACGGCAGCCTTTTGCTGTGTTTACTATTGTGAAAATTGCAACGTACCGTACAATACAAAAGCCGATCAAAGATGTGTAAAGGCATGTCCACAATGTCAGCAAGCACCTAGATGTCAGACGAACCTTCCCGAAATTCTTTTTTTTTTTTTTTTTTTATAATGTACGCGCACTAAAGGGACTTTGGATACCCTTAGAATGAAGTGACACAGTGCGGGCATTAGGGAAATGAAGGATAAGAGAAAGGGAGAAACCCATGCACGTTGGTTTTAAATGTTTGTAAATTACAATGCAAAGGAAAAACAGAGCGTGGTAGAGCATTCCACATTCGTATTGTACGGTTGAGAAAGGAATCTTTATATTTCACAGTACGTCCGAAAACAGGCTTAAGGGTAAACTGATGTGCATTCCTAGCATGGCGAGTATTGCGGTTGAATTGCTGTAGGGGTGGAATGCAAC
Organism: Ferdinandea cuprea; assembly: GCA_963576555.1. NCBI lineage: Eukaryota > Metazoa > Arthropoda > Insecta > Diptera > Syrphidae > Ferdinandea > Ferdinandea cuprea. Next base: position 98,125,381 of record OY754958.1, on the reverse strand, counting down.
TGGCTATTTCATTTGAGCACTTGTGGTGGAAATACCGATAAAACAATGACAGGCAGGAGACATTACGACGATGACTAAGAGAGTCAAGTGATTTCGCAATGTCTCGATCCCCAATAAGTTTTACCGCACGTTTTTGGATCCTGTCAAGTAGCTCCAAATATGTTATTGGTGCACCAGACCAGATATGAGCGTTATACTCAAGTTTTGGACGAATGAACGCCTTGTAGATTCTAGCCAGATCAGAAGGGGTGAAATATTTCTTGCATCGCTTAAGGAAGCCTAGACATTTCGCAGCGTTCTTGGCGACATCAAATATATGGTCATTCCAACGAAGGTTGTCATTAACACACATACCGAGAATGGAAAGTCGTTCGGTTTCAGCGATGCAAGTGCCATTCATAGATAATGGCAGAGAATTAGGGGTTTGCTTCAATGACAGCAGACAGCATTGCGTTTTGGAAGCATTAAATTCCACTCTGTTGGTTTTACCCCATTTAAGAATGCTGTCAAGATCGGAATTCAATGAGCTTAACATACGTTGCCGTTCCAGTTCAACGCCCGAAGATAAGGCGCGTTGCCCAGGAAACGAATATGTAAAGCTAAGGGTACTGTCGTCAGCAAAGGAATGGATTGGATTAGAAGTGACAGACAGACAGAGGAAGATTCGCCTTTTTTGGGGACGGGCTGGACAAATGCTGTTTTCCATCTTCTCGGAAAGAGCCCTGAAGAATAGGACAGATAGAAAAGCTTACGCAGTGGTTTTGCCAGCGTGGAAGAACACCTCTTCAGAACTATAGGGGACTACCGGAGGGACTTTGTAGTATTTTTTGCCTCAACTTTTGGTCGTAGGAGAATTTGACACGATTAATATGGGCATTGCAGTCATTTCTGGCTCGTTTGAACTTTTTTCGGTTTTCCTCAGTTGGATTGGCCTTAAATGACCGAAAAGTTACCTCTTTAGCCCTGATAGCTTCTTTACAGCTCAAGTCACACCACGCGTTTTCCTTAGGTCTGATACACTTTATCCTGTTAGGGATAAAGCGTTTTATACCCAGGTGAATTAAATTTGTAATCATATCGGCAGCGGCATCCACGTCGTTGTTGAGGAAGCACAACGACCAGTTAAAACTCCTAAAGAAACCGTTTAATGCTTCCCAATTGGCTTTCTCGTATTGCCATACGGTTCTTTTAGGAGCTTGTTCTTTAACTGTGTGGCTGGAGTACGAAAAATTCGCCGATATGATACAATGGTCTGACGAACCTAGAGGCGATAATACATTTAAAGTGTATTTATCAGGGTGAGAGGTAAGAAACAAGTCCAGAGTGTTGGCGTTTTGACCGCTAATGTCCGGTATCCGTGTCGGCTCATTTACAATCTGGGTTAAATTATTAACCTCAGCAAAGATCTCAACATACCTTCCTTCGGGTGTTGTCTGTCCAGAATGTCGAAGCCAACTTGAATTGTGTATATTTAAATCGCCCGCAATGACGATTTCAGTACGAGGATAATGGGTAACAATTCTGGTGATGGAATCAGACAGTGCATCAAACTCATTATAAGTTGAATGCCTGTCCTGGTTAGGGCTTCTGTACATAAAACAGTAGTGAATTAATTGCCTACGGACATGAAATTTTAGCCAAATAAAATTAAATTCCGGATTGGAACATTGGCCATATTGAGGTAGAAGTTGGTAGGCTACATCACTACGTATATAAACGGCGATACCACGATGGGAAAAAAATAATGGCACCAAGCTATATCCAGGCAGACTAAACTCCGTTAAATCGGAATCAATGCTGACCTGTGTTTCACTTAGTGCCAAAACAGCTGGTTTATTGTGAATCGCATGGGCGTACAATGAAAAAAAATTCGATCTCAACCCACGAATATTACTCACGTCCACTCTAAAATTCCTACGCATAACAAAAAACAAACACAAAAAACTCAACTCCGACGCTGACTAAGCTGGGCCGTACCGTGCAGATCCTGACGTTAGCTTTCCAAAACAAATCACTGCAGGTGTTATGCCCATACAATGAATTGCTTTGGTCTGCCAACAAAATCTACACAAAGCGACCCGCTATTCGCCAAATGATACTCTACCCAGCCATAGCAAGTGCACGCAAAAACATACGGCACTTGCTATAGCCAAGCAAAGCAGCAGCAAACGATAGGGAGTGGGACCAGATGGAGTGCCCAAACACAATACACTTTTTTTTTTGTTTTCACTGCACTATACACGAAACTGTTTTTGTTTATGCACACAAGTTTTTGGTTTTTTGTTTAAACCGTTGGTGTGCTTAAACCGACCGCGGAGTGAGTTAAAAATGCGTGTGCACGCGTCGGGTGGCAGATCGGAACTGAGCAAAGAGTGCAACAGAAGTTTTAGAGGACAGGATTGTTTTGACAATCGCAAGGCTTCAGAATCAACCGGAAACCGAGCGATTTGTGAAACTCTTAAAAGATGCGCTGATTGCTTTAAAACATATGGAGCAAATAGAGTACATACTTGTGGGGAGTTCCATTGCATTATATGCGATCAACACGTCTCCCAAGAACACTTGAGTTATATTCAGCCGGATACTAGAACCCCAAAATTAAAAGATTTATTCTTTGATTTGGAGAGTCGTCAATTGTTTGGGTGAAAATGACCAACAATTTTGCGGAAATTTAAAATCAGACTTAATGCAAAAAAAGGTCATAATGTTAAAGCCGAGTTCCTACAACACCTTCTTAATGTTCGCAAACCTTTTGAAACGGCTATTGTTATAGCGCATAACGGTCAGGACTACGATCATCAATTTATTCTAAACTACATCCTACAAAATACCAGATTTCAACCAGCATTGATTATGAGAGGAACTAAAATAATACTAATGGAATTGGAAAATGTGAAATTCATGGATTCACTGAATTATATTCCCATGGCTTTAGCAGTTCTTCCGCGAGCTTTCGATATAAAGCAATCGCTAAAAAGGGTTATTTTTCGCATTTCTTCAATACCAAAGAAAATGAAAATTATATTGGTCCATTGCCACCCGTAGAGTATTACAATCCGGATGCTATGAAAAGTAGTGATCGAACTGTATTCTTGAAGTGGTATGAAGAAAATAAGCATATAGGATTTAATATACAAAGTGACCTTGTTCAATACTGCATCAGCGATGTACAGATCCCATCTGAAGCGTATATTAAATCCAGAAATTTGTTCCTGGGTTAGTGCAATGTGGAACAGTTTTTAGAGTCTGTAGCTATAGCATCGGCATGTAACCTGGTATATCGCCGTAATTTTCTTCAACCAAACACTATAGGCTTAATACCTAGAAATGGATACAGACAAGCTGATAATCAATCACGCCAGGCAATTGGGGCAATTGAAGCATTCAGCCTGCAGCCAAGCAACGAGAAGCCGTAGTCGCAGGCGAAAGAGTTGACGGTTTTTGTAAGGAAACCAAACAGGTGTTCGAGTTCCATGGCTGCTGTTATCATGGGCACTCGTGTTTAAAGAATAATCGTGATAAGTCCTAAAGCAATGACCAGTATGACACTTTAAATTCACGGTATGAAAAAATCAATGCTAAATCGACTCGGCTGAGGCAGTTCGGATACGAAGTTATTGAGAAATGGGCTTGTGAATTTGAAAAGCAATGCACCCACGATGATGATGAAAGAGCTCTACACGGAACATGGATTATTGATGAAGTTTTGAAAACAATAGAGAAAGGGTATAAGCTAGTAGATATTTTTGAAATATGGGAATATTTGATGATGCAATATGATAAAATTGCGAAATCAGATGGTCTTTTCACTCAAATGATGAACAAATTCATTAAAATTACACAGGAAGCATCACAATGGCAGAATAAATGTGCAACAGAGGAAGAGAAAAACAAATATGTAGCTGATTCCCTACATAATAAAGATGTTAACTTAAATCGCGAAGGAGAACCTGACCCATCGACCGGTGAATTTATAAGCGATATGACTGACGAATTAGAGTCCTATGGTCAAGGAAGTTATTTTACTGAATTTTTAAGTGGCGGCCCAAAAATTATGCTTACAAAGTGTACAGTACAAAAGATGACATCGAACAAATTTTGTGTAAAGTGAAATTTTGAGACGATTGAGGAAGCTGTACTTTATGCTGAGAACACTGATGATATAAGGATTATTTCGAATAATATTTGTCGGACGCGAGAATATCAAATAATTACTGTTGCAGAGATAAAAACCTATAAGCCCAGAGCAGAAAAAGGTAGATTTCTTGGTGACCACAGTTCCTAACCATATGGCTATAAAAGACTCAAATAAAAAAGAAATAAAAACAACAATTTTATATTTCATTAAGAGAATCAAAAATTTTTTTTTTATTTTCACTTGGTTTCCAGTTATAAATTTGTTTTACCTGATTTTGTATTGCGCAGCATTTACCGTGGACTGAACATTTTCTCTCATTGGGATAGAGACGCTTTAGTTCTTTAAAGTTCGAAGAGCCAATATCTTCAATGTCCATCACTTCAACATTTTTATCTTGTAGTATTTCCTTCATCCATTGAGCTTTTTCAGTTCCTTTGACGTACAAAAGAGTATTCCTAATTTTCTCCTGAAGACCTTTTCTCACTGTTTGGAATTCTGTGAATCTCCCATCCCAAACTAATGATAATGATGACCAGTGCAGTACTGCTATTTCCTTTGCAATAAACTGGTTTGGTCCTTTGAATCCCTGCAGGTCGATAACAAAATACATTTTTACGAGTGCGTGCGCGTGTGTTTCCGGTAAAAAAACAGAAAAAAAGGACTTGTGTTTGCGATAAAAGCCAGCATTAAACTAAAGACTTATATATCTCGTGAAACTGTCTGACTCAATGGATTGTAGTTTATAATGCGATCGTGTAACATTAAATAGTAGGCAGTTGTATTAGCAGGTATAATTTTTGTTGTTGCTGTTTTGATGTCAATCCGAATATCAATTGTACCGTTTTTGATTATTTCGCTCTGGTGCCGGCAATCAATTACGAAAATTGCAAATGCAAAATTTCGATCTTCACATGGATAAGCATCAGAATTTAGATAAGCCTTTATATTTAAAATGTCACAATGATCAAAATTAGTTACATTTCCTTTCAGTAAATTACGTTTGTTAGTTTGCAGAGCAAGTATAATGTAGCGTGGCTTCTCCATTTGAGATGCTCTATTTACATTCCAAATATGATGATTGATGCTGGGTAATGCAGGATATTCCTATAGATCCCAGTTGCGAAAAGCCAGCTTAATAGTTTGTCCATTATTAATATTTTTGCATACTTTTAATTTGTATTTATCGGAGAGTGTTATATGTGGAATTTTCCATTGTACTTTAAGCAAGTTTATCTTTGTTTTCTCATCCTCGTCAACAATTAATGAATTATCATCTGTGCGTGCGCGTGTTAGAATTAAATCATGACGGCCATTTGGTATAATTTTCTTATAGTCTTCAGCAAATCCCAGTAATTTATTTAGTGGCATGCAAAACTTAAAATACAATCCATTAACATTGATTGAAGAATTAGGTGACCAGGATGCATTCAAAAGCATATCACTTTCATTTTTATTTAAAGAGGGATAGTTTTTAATGGTTCACAGAATGCCGACATTTCGATTGCTATCAATTTCCACACCATTTAATTTATAACGAATTTCATCGAATAGGAAACCTACTCCATTATTTACAAGTGTTTTCGCAACGGCTGATCCATCGCAGCACACAGTACCCTCAATATAAATTTAACTTTCTGAAGGCAAAATATTAAGATTTTGATGTTGGACACAAATTTGAATGATGTTATTTTTGTCGAAATTATTCAAATATGAAGAGGACCTATGATATTCCAATTTTGAGATACTCTCCTCAAATTTCGGTTCTTCAAAAATATTCAGCATGTCGTGTAGGTGTTTTGGCTTAGATTTTTAATCTGTACCTTAGTGATAATAGAAATTGCCGATTTTGTACAGCTAGTATTGTTGTTTTCCTATCAGAAGCTGATAGAATATTAACAGATTTAGTAATATCGCCTACACTTTTATAATTTGAGGGGTAATATGAGTTATCATATATTTTCATTATTGTGGTTTTAGATGCAATGAATAAGAGATTCAATGTTATAAACTTATCCACTTAGCGCTCACTGACAAAAAGATAACATTGTGAGGAACTTCAATTATTTAATATCCTGGGCTTACATTGAAAGAAAATTCATGCAGTATATGAGCACGTCGATTGTACATTATGATATTGATACATATGTTTTATCAATTAAATTACATGAATTCGCACAATATTCTTTCTATTAATGCCAACATATAGGTCAGATTCATGCATAATATTGGGGACAAGTTTCTTCTTACTGAATCCCAAGACTAAGCCAATAGTACGATGATAACAAAAATCAATTTCCATATTGCTGTAAACTTCACATTTCAAAGTATTATTATTGGCTCTCAATTTAATTATAATTTTTTCAGCTCTATCCTCGTTGTGTAACTTCATAACCTCCTGAATTTCATTATTGATATCCTCAATTTCATAGGAACTCACCGGAAAAGTGATTGCATTGTTATCACCAAAATGAAACGAGTTATTAAATACATCCACATTAGGTATAGAATTGTAGGTCTGGAAGTCAACTTAACCGCAAACGTAATCAGTATTTAGGATTAATGGAGGAAAGTAATTGGCGGTAAGCGTAGATTTGTTTCCACTCAATGTAAGTGTTGATTTTGTACTATTTATTTATTTACATTTTGATCGAATAGAAACTTCAAACATAAATGACCACATATAAATTTATTAAAATTTTTACAGTTATTATAATTATACTGAATATTATCACCCAAATATTTGACAACCTCTATATGCGGTCTTAAATTACCAAAACTGTCAAAGTATTTTAGAATATTTTTATCCTTAATATATGCTACCCAATGTGTCCCTGGTCCACTCTCATTGTCTAAGTTAATTACACCACATTCGTTATTAAGCGGTCTTTTTGGTAATTTAGCTTTCATGTAAACACCACGAAAATAGGGCATATTGACTTTTCCGAATTCAATAATATCAATATTGGTGAGCGGATGATTGGGTAGCAAATTTAAAAGGTTTTTGAATCGTTTGGTTTCAGAAAAAGTCCAAATTCGTTTTTGTATGGTTTGTCGATAAAGCCCCTTGCCCTGCTGAATTTGAACCCCTTCCATAGCTTGGTTGTGGCATTTGTTCTCATCCAACTGTTGCTTGGCTACCTTTGAAACATTGATTGCCTTAACTAGTCCTGCAGCTCCCCCAGTTATTGATCCAACCGCTGATAATTCAGCTAAAATAGGTAATAATGGTAAGAAACCCCCAATTTTTGGTAGCGGTATGATTCGAGGATTGGCAATGCTCTTCCTTTTACTTTTCGTAAAATTTTTAGCAGCTTGTAGAGCAGATATTGCAATTTCGTTTGGATATTTCCTTTTTGGATTTCTAATAGCGTTTCTAGCCTTCATAGTAGCTTTTTGAAATACATTTTTTACTTATTTTAAGTTTTTGTTTCCTTGCTCTGCTATGTTTAGAATTGCAACCTATACCGAATTTTGTTTCAGCTTTCATCATATTCGTAACCTATATGCTACTTAATTTCTCTGCTATTGATGAATCTTTCGCTTTTACACTTTTCTAAGCCTTTTCAGTTAGAATTTTATCAGCAATATATCGATCAGACAGGTTATTGTTTTTATTTGCATATACAATATCGTGTTCGCGGCACGCTTCATCCAATAGATTAACTCCTCGATCTCCTCTATTAAGACGTTCTTTCAATTTAGTTCCAGGTCCGCAGAAATTATACGAGGGAAGATGCAATTTAAAGGGTAACTTATCGATTAAGGAATTTACTAATCCACAACCCTTGAATAAATGTTTTGAAGTGATGGGTTTCACACTATATATATGTATATATATATATATATATATATATATATTTCAGTTCTACCATAACCTTTGCTCTGCATTGACGTTTGAATTATTAATTACTGTAGTTATTTTTTGATTTCAATTTTAAATTTTGTTTTATTGTTAAAAATGGTTGAAAATTGTGGTGAATGCAATACTGGCATAATGTCTGGTGACTTCGTTAGCTGCGGAGGGATATGTTCCAGGAAATTCCACACCCATTGTGTGATGCTTTCCGGAGCAGCCCTCCAGCTCATGAAGACAAGTGAGGGACTTTGCTACAAGTGCAAAATCTGCAATGGGATGCCATTTTTGGGTTTAATTACTAAGCTCAGCGCATTAACAAATGAGCTGAGTTTGATTAAATCTGAACTACGCGAATTGAAATGTAGTTCAGAGCCTTCGCTTTCCGATACTCATTTGCCGATCGGTAAAAAATCGATTATATCCGAAACGGCAGTGTCAGTTAATGATACCCCCGTATGTGATAACGCGCCGGTCGTGATAGAAAATGCCTCCGGAGGCACCGAATGGAGCAAAGTGTCGCGTAAAAAATCGCAGAAAAACAAAAAGCGCGTTAATAAAATTAAGCCTATAATCGGCAATAATAATTCTGCGCTCGATTTTGTTGCAGCTTCTCCAGCTGAACTGCATGCCGCTGGTTTTCGCGTTGACACGACGGAAAAGGCACTGACAAATTACATTTCAATTAAGTTAGCCATACCGGATGGCCGTGTTAATTGTAATAAATTAGTCAAGTCAACTGCTGACTTGACCAAATTAAATTTTATTAATTTTAAAATTAAATTGCCGCAAGAATTCTTCGCGCGCGCATTAAATTCTTCGGTATGGCCGTCGGGAATTCGTGTAAAAAATTTTTTGCCAAAAAACGGAGTTGCATTGCCCATTGCAGAAGTCAAAACATAAACACTGATCAGCTGCAACAGCAATGCACCTCCGTTTTAAATTATTCGCTTTATTATCAAAATATGGGTGGTATGAGAACGAAAACAAAAGAGATTTTTGTTGCGCTCTCTGACCATCAATATGATGTCATTGTTTTAACGGAGACATGGCTGCACCCACAATTTTTTCTACGGAGATCTTCGATTCAACATATGTCGTTTACCGAAATGATCGTTGCCGAACAAGCAGCGAGCGAGGTGGGGGAGTTTTAATAGCTGTCTCTTCTCGTTTTCATAGTAGGCAAATGACATTGGAACATTGTTCGGTTGAAGTGGAACAGATGTGTGTGTGGATTGATTTCGTTAATGATGTGCGTTATCAGTTATTTATTGTTGTCTCCTACGTTCCACCAAACAGTGTTGCCAATGTGTATGAAAAACACATTCAAAACATAAGTAGTGTCGTTAGTAATCTTGCTGCCACTCAAATACCTTGCGTATTGGGTGACTTCAATATTGGTAATGTGTATTGGAGGAATGTGGATGGTGATAAGAATTTAAAACCATTTAATGTCTACCATGAGGTTGAACAAATAGTTGTCGATGGTTTTCTTTCTCTAGATTTATTTCAAGTAAACCATTTTCCGAACTCTATTAATAGAATATTGGACTTAGTTTTTCTTAATAATGAAATTAATTATACTATAAGTGAAGCTCTGGATCTTATAGATTCCAATAAAATGCATCACCAAGCCTTACTTTTGGAGATTAATTTTCTTAATTACTCCAGTGATTTAAATAATATTAATTCCGCGTTATCTTATAACTTTTCGAAAACCAATTTCGTTGCTTTACAGGAATATTTGAGTGATTTTGATTGGGATGAACTGCTGAAATCCCCCAATTTAAAAGGTAACTATGATATATTTTTGGATAAGATCAAATCTGGTTTTGAATTATTTGTACCAAAAACGCGTCTTAACAAAAGGTTTAAAATTCCTTGGTCAAATAAAAGATTAGTTAATTTACGTAACGTAAAAAGGAAAATTTTTCTCGTTATAAATATATCAAATAAAACTAATTCTAACCGTGAACTTTTTTTGAGATTCAGGAAAGAATATGAATTTTTAAATCGGTTTTTATACAGCCAATATATCTTGTCTGTAGAATCGTCGGTGAAGCGTAATTGCAAATCGTTTTGGAATTACATTAATTCGAAAAGAAATACCACAGGCTTTCCTAAGGTAATGGAATTCGAAGATGTAAGTTCAACAGATTTGAAAAGTACGTGTAATTTGTTCGCTGATTTCTTTGAGTCAGTGTACAATAAGTCGCATGTGCAGGTAACGGGAAATCATAGCATTATGATTCCTGAAGTTCTGGACATCGGTGTGTTACAATTCTCGGATGACGATTTAATAAACGCGTTAGAAAAACTAAATTTAAATAGCAACCCTGGCCCAGATGGGATTCCTGTGGTAATATTAAAAAAATGTTTATCATCCGTTTTTCATCCACTTGAACTTATTTTTAACCAGTCTCTTGTAACTGGGAACTTTTTAAATGAATGGAAATATTCGTTCATAACACCTATTTATAAAAGCGGTTTAAGGCAAAAAGTAGTAAACTATCGGCCTATATCAAAGCTTTCTGCAATACCAAAATTGTTTGAAAGTATTGTTAAGGACAAACTCTTTTTCGCGGTAAAAGAAATTATTTCAAATAGTCAGCATGGCTTTGTTCGTGGTAGATCATGTGCTACTAATTTAGCTTTGTTGACTAATTATATATTTAATAGTTTTGATGAACGATTACAAGTTGATGTACTTTATACTGACTTTACGAAAGCGTTTGACAGGGTGCATCACACACTTCTTTTGGCTAAGCTAAAGTCTTTGGGTTTTCATTCATCAATGCGAAAATGGTTTCGTAATTACCTGACTAATAGAAGGCAAATGGTTAAAGTCGATGGTTTGACTTCTCGCGGGATAGAAGTTACTTCCGGTGTTCCACAGGGCCGTCATTTGGGCCCGTTGCTATTTATATTATTTATAAATGATGTTCATGAAATATTTCAATTTTGTAATGTTTTGACTTTCGCCGATGATTTGAAATTATTTTCGCGGATAAAAAATGTATCTGATTGCATTCGTTTTCAGTCAGATATTAATAGATTGTCGGAGTGGTGCAATCGTAATGCTTTGGAACTTAACATTTCTAAATGTAAAGTTTTTTCGGCATATCGTATTAGTACTACAATTTTGCATAATTATTTTATAAATGATCTTAGACTTCAGCGTTTTGATGAAGTGAAAGATCTTGGTGTCATATTTGACAATAAGTTAAGTTTCTTTTTTCATTATGATTATGTCATTGCCAAGTCTAACTCATTGTTAGGCTTCCTTAAACGTAATAGTAAAGACTTTAGAGATATGAATAGCCTTAAAATTATTTATTGCTCGTTAGTCAGACCTTATTTAGAATATTATTCCGTAATTTGGGATTCGCCATATGCAGTTCACGAACTTAGATTCGAAAGAGTCCAAAAAAACTTCACGAGGTACGCGGTTCGTAAATTAAATATGTTTGATGAGCTTCCTAATTATGGCAGAAGGTGCAATTTAATTGGTCTGCAAACCTTAAGTTTCAGACGCGATGCAACTTCCGTCATGTTTATTCGCGATATTCTTAATTATCATATTAATTCACCAGAATTGATCTTTCTTTTAAATATATATGCTCCCCAAAGGTCACTGCGGGTTAGAAGCTTATTTTATACAGATAGGCATAGAACCAATTATGGTAATAATGAGCCTATTACAAGGTGCATAAGCACATTTAATGAATTCTGCAACGAAATTGATTTTTGCTTGTCGCGAGCAGATTTTAAAAAGTCCATTAATGCATTAACTTTAAATTAATTATATTTGTAATTACTTGAAATAGTCTATAAGATGAAAATCGGTAGATGAAGCTTAGTCGCGCAACAAACAACCGTTGTGTAAAGCGATACTGAGAGCTTACACTTAGAGAACGTAGTGTTTTGTGTTTTGCTCTGTGATGGTATTAAAAAAACAAAAAAACAAAAACTATAATCAATCATTTTATATCTCTTTCTTGTTACACACGTTGAGCATTTATGAATTTCTTGACAATAAAACATCACCTTTTATTATTCCTAGCTTCATTCGATAGTAGAATGAGGTTCATAAAACAACAAAAAGGTAGTATTAAAGTTAAGAACTTTGATAATAAATTTAAGAAAATCGAAAACATGGACAATTATTTGCTAATAGTATTCGAGGAATAATTGTGGGTATGTTCAGTATTCTGCTTAACCCCAACGGTTTAAAGTGTGAAAACCTTTACATATATTCAAAGTCTCTGCATCAACCAAAGTATACATACTTGAGAAAACTAATAAAATCAATCAAAGGAATGGGGTACAATGAACTTTCGAATAATTGTGAAATCGTCACATCTTCTGAAGCAAAGCGAAATTCAATATTTATATTTGATGATGCAGCTTGTGATAAACAAAACAACATTCGAGAAAATGTCTGCATGGGACGACATAACGATGTAGATAGTTTCTACCTGTGTCAGTCTTATACGCATATACCAAAGCATTTGATTCGAGACAATGCCAACTATATTAGTATTTTTAAGCAAGATAAACTTAATCTGATACATGTATACAACGATCATATAAATTCAAATATGACTTTCAAACAATTCAGAGATTTGTGTACAACATGTTGGAAAGATGCATATGGTTTCTTGGCTATTAATAAAGACTTAAGTACAGACAAAAAACAATATAATAAATCATTTGAAAATATTGTATCTATATAAAGCTACTCGGTCAATAATAAACTGCTAATATGACAATTTATTACAATTAATGAGAAAAATAATTTCATCATTGGTGAGGAACGGATGGTCTTTATAAAATAATTTTTCGGAAAATCCTCCGAAAAGATCGATATAGCAATGAAGATTTGAACGAACATCTAGGGATATTACAATAAACAAAATCGCATTTAAAAAAATATGATAGTAACACTCAAGTTAAAGGGAATAGATGTTATAAGTATAAACATATTATTCAACCTTTACTTCAGAGTGTTACACGGAAAATTGGAAAATCACACAATAATAACTTACCTGACATGACTTATTCTAATAATTCGATCGATTATGTGGACTGGGATAGCCCCAATGAGCTCGTCGATAGATTAAAAATTTTAATTGCATCTCAAAGGGTAGGCAACAATAATCTTCAAAATAAAATAAATTCTATCATGGAAGAACTACCCGAAGCAAACATCATAGCAATCGTTAGCAGAAAATTCGTTAAAAGCAAAATGAACGTCGACAGGTTCGAAAAGAGTTTCAATCGAGTTCACAATTCGAGGAACTCCTGGAGAAGGATTTAAACTATCATCTGCTGGTGATATTGATAAAGAATATGTAGATGATAATATTGATTTTCAAAATAAAACAACAATTATTCTTCAACAAAATGTTGATAACAATTTTGAAACTCTCATGAGCGCAATAAATTATGAAACTAAAATGGGTCTCTCAGATGGCTACAATGATGTGAAACATAAGACCTTGAAGAATATAAATAATCCTACCGATGTAAATGATACTGCAACAAACAAGTATGTTGATAATCATGTGCATGAACAATGAAACTATTTGGTCATTATGATAAGAGCAACTAAACAAGAATTCTTGTTCGCTACCCTATTTACTTACTATTTACTCAATCCACGAATAACCAACTAACGCGAACGTAGCCAGTTCAACCATTACACGTCGAAATCATAACAAACAACAATGTGTCGCATACCAGAGACTCATATCGCCCTCTCGGATGTCTAGGGAACGACGATTGTGCTGTGCCGTTGGATTTCAAGGGCATGGGCATTGTACCAGATACTGGACTCACTGGGAGTCTGCGCATTTAGCTAACGCTGCAGCTTGGCTGCCATGGGACTGACGATAGATAAGCAAACTGTCTAATCCATAGCAACGCGTGGACGTTTTTTAAATTTGTAATGAAAATTTTCGCTGACAACAGTGAAAAAATAATGAAATTAGTGAAAAAATCCCACAAAAAGCAGGCGTGGCAAAAAATTTTATATGACTGACTTATAAACGAGGCAGTGCCTACATATATTGTAAAGGTTTTTTCTAAATTGTGGGCGTGGCAGTAGGCGGATTTAACAATTTACCATTTCGAGACCCTAGGGAGTATATGCTCTAAATTTTAGCTTCCTAGCATAAATTTAAAGACCTCAAAAGTTGATATGGACCGACGGACGGACGGACACTGCTTAATAGTCTTAGGATTTGGTCCTGATCATAAATATATATACTTTTATGGGTCTACGACGAATATTAAGGGGTGTTACAAACTATGTGTCAAAATGAATATACCCTTTGTATACGGTATAAAAATACAACAAAGACACTAAACTGATAACTAACATGACGACACTCAATCTAATTAAATTTTTTATTTTTTTTAAAGCTTCTCACTCGACGGTGCGATAGGGATAGCAGTTCGACCTAAGTTCTACTTTTTTAATGTAGCTGATAATACGATCAGCAGAAAGATTCTTAATAGCATCAGTGCTAATTACTTCTCTACGAAAAGCTGTCCTTCTTATTCCGTATAGGGCAGGCCACTCACATATGATGTGCTGTGCGATATAGTTGGCACTCCGATGAGTCGACTATTTTTTGTTTGTAAAGGTGATATCTTAGTCTATGGTGGCCAATTCCAGTAACAATTTTTATATCATGCCTAAATAGTATTTCATGCCTAAGTATTTTTTGGCATCGTTTTTGAATGGCTGTATAACCTTTTTGGTCTGTCTAAGACATGGGATGCTTTCCCAATTGGAAATGCACATGTTGTGTTCCTAGATTTTTCGCTGGTGACTAGGAATCCACCAGATATTGGTCTTATTCTTGCCAGTTAGTGACTGAAGGGTTTTGAAGCAGTGTAGTACTGATTTGGAGTCAATTATTGGCGAGCTAAGGGATTTTATAGATGTTTGACTGTCTGTGAACATATGGATGTTGGCGCCTTTTATACCTGAGGTGTGAATTAGGTTTGCGCATTCTTTATTGGCATGGAGCTCTGCCTGAAATACACTGGGACTTTTCCCATAGGTATTGATACATTTTTCTTTGGACCGTAGATGCCAGCTCTCACCCCAGAGTACATTTTTGAACCACCGTATACCACATTAGGCCATTTTGGGAATTAGGTGGGTTGTTGCCAACCCATGCTTCTCCGTTTTCGTTGTTCGATCTATTACCGCGCAGATCATGTCTAGTTTGGGGATTTCCGTTAGCAGTTGCATTAGTTCAACGTTTTTACCAATGGTTTGCTCCTTAGTTTGTTTCAAACTTGCAACGCTGCATATTGCCACTTATTTTATAAAAATGTGTAGGGATGTTAGTCCTATTATAGCTTCTATGGCCGCCGTGGAACAGGTTCTCATGGCACTGCAAATACCAATGCATGCGAGGCGCTGCACCTTGTTTAGTTTGTTTATCGCGGACTTTTGGGTGGTTTTCTTCCACCACATAATAGAAGCGTATGTTGTAATGGGCCTAATCGTTGCTGTATAGATCCAGTGGGTGATCTTTGGGGAGATACCCCAGGTTTTTCCATACATGCGGCGGCAGGCCCAGAAAGCGTTCGATGCTTCTTCAGTTTTTTATTCAGGTGCGAGTTCCAGGTCAGTTTCTTATCCAAGATTATTCCCAGATACTTGTCGGAATACTCTATGAGATTATCGTATATGGAAATTTGGTTTAGATCTATATTTCTTCTCTTTTTTAAGGGACTATGACAGCCTTATTCGGTTTGATAGAGTCCCTCTTTGTAACACCAATCCATGACTATTTTGGAGGCATTTCGCATACGTGTAGTGATGCTTCAATGCACCTAATAATGATGACCAGGTCATCGGCGTATCCAATTACTTGGAAGCCTATATTACTAAGGTCTTGTAGTAGATTATCAATAACTAGTGACCATAGTAGGGGTGAGAGAAATCCTCCCTGAGGGCAGCCCTTAGCGGCTATTACTATTACTGAGGTCAGTGCTGATTTTGCAGTTATTTCCCGACTCTCTAGCATCGCTTTGATCCATCTGATCGCAGGTTCGTCTATACGTCTATGAACCAAGGCATTTGATAATGAATTATATCCGGTGTTATAGAAAGCACCCTCTATGGGCAGAAAGGCGCATAGTGCAACCATTTTGCAACTAAAGACACTCTAGATTTGATCTGTTAAATTCAACAGTGCTCCTTCTGTGGACTTCCCTTTCTTCGACGCATATTGGAAATGGTGCAGAGGTATGCCAAAAGGATGGTGATTCCGATTATATGAGAACACAAGCGTTCTCACTTTAGAATGACACCATCAACTCCTACTTCCCACCTCGCCGTAGTGATTGCTGGGTGCCTAGTTCCTCGACTGGAGATGGGGTAACCAACCCCTGTGGAAGGTCGTTGGTGGTAGCTGGCGAGAGAGGGGGAGGAGTGCCAGCTCACTAAGGCTGATTTTAAGTGTCGTGTTCATTGGTCACCCCTAGTAATTTGGAGCCAGGGAAATGAACCTTTAAACGGAATATTAAAGTTTCTTTCCGGTATCGCGTGGTGGTGCCATCAGGTTTGAATAGCAGTCCCATACACTTTGATTGATCTTTTGAGAGTGTCCTTTGGAAACGAGCTACTGCTGGAAGCTCTTCGAGTCTTTCATAGAGGCTCCGCCAGGAGACTCTCTTAGATCTACGCAATTCCTGGTTGTATTAGCGCTATTGAACAAATTTCTGACTCTTTTACGGGTGCTCTCTATGTTCTCGTTCGACCATGGTACGCACCTTTTTACTACAGTCCGTTTAACCTTACATCTATTTGTAAAAGATGAAATGATAATGTCATTGTGCATCTTCCGCATCGATTATATATGATGGGTTTTCTGGAAGCATGTCACATTTGATCGCTAGTTTTTCTCCATATGTTCTCTAGTTTGTGAGTTTATTATTGTAACGAACCGGCACATGTTCGGCGGTGAGGCTCAATTTGAATCTTAAATGCATATGATCTGACAGAGATGCCTCATCGGACACATGCCAGTCTTCAACAATATTTTGCACAAACGGAGGTGAGATCTAAGACCTCTTCTCTGAACGCATTTCTGAAAGTGGGCTTATTGCCTTTGTTTAATACTACTAAATTATTGCTGTACATTTATTCTATTAAAGACTCACCTCTTTTATTAGTATCTCGGCTGCCCCAAACTACATGATATGTGTTGGCATCCGATGATAATTTGTACTTTTTGTGTTTTACAGTATTGGACGAGTTCCTCTACTGGCTGCGGAGGTGTATTGTCATCGTCTCCAGCAAAGTACGCCGATCCGCATAAAATTTTTTGAAGCTCTCGGCTGTTGTAGTGTTCTACTAGTATCGCTACTAGATCTTAAGTCACAAAACATGGAATGTGGGAAAATTTTAAATCTTTTTCACGCTCATCGGTTCTTTGCAGGACTCTCCACATTCTTGTATTGAGTCCTTTGATTTGGCCATCAAGCATAGCCAGGATACGCTCTTTCGCCACTGCATTACTTTGTGGAAAGAAACCCCTGATGACATGTGGCTTTGGAAAATGTTCCTCTTCCACAAGCATCACCTCCAGTCTACATTTCTCCTTGAGTATCTCGAAGTTTGCGTTCACTCAGTCTGCGGTAGTGATGCCAACACAGGTTAACATCAGCCATCCAGCTTTAAATGTTGCCCCGCAAAAGGATGGTTTAGTATCCTCATCACATTTTTCCACCGTGATATCCAAAATGCTCTCTTGTATCTGAACCATATTTTCATTATTGAGAGGATTACGATCGAGATCTACCGGCACAACCACCAATCTGACAAAGCTCATTATATTACTACATGATGCTTTGTCGATGGTTGTCTCGCTAGATCGAGCTCGTTTCGCATCAGACTGAGGAGGGGAATTATCCTCGGATCGCAAGCGCTTCACCTCGGAACCCGTGTTTCCATTGCGCGCTTGTCATTTTTTCATTTAATTTTTTAGCGCTTGTTTAAAACGACGTCAATCAGATGGAGTGAATTTGATAAAGACCGACTCTCTCTGACACGCATTGTCAGAGGTGTTTACTTTGTCCATGTCGTCTCTAAACTCATCAGACAACATGCTCTCGTTGCACAGGGTGCTTGTTTCTGAGATTGAGTCGCTTAGAAGAGCCGCATCCTCATCTAAGCTTCTCACCTCAGCATCTAGTTGTGTTGATTGTTTTTGTTAAGGTTATCTATTTTGGTCTACCCATGGTCTACCCGTATAACCATAGAAAGGCTAAATTGAAAACAGAGGACACCTAGTATCTGAAGTTCGCAAACTAACGACTACGCATAGGCACTCATCCCTCAGCGTTTGCTGTTCCACCTTAGATTGTGATTTGGGGCTCACTTCCACCACTATCTTAATGTATCTCGCTTTTGTATTAAGCGCACGTTGCAACGAATCGCAGCTTACGGTTAATACACAAGTAAAGATCCTTGGCTGACACTAATCATACAAGTAGCCATTTTCAGGCGGGCGCCCACGTGAATGACTAAAGATTGAGGATTTTTGCCCAGCCTCATTCAAAACTCATATTTGAGCACGGATACAACAAAGCAGAAACAAAACATAAGGAAAGGCTACAGTCCGCTTGGGGCGAACAGTATGATACCCTATACTTATCCCTATGTACCCCAAAGAAAAAAAACATTAGGAAGACGATGGATAGCATTTTATTTAATTTTATGAAATTTATAGAAAAGAAATTATTTTTTTGAAAAAACGCTCCCAAAAAGTCGGCGTGGCCAAAAACGTTGTATGGGCGATATATTGGAAAAAATATTGGATAAATATATTGTTAAACATTTTTTTTCGATTTCTATGCAAATTTTCGAAGAAAACAGATAAACCACTACTAAAGGTAAAGGTATAACCATACAAACGCATATTGTCAAAACGAACCGCGTTGCGTTAACTGCGCCGGGAAACATTTGCCTATAGATTGTGGCCTTACAAGACAGGATTTACCAACCTGCATAAACTGTAAGGGAAATCATCCGGCAAACTATCGCGGTTGCGAAGTAGCCAAAGAGCTTCAAAGCACGCGCGATATAGCAAAGAAAAAATTGTTAGCCGTTGGAATAAAAAAGAATGACAAACCTAATAGAGGTAGAAACAAATCAATTAATTTCTGATCACCAATTCGGGTTCAGAATTAAACGATCTATTGACCAGGTTTATCGAAATACCAGTAAAATTAAAAGGGCCTTCAGGAGAAAAATATATGTTCTAGCGTTTTTTCGACGTCTCCTAGGCTTATGATAAAGTATGGTATGCGGATTCCACAAGAAAGCGTCCAGTGTCCGATTCTATTTCTAATCTTTACTCGAGATATTCCGCAGGAAGAAGGCACAACTCTAGCTACATTTGCGGATGATACCGCTGTATTGGCCGTGAGTAATACGGTTGAATCAGTAACAATTAAACTTCAACGGGCTATTAACAGCATTTTGAGTGGACAAGGACTGGGCGTATTGTCCTTAGTGAAACAAAATCTATGCACTTTAATTTTACTTACTGAAATGTAAATACGCTACCCATTTTCATAGAGTCCGTACAAATTCCGTACGCAAATGAAGCCAAATATTTCGGAATGACAAAAGAAGCGAAACTAAAATGGAAATCCCACGTAAAAAAGAAACGGGAAGAGCTCGTTATTAAATATAATTAAATGCATTGGCTGCTTGGTCGGTTGGCCAAACTCAGCATGCAAAACGAGCTGATTTTTTACAAGCAAGTTCTGAAACTGGTTTGGACGTATGGTATATAACTTTGGGGTTGTACAAAACCAAATAACATCAATATTTTACAAACTTTTCAAAAGAAAGTGCTAAGAAGAATTAGCGCATAATACTTTATCGCGTCCGTTTGGCGGTACAAGCATGTGCCTCCGAAGGGAAGCTGCCTGGTAAACGCGAATATAAATTAGTAAATCTAAACTTTTAGATAGGAAATAACCTAGTCGTAGTAGAAAGTAATTTGAAGGGAGGGGATTTTAGTCAGAAAAGCTAGTATCAGACGAGTGTATGTATACACAATGTGTGTAAAACTGCTAATTTTTATGGGAAGCTGATAAAACTATACAATGAAAGTGGCTGTACCAATTTGGAAAATGAAAATCAATAATCAAATGAATTAAAGGGAATAAATGAGTTTCATTTGAAATATTTTGATATGGCCACTCCACCCTCGCCCTCCTCGACAAAGTAGTCAGCGAATTATTTTTGCACCTTTACAAGGTCGATTGTGGCCTCGGTACGTGATTGTAGTTCGACATGTAGCGATGCGTCAATCGTTACATGATTGGTGGTAATTGATTGGCTCGTAAAAAATGGCAACAATCTCGCGCTGCGCAGCATAAAACGATATTAAATAATCTGTGCAACACTTCAGGAATTTAAAAATCGCAAAGTTTCTTCATATCTTGAAGGCCTCACCGTGGACAAGAGTTTGAGTAGTTCGTTGTGAAAAGCTATGAAAAGTATCCAAAAGCCAAAATTGCAAGCGCCTCCTATTGGAAAAAATAATGGTGAATGGGCCAACGGAGACAAAGAAAAAGCCGACATTTTTTCCGATCACTTAGAAGACAAGTTTATGCCCTTTGAAGGTCAAGAGCTAATCGAAGATGTGGTGTATCACTGACTGAAATATGAAATACAAAAATTTAAACTAAACAAAGCTCCTGGTTACTATTTAATTAGGAGGAAGGTCCTTAAAGAGTTGCCTAGGAAAGCACTAATTATGTTCGTTTATCTCATCAATGCTTCGATTATGTTATTATATGTTCCACGATAATGGAAAGTAGCTGAGGTAATAATGATTCCAATGCCGGCAAAATCCCCATATGACAAGAAATCGTATAAACTAATATATCTTTTACTAATTATAGCAAAAGTATTTGAATTTTTTTTACTAAAACGGTTACATCCGATTATCGAACAGCGCCGAATAATTTCTGATCACCAATTCGGGTTCAGAATTAAACACTCTACAATCGACCAGGTTATCGAATAACTAATGAATTTGAAAAATCTCTTGAGGAGAAAAAATTGGTTCCAGTGTTTTGCTCGACGTCTCCTAGGATTTAGATAAAGTATGGTATACGGGATTCTACAAGAAAGCGTCCAGTATCCAAGCCCTCACGGTCATTGCAATAACGAAATGATACATATTTTGAACGATACAAATTTAGTGCGCCGACTTCAGCGGATAAAACCATTTGAATTATAACACTAAAACGCGTCTGTTTGGCGGTACAAGCAGGAGCCTCCGATGTCAAGCTGCCTGGTAAACGCGAATATAAATTATTAAATCTAAACTACTAGATAGGACATAACCTAGTTGTAGTATAAAGTAATTTGAAGGGAGGTGTTTTTAGTGATTTAGTTTATTTGTGGATTTGTGTATAGTATTTTGTTTTTTTATACCCTATCTTAAGGGTATATTAATTTCGACTCATAGTTAGTAACAACCCATATTCGTCGTAGACCCATAAAAGCATATATATTTATGATCAGGACCAGAACCTAAGACTATTAAGCAATTTCCGTCCGTCCGTCCGTCCGTTCATCACCAATTTATAGGCCTTTAAAATGATATTTGGAACATATATTACCTAGGGTCCCGAAATGGTAGAGTGTAAAATGTTTTTCCATACGCCCACTGCCACGCCCACAATTTATAAAAAACCGTTTTAAAGCTTAAGTTAGAGAGATGGAGTGTTATAATCTTTACGAAATATGTAGGCATATTTTTTTCAATATATCTCACCAATGGCTTTGGTAATCTTCTAAAGATGGGGTAGACCTATACTCATTCGCCGCCAATGCCCCCGCCCATATGGGAGCCGCATATAAAAGTACCGAGCTGTCCACCCCGGACAGCAGGATATTTCTGGCGTATTTGGGTCCACCGATGTTTGGTAGCATTCGGGAGAGCGCCGCCTGCATCAGCGATGCTTTCTTGCTCGAATACTGGGTTTTGAAGCGCAGTCGATTGTCGATCATGACTCCAAGGTACCTTAAGAATTCTTCTGTCTTTATTGTCTCGTTTCCGACGCGGAAGTTGGCGTACTCCACCGCCTTGCGGCTGATTATTAGGACAGCTTTGGTCTTGTGTGCAGCTAGTTCCAGGGCCGTAGACTCCATCCATTCCTTTATCCTTGCAACTGCCTCATCCGTGGCAGACTCCACCTCGTGAATGTGCTTATCTACTGTAACCACTGCTATGTCATCAGCGAAGCCAATAACGTTGACTCCCTCAGCCAGGGTTAGTCGCAGAAGTCCATCGTACATAATGTTCCATGGGAGAGGTCCAAGGACCGACCCTTGCGGGACTCCCTTGGAAACTCTGTAGTGATTAGCACCACCGTCAGTATGATACCTTAATCTTCTGTTACTGAAGTAGTCCATGACTATCCTCAAGATAGTAAGGACAGGGGTCTCCTAATAAAGGACCACCTCGCAGAAATGAACGCGTTTTTTACGTCAAGCATTACTACTGCGCGAAATCTTTTAGTCCCCTTCGGTTAGGGGTTAGAATATACCCGTAGGCATGCCTGTCAAAAAGTGCAATGAACAAAACAAATAGATATAATAGATCTAATAAACCAGAAAGTAAATCTCTTAGGGAGTCTCAACTCCAAAAAACAGTCGAATCGTGCCGCCCAGTCATCCGCGATTATTGTACTGACGAGGAGGTGCTTGCGCGTGAAATTGATTGGGTCACGAAGAGGCGACCGAGCAAAAAACGAAAAGCCGGTTTTTTACCAGAAACTGAGGTTCCAAAAAAAGGAAATTCTAAAACGGTGCTTTCGGCTAACGATGAAAATGAACCGAGGTCGAAAAAAAGTCAAAACAAGACACACCCTCCGCCTCCAATAACGGTTGTTGGAATTTCAGATTATACCAAAATTTACGATATTCTAAAGGCTATCCTAAAAACGACATTTAAAGTAATATCTCTAAATAACAATATTTGGAAAATTAATGTTAGCGATCCGGACAGCTATCGCGTAGTTTCAGAAAGATTAAATTCAGAAGGAATCCAATGGTACACCTAAGAAAATAAGTCTGAAAGGGCATACCGAGTTGTGGCCAGAGGACTTCATTCTTCGTGCCGCAAAGACGACATCGTGCAAGACCTTAACACTAAAGGTTTCAAGATAATCGATGCCGTCAATATAATAAAGAAAGAAAAGCGACAAACTGAAGGAGAAGACGAAGTTATAGTTAAGCGCAGACTTCCGTTATTCATGCTAAGGTTCGAGAAATCCGAAAACTTAGATAAAATATACAAAATTAAATCTATACTTAATATAGTCGTAAGAATTGAACCTACGCGCAAAAGTAGAAGGCTTGTCCCTTAGTGTAAACGCTGCCAAGGCTATAACTTACGCACGCATTCTGCCAAAAGGAACCGCGTTGCGTTAAATGCGCGGGTAAATACTTATCGGAGGAGTGTGATCTAAAAAAACAAGACAATTTTAAATAATCTTTCCAGCAAACTCAAAAGAGACATTCGGGACCTTAAAAATCGTGAAATCTCTATGTATCTCGAAAGTCTAAAGGCGGATAAAATTTCAAACTATTCGCTTTGGAAAGCTATGAAAGGCAGGAGAAAGTCAAAGATGCAAGCGGCACCCATCCGGAAAAATAACGGGGAATGGACGAAAGAAGACAAGGAAAAGGCTGAAATATTTACCGAACACCTTGAACAGACGTTTAAACCATTAAATACTTGGGAATGACGTTGGATGCTAAATTAAAATGGAAATCGCATGTTAAGAAGAAACGCGAGGAGCTCATTATGAGATTAAATCAAATGCATTGGCTGATTGGAAGATTTTCTAAATTCAACATGCAAAACATGCTGCTATAACATGCTTGTATAAAGCAAGTTCTAAAACCGGTTTGGACGTACCAAACCAAGTAATGTTAATATTTTGCAAACTTTCCAAAATAAAGTCCTAAGACAAATCGTAAATGCTCCGTGGTATATCAGAAACGCCGATATCCACAGAGATCGAAGTATAATTACCGTTGAAGACGAAATACGAAATTTCGCACGTAAACAACACACTAGATCAGAGAAATCTTGTGAGCCGATTACAAAGAATAAAACCTTTTGAATTAGCGCAATAAAATGTAACCTCATGTTATTGTCGGTATAAACAGGTGCTTCCACTGGGAGGTTTCCTACCAAACGTAATTAAATATTTAAATTAAAACAGCTTAATAGGCATTAGCCTAGTTGTAGTATAAAAGTATGGAGGTGTTTTTAGTGAGTAAGAATCTCACACTATTATGAGCACGCGCAGCCGGTCCTCATAATGTCTCATGAAAGATTTTTCACTTACCCTCGGGGAAAAAAAAAAAAAAAATCTGTTAGTTCCCCATCTCCATCTTTCTCCTCGTATAGCATCAGTTGCTATATCAACTTCCGCCCTTATTGCATCGAGGGTAGAACGAGATTTTCTGAAGCCGTACTGGTGATCTAACAGAGCTCCATTTTCCTCCGCCACCGCAAGCAGTCTGTCTTATATAATACGCTCTAGGATCTTACCTAGAGTATCCAGCATACATATTGGGCGATACGAGTTGGCTTATTGATTTCGCAAGTAATGGTGACCATATAAGTTGATCTTTGCTGGGTACTATAGTCCTAAGCATTGCAGGAAAGGTAAGTTATGGGGACCTGTTGCATTTAAGCTTCTTCATCACCACTCTATACGCTAAGCCCCAGTGGTCTAGGTCAGCCTTGTCGCAGAGCCGTTTGAAACTCTTTGACTTACTCTCTTTAATTGCACTTTCCAGTTCCCGTATCGCCAATATAAAAGTGGTTAGCCGTTCTTGGAAATCTTGTCTCCCTCTGCATCTCTAAGATCTTCGTCTTGTTTGTAGGCACTTCGCTCTGAGCCGTTTTATCTCGTCGATCCCCCACTAGCAGGGCTCGCGTCTTTTACTGACAGACCTTTTTGGCATTGATGCGTGGCACGCTGCGCTGATGATCTGGATTAGCTTTTGAGGGAGGGCTTTATTTGTGGCGCTGGTGTTTAGCATTTCCTTGAACTATCTTCATCGAGCAGCGTGTCATTCCACTTTGGCCCTGTAAGGGTGGGGCACAGTCTGCGATTTTCTGTGCCGGCATTAAATAAAATAGCCCGGTCATCACTTTACGTATGTTCTTCACTGACTTGCCATTTGGCTTTCCGCAGGAGTGAGTTGCTCATATAAGTGATGTCGATGATAGACCCTCTGCCTGCCTTCCGGAACGTATCGGTTGCACCTTCGTTGGCCAGACTTATATCCAATCCTGCGAAGGACTCAAGGAGAGCTCTCCCCCTTACGTTTTTGGTTCTACTTCCCAATCAGTAGCCCGAGCGTTTAAATCCCCAGCAATAATAACTGGCTGTTTCTCTCGCGCGTCAGCTACAATTTCTTCCAACAGCTTCATATAGTCCGCCAGCGATAAACTGGGAGGCGCATACCAACTATAAAAATGTACACCTTTTATCCTAGCATATACGAAGTGGTTTTTCGATGGCCGACTGACTGAAGGGCGTGGTTTCCACAGGTCCATATCGCGGCCTTTTTTGTGTTGTCATCTATCCAGCTGTTTCCGCCTATGTGTTTATCCAGTTCGCTTTTTATTGCTCCGTCGATTCTTTTCTCTCTTACTGTTTGCGCCAGAAGGTCCTGCGTGGCTGCGCAGCGATTTAGATTTATCATTAACCATATAGTGAGGGACGAATACGGCAATTTACCCAACCGACTTTGATTTTGCTGGTACTTATTTCCAGTAACTTGTTCGCCATTTCTGCCGGTAGGCCTACTTGATTGCATCGCCGCTTTGATTGCATCGCAGATGTGTCTCCTGGTGGTAACTTCATCGATGTCTTTGATTTCTACCGAGGATCTCTGGACTAAGTTGCGGATCTCTGCCTCTGCGCCAAGATTTTCACCAATTATACTCCTGAATTCTTCGGTTGTGTCACCAGATTCGCGCAGCTGGAACAACTCGTCTCCTTTCTGCGTTCTTCTAATCTGAGGTTCTCAGAAACTGAGGTTCCAAAAAAAGGAAATTCTAAAACGGTGCTTTCGGCTAACGATGAAAATGAACCGAGGTCGAAAAAAAGTCAAAACAAGACACACCCTCCGCCTCCAATAACGGTTGTTGGAATTTCAGATTATACCAAAATTTACGATATTCTAAAGGCTATCCTAAAAACGACATTTAAAGTAATATCTCTAAATAACAATATTTGGAAAATTAATGTTAGCGATCCGGACAGCTATCGCGTAGTTTCAGAAAGATTAAATTCAGAAGGAATCCAATGGTACACCTAAGAAAATAAGTCTGAAAGGGCATACCGAGTTGTGGCCAGAGGACTTCATTCTTCGTGCCGCAAAGACGACATCGTGCAAGACCTTAACACTAAAGGTTTCAAGATAATCGATGCCGTCAATATAATAAAGAAAGAAAAGCGACAAACTGAAGGAGAAGACGAAGTTATAGTTAAGCGCAGACTTCCGTTATTCATGCTAAGGTTCGAGAAATCCGAAAACTTAGATCAAATATACAAAATTAAATCTATACTTAATATAGTCGTAAGAATTGAACCTACGCGCAAAAGTAGAAGGCTTGTCCCTTAGTGTAAACGCTGCCAAGGCTATAACTTACGCACGCATTCTGCCAAAAGGAACCGCGTTGCGTTAAATGCGCGGGTAAATACTTATCGGAGGAGTGTGATCTAAAAAAACAAGACAATTTTAAATAATCTTTCCAGCAAACTCAAAAGAGACATTCGGGACCTTAAAAATCGTGAAATCTCTATGTATCTCGAAAGTCTAAAGGCGGATAAAATTTCAAACTATTCGCTTTGGAAAGCTATGAAAGGCAGGAGAAAGTCAAAGATGCAAGCGGCACCCATCCGGAAAAATAACGGGGAATGGACGAAAGAAGACAAGGAAAAGGCTGAAATATTTACCGAACACCTTGAACAGACGTTTAAACCATTAAATACTTGGGAATGACGTTGGATGCTAAATTAAAATGGAAATCGCATGTTAAGAAGAAACGCGAGGAGCTCATTATGAGTTTAAATCAAATGCATTGGCTGATTGGAAGATTTTCTAAATTCAACATGCAAAACATGCTGCTATAACATGCTTGTATAAAGCAAGTTCTAAAACCGGTTTGGACGTACCAAACCAAGTAATGTTAATATTTTGCAAACTTTCCAAAATAAAGTCCTAAGACAAATCGTAAATGCTCCGTGGTATATCAGAAACGCCGATATCCACAGAGATCGAAGTATAATTACCGTTGAAGACGAAATACGAAATTTCGCACGTAAACAACACACTAGATCAGAGAAATCTTGTGAGCCGATTACAAAGAATAAAACCTTTTGAATTAGCGCAATAAAATGTAACCTCATGTTATTGTCGGTATAAACAGGTGCTTCCACTGGGAGGTTTCCTACCAAACGTAATTAAATATTTAAATTAAAACAGCTTAATAGGCATTAGCCTAGTTGTAGTATAAAAGTATGGAGGTGTTTTTAGTGAGTAAGAATCTCACACTATTATGAGCACGCGCAGCCGGTCCTCATAATGTCTCATGAAAGATTTTTCACTTACCCTCGGGGAAAAAAAAAAAAAAAATCTGTTAGTTCCCCATCTCCATCTTTCTCCTCGTATAGCATCAGTTGCTATATCAACTTCCGCCCTTATTGCATCGAGGGTAGAACGAGATTTTCTGAAGCCGTACTGGTGATCTAACAGAGCTCCATTTTCCTCCGCCACCGCAAGCAGTCTGTCTTATATAATACGCTCTAGGATCTTACCTAGAGTATCCAGCAGACATATTGGGCGATACGAGTTGGCTTATTGATTTCGCAAGTAATGGTGACCATATAAGTTGATCTTTGCTGGGTACTATAGTCCTAAGCATTGCAGGAAAGGTAAGTTATGGGGACCTGTTGCATTTAAGCTTCTTCATCACCACTCTATACGCTAAGCGCCAGTGGTCTAGGTCAGCCTTGTCGCAGAGCCGTTTGAAACTCTTTGACTTACTCTCTTTAATTGCACTTTCCAGTTCCCGTATCGCCAATATAAAAGTGGTTAGCCGTTCTTGGAAATCTTGTCTCCCTCTGCATCTCTAAGATCTTCGTCTTGTTTGTAGGCACTTCGCTCTGAGCCGTTTTATCTCGTCGATCCCCCACTAGCAGGGCTCGCGTCTTTTACTGACAGACCTTTTTGGCATTGATGGGTGGCACGCTGCGCTGATGATCTGGATTAGCTTTTGAGGGAGGGCTTTATTTGTGGCGCTGGTGTTTAGCATTTCCTTGAACTATCTTCATCGAGCAGCGTGTCATTCCACTTTGGCCCTGTAAGGGTGGGGCACAGTCTGCGATTTTCTGTGCCGGCATTAAATAAAATAGCCCGGTCATCACTTTACGTATGTTCTTCACTGACTTGCCATTTGGCTTTCCGCAGGAGTGAGTTGCTCATATAAGTGATGTCGATGATAGACCCTCTGCCTGCCTTCCGGAACGTATCGGTTGCACCTTCGTTGGCCAGACTTATAGCCAATCCTGCGAAGGACTCAAGGAGAGCTCTCCCCCTTACGTTTTTGGTTCTACTTCCCAATCAGTAGCCCGAGCGTTTAAATCCCCAGCAATAATAACTGGCTGTTTCTCTCGCGCGTCAGCTACAATTTCTTCCAACAGCTTCATATAGTCCGCCAGCGATAAACTGGGAGGCGCATACCAACTATAAAAATGTACACCTTTTATCCTAGCATATACGAAGTGGTTTTTCGATGGCCGACTGACTGAAGGGCGTGGTTTCCACAGGTCCATATCGCGGCCTTTTTTGTGTTGTCATCTATCCAGCTGTTTCCGCCTATGTGTTTATCCAGTTCGCTTTTTATTGCTCCGTCGATTCTTTTCTCTCTTACTGTTTGCGCCAGAAGGTCCTGCGTGGCTGCGCAGCGATTTAGATTTATCATTAACCATATAGTGAGGGACGAATACGGCAATTTACCCAACCGACTTTGATTTTGCTGGTACTTATTTCCAGTAACTTGTTCGCCATTTCTGCCGGTAGGCCTACTTGATTGCATCGCCGCTTTGATTGCATCGCAGATGTGTCTCCTGGTGGTAACTTCATCGATGTCTTTGATTTCTACCGAGGATCTCTGGACTAAGTTGCGGATCTCTGCCTCTGCGCCAAGATTTTCACCAATTATACTCCTGAATTCTTCGGTTGTGTCACCAGATTCGCGCAGCTGGAACAACTCGTCTCCTTTCTGCGTTCTTCTAATCTTTGTTACCGATTCACCCAGGTTATGGAGTTTAGGGTCCCCTTAGACCCTGCGAAGAATTTCGCCGTAAGACAGTTCGCCCTTGCTTGCCACCACGATTGGCTGCGCACATTTCTTTGGCAACTACAAAGTTGTACTGCGCTTTGATTGCATCGCAGATGTGTCTCCTGGTGGTAACTTCATCGAGGTCTTTGACTTTTACCGAGGATCTCTGGACTAAGTTGCGGATCTCTGCTTCTGCGCCAAGATTTTCACTAATTATACTCCTGAATTCTTCTGTTCTTTCACCAGATTCGCGCAGCTGGAACAACTGGTCTCCTTTCTGCGTTCTTCTAATCTTTGTAACCGATTCACCCAGGTTATGGAGTTTTGGGTCGAAGGTTGAATTTCGGCGTAAGACAGTTCGCCCTTGCTTGCCACCACGATTGCGTCTGGTCGCGCCTTTTCCCGAGTGGACTTACTTGAATTCTTTTTAGGAACTTTCAAGCAGGGGCTGCTGTCGCCGTGAGCCTTTTCTTTGCTTACCATCCTATCGGTTTG
The DNA here is from genome assembly GCA_963576555.1 of Ferdinandea cuprea. NCBI lineage: Eukaryota > Metazoa > Arthropoda > Insecta > Diptera > Syrphidae > Ferdinandea > Ferdinandea cuprea. Next base: position 98,095,458 of record OY754958.1, on the reverse strand, counting down.
GCGGGCTTCTTGGGATGGGCCTTCTTGCTCTTTCCGGCGTCGCTTTGGTTTTGGAGCACCACTTCACCACGTGATGCCTTCTTCGCTTCACCTATGGGCGGTGACTTCAGCCGGCGTTTCGAGCTCGGCGGCTCTAGAGGCTCCACCCTTCGTTTGGGCCCCGAAGTCACCTTCAGCCATGGGGATGTTCGGGAAGCGTTGTATTTTCTGATAACTTCCTTGGGCTTTTTGTCATGCATTTCGTTCACCGAGAGCTCTTAGAGCGTATTGATGCTTTCTATTGCATCGCGCATTGGCTGGTGAATTGATCACCTTTTACCATCCTCCAACATTTCCATTAGGACTTTTATTTGTTCGCCTAGTTTTTGAAACACTGAGGCGTCGCTTCTCCATCAGGACTCCTCTGTGGCGTTGGCGGCTTTCTAGCCGGAACACCACCTTGAGGGCAGCCCCTATTTACCTCTGTTATGACGTACTTGCCACAATCTGCATCCGCTACCAACGTCCTGTACATTAGCATTGCTTTAATCCACAACACCAAAGTTTCATCTACACCATGCTGTCTGGCTGAGTTACACATACTGTCAAAGGTCGCATTATCAAAAGCACCCTCAATATCGACGAAAATACCCAACGCGTACTCCTTCCGGTACGCACATGCAGCTCAACCAGTCTTTCCAAACTTTTCAGTAAGAAGGAAGACAGACTTATGGCTCTAAACCTTTTGGCTAGAGTGTAGTCAGACTTACCAATTTTTGGTATGAAAACCTCTTTAACCATTCGACATGGAGAAGGTATATAGGCCAAGGCCAAGCTCGGGGTGAAAATTCGACTTCATTTGGAGACAGGGCGTGGGCAGACAAAGGAGCTTGAGGAGGGTTGTATCTCTTGACGAGCTTGGGTCGCTTCTTCTTGTTTTTCGGTTCAGCTGAAGAGGAGGCATTGCCTGAAACTGAAAGCTTGAAACTTTCATCAAGCGCATCCTTCTTAAGTGTTGCCTTCTCTTGTAAATGTGGTGCGCCTTCTTTAGGCGAACTCAAAACAAAATCAACACAAAATATAGAGTTTAACGAACGATAGAGAGTTACGAATGAGTTAGTCACTCCTATTACTAATACCTACTTACCGGGCTCCCGACCCGTGAAGATTCCCTGCCTGAGATACGACAGCCTTCCATCCTCTGCGATTCCGAGCACGCTGCTTCCAGTTGTCCAGACCAAGCGCTCTGGCATCCGCGATGGCTTGGTCTTTAAAACGGAGGTTCGGTCTTTGTTGTCGTCTCGAACCTGGGGGCTGAGATTCGAAGATCCTCTTAACTGAAGCGTTGTTGTCCATTCGCTCGATGTGGCCGAGCCAATGTAGTAGAAGAGTTTTGGTTTTTCGGACTATATCCACATCTTAGTACAGCTCATAGAGTTCGCGGTTGTATCTTCTCCTCCATTCGCCCTCCTCGCACACATGACCAAATATCTGTCGAAGGATTTTTCTTTCAAAGGATCCCAGTATTAGCTCTCCTTTCCTGCTTATCGTCCAGCACTCGACGCAGTATAGCAGAACTGGCATGATAAGGGTTCTGCAGAGCATGGACTTTGTCCTTCGAGTTAGGAGTTTTGAACCCATTTGTTTTGCCAAACCGAAGTAGCAGCGGTTGCCAAGGGTAATTCTTCTACGGATCTCCACTAAGATGTCATTTGTGGAGTTGATGTTTACCCGGAGGTAAACTACCTCTAAGTTGCTGCTATGATTAGTGACATTTTGTCCTAGCCGGTGGACAGATGATTGTTTGTTTGTTGATAGCATAGTCCTCATTCACTCATTCAAAGCCAACTAGTTTGGCCTGTTCTTTAATAGCTGTGAAAGCCTCTATCACGGCACGCATGATATCTATATCGTTATTCAAAAATATAAAAACTATCTTCATACACAACCACCATTCTTTTTGCCAATTTATATCCATTTATATCGTACAATCCGCCGTACTGATTGTTTTATTTGTTCACAATTTAACTAAAACACTTTGGTATATATTATGGAATATATTATATATGTTTTTTCTCAAGAAGTATTAGCACTTTATTTCAATTTTTGGGGAGAGTACGATAACTTTGGCGCCAAAAATTTAAAACTGTTTAGGGGTTAGATACAAGTATTTTTTACTATGGGAGGGGGAGGTCTATCTTGCTCTGTTTAGGCGGGAGAGGCAATATGAAAAAAAAGTGACTTAAAATGGAAAACAGTGTTTTAAAAGACAATGGCAGCACTTACAAAAGAGTATAGTAGCAGTTTTCAAAGTCAAAAATATTTCCTATATTCAAAAATTTAAAATAATTTATTTGTACCCATAGTTTTTTTAAAAATTCGCTAACAAACACGAAATTTTGCTAAAAAAAAAATTGTTGACCAATTTTTTTCAAAATTTTAAAGTGAAGTGATAAATTGGCTTTTTGTGATCAATGCTAAAATCAATTCTGAATCGAAAACAAAAAACCGAATGGTTATATGTCTTCTAGTTTTTGAGAAAGTTAAAAATTACTAAAACTACTTTTTACTTTTAACGGGTGATCCAAGTTGAGATACTTTTTTCAATAGCCTTTTTTGACAGATCACGTGTGAGTCGTGTCATGCTATCGTGTTATTTTTGTTTAGTATTGTATGGCATTTCATAATGGAAGGACTTACGCGTGAACAACGTTTACAAATTGTTCAACTTTATTATGAAAATTCACGTTCTGTGAGGAATGTGTTTCGTGCACTTCGCTCAACTTATGGTCAACATAATCGGCCTACTGAGCGTACTATTCGCAATACCATCACCCATTTTGAGACCCAGCATTCATTATTGGATAATATTCGACCGAATAGACCACGTCCAGCACGCTGTGAAGAAAATATAGCGGCCGTAGCTGAGAGTGTACACGAAGACCGTAGAGAGTCGATTCGGCGCCGTTCGCAGCAACTCGGACTGACGTATGGAACGACTTGGCGCATTTTACGTCAAGATCTTAAATTGAAAGCGTACAAAATACAGCTTGTGCAACAACTGAAGCCGCTCGACCTTCCCAAGCGACATCGCTTCGCTCTATGGGCTTTTGAAAAGTTCCAAGAAGATCCGACGTTTTCGAGGCAAATTTTGTTTAGCGATGAGGCCCATTTCTGGCTCAATGGGTATGTAAACAAACAAAATTGCCGCATTTGGGACGAAGAGCAACCTGAAGAGATTCAAGAACTGTCACTTCATCCAGAAAAAACAACGGTTTGGTGTGGTTTGTGGGCCGGTGGAATCATCGGTCCATATTTCTTTAAAAATTATGCCGGTGCGAACGTAACCGTCAATGGCGACCGTTATCGTGCCATGATAACCGACTATATGATGCCTGAAATTAAAGCTCGTGATCTCGGCGACATTTGGTTTCAGCAAGACGGCGCCACTTCCCACACATCGCATCAATCAATGGACTTATTGAGAGAACATTTCGGTGAGCACAAAATTTCACGTTTTGTGTGATATCACACCGTGTGTGTGATATCACACCGTTAGACTTTTTCTGTGGGTATATGTAAAGTCAAAAGCTTATGCCGACAAACCCGCTTCGATTCAGGCCTTGGAGGAAAACATCAAGCGTGTCATTCGCCAGTTACCAGTCGAAATGCTCGAACGAGTGATCGAAAATTGGACTCAACGGATGGACCATCTGCGACGTAGCAACGGCCAACATTTGATAGACATAATCTTCAAAAAATAAATGCCAAAGAATGTTCTTTCAAATGATAATAAACATTCTCCATTAAATTTGAATTTTCTGTGTTTTTAAAAAGTAGGGAACCTCGAAATGGATCTCCCTTTATAATTTTTTTTTTGGTATTTATTGTGATCTCACTTTAGGTATTAATGTTAATAATAGGTTCATCTTTGTAAGTAAAGTACAGCAATTTAAAAAATCATTAGGAAATAGAAAATAACATTTTAATTTTGTACCGTTTTTTTTTATGCAAAAGTGAAACAGGTTATTGTTTACCAATGGTATTCATTATTCGACCTTTGTAAGAGAGAAGTGTTTTTTTCGGAAGTGTTTTTTGTTAATAAAAATGGCGGTTAAGCATCCACTACTTCATCCTAAGTTAAAAATCTTTTAAATTTTTTGTTCGTTCGGGGATTTGGTGTCGACCAAGGAAAAAAGTATCGCTTTTTTGGAAGAAATTGGCCTAATCCCCACTAAAACGTCAACTCCTCCACTGTGTGCAACTTACCGATGTAGGTGGAAAATTTTAAAATTGTTAAGTTCGGTTGGATGTGGCGATGCTAAAAAAAAGCTCTAAAAAAGGTGACAAAAATTGTAGGATTATAATCAACCCATCTACCGGCACATTTGTCCATGGGCCTCAATGTCGGCTAGAGATTCGCGAGGTGCTTACAATAATTATCTCATTTGTGATCAAAATACCTGTGAACATGGTTTGTCAGGTAAATTAATTAAATCTTAACCTACAACTTAATATTAATTAATATTTTTAAAATAAACATAAGTATTTTTAAAAGAAGCAACCGCTTGGCGCCATCACGACAACAAAACTGAAGTAAGTAAATCTACTCTTATAGATTACTTTAACTATTGTCGTGAAATAATGGAAATAATAGCATCTCACGTTTTTAATATTGGCGGCCACGAAAAAACTGTCCAAATCGACGAAACTTTTCTCACAAAAAGGAAATGCCACATAGCCCGTGTAATAAAACAGATAGCAATCGTTGTGTTGGGGTTGTTTTGCAAAGAGGATAAATTGGGGCGCTTCTTTAAAGTGAACTCCAAATGTAAGGAATATTTGTGGCCTTATATGCATAAATACGTTAACCCCAACACCAGTCGTATTTGTACCGACAGCGCACGCCAGTACATATGAGTTGAGAAAATGTTTCCTTGTTCTACGACTCACGAAGTTACGAACCACAACAAAGGTGAATATGTTAACAAGACTGATGCAACCAACACAATTAATGATTTGGAGAGTCAGAACAAGCTCCTGAAAAAAACTATTTTATGCTGCAAAACAACGCACCACCTTCACCAATATATGTCACTTTTCTTTTATCGAAAATACTGCATGGAAAAAAAAATATAAGGACGACTTGGGCTCCCAAATAATGGAATTTTTACTAGACGTAAAAAAAAGTATACCCATATTTTATAGATGGTGAAGAAAGTATGGGTTTGGAACTGAAGGATTTTGACCCTCCCTCCATTCACAGTGAACACCTAGAGGATATTCTATCGCCAAAACAACCTCGACTTCTCACCATTAACGAAAAACTTAACGAACTCCAGCGTAACACCAGTACGGACGATGACTTCATTGACCATTTTAGTAGGTATACTGAAAATTGACGACTATTTTAAACTAACTCCTGACTAACTAGGACCCGGAATGCAATGCAATTCTACCTCCTCGTGGTAGATCAATAGATCGATATCTTTATTTTTAGCAAAAATATACAGTCTTAAAACAACTATTGCACAATTTACAGAGATATGGTTATTACTACCTTCCTACTGAAAATGTATATTGTTCTTATGACTAATATATGATTTAATTTTAAATACTGAATACTGGACGAAAAGCTGATGGGAAAAACCTCCATAGAAATGAGAGGAGTGGTGGGACCTTCATTTCAGGTAAGCGTTCACGTGTTCTTACATTACGTTAAATACAATATAAAGAAATTAACATACATATGAACATAAAGATAACTAAGAAATATAAATAACTTAACAGTTATAAAAATAAGTGAGTGTATGTAAACAAACACTTTAACATATATTACTATATAAATGACAATATGAATGATTTTCATAAGAAAAAATAAAAAAATTAATAAATGAATAATTAAATAAATAAATAAATTAATAAATTAATCAATAAATAAATAAGTAAATAAATAAATAGCTCAATAAATAAATGAATACATAAATAATTCTATAAATAAATAAACAAAAAATAATAAAAATATATAAATATATATACATATAAATAAATAAATAAGTTATAAGGCAATAAAGAACAACCCTCAAGGATTTCTATTAGATTAGAAGACCTGAAATCAAGTGATTGTGCACGACCAGCTGTAGCGCTCAAATAAAAGAAAGAAGTCCGCCGGGAGCGCCATCGCGTGAAAAACAGGACTCAGTGAAAGATACAAGTTTTGAGGATGAAAATAAAGCACTCCGAATTAAGCTTAAGGAAATGGACCTACTCTATCAAGATCTTAAGAAAGAGATAGATCTGTTAAAAGAAGAAAATAGGATTCTAAGGAACATTCATTTGCAGAAAGAACGCGAATGTACTCCACCATGCTTAGCTAGTCGGGAATACCACATCGACGAAGAAGAGCTAGCACGCGAAACGAATCAGGTCCCTAAGAAAAGACCTAGTAAGAAAAGAAAAGCCGGTTCTTCGCCCGAAGTCGAGCCCCTAAAAGAACAAAGGCGTAAAGAACCGCAAGAAAAACAACTTCGAGCGCAAATTCGTGCACCGCCTCCAATAAACGTCGTTGGGGTTACGGAATATAATAAGTTGCATAGCCTCCTTAAAGGAACGATAACATCGAAATTTAAGGTTACATCTTTAAGAAATAATGCGTGGAAAATTAACGTCGATAACCACGATGATTACCGGGCAGTGTCTCGAAAGCTAAATGCCGATAAGATCCAGTGGTATACTTTCGAAATGAAGTCCGAAAGGCCACATCGTGTTGTAGCAAGGGGACTCCATCCCTCATGCACCAAAGAAGAGGTTATAAACGACCTCCAAGCCAAAGGGTTTAAAATTCTTGATGCCAATAATATCATCAAGAAGGAGACGCAACAAACGGAAGCCGATAAGGAAGTCGATTCGATAGGTCAGATAGTATCGAAGATATCTACCGAATTAAAACAATATTGAATATCGTGGTAAAAATCGAACCCATGCGTAGAAATGTAAGAATAATTCCACAGTGCAAACGTGGCCAAGGATTAAATCATACACAAATGTATTGCCCAAAAGATCCGCGATGTGTGAAATGCGCCGGAAATCACATCTCCCAAGACTGTGGAGTAAACAAACAATCCTCCCCTACCTGTGCTAATTGCAAGGGAAAGCACCCGGCAAATTATAGAGGCTGTGAAGTAGCTAAGGAGCTTCAAATACGGAGAGATGTGCTCCTTAAGCCCCAAAATACTAAATCGAAACCGCTAACTAAGACAAAGCGTAAGACCTCTCAGGAGATAGTAGGCAATCTAAAACCTCCGGTTTCTGAACGTAAAAATATCAAAGAAAGAGAGACGGCAGTAAAACCCTTGACCTCTGTTGTCAAAAGAAACTCTATTCAAAAATTACCGTCAGGAAAGCCATCGAATAATGGCCTTCGGACAGCCAGAGTGCAGACCTATGCTCAGGCCGCGGCATTCGAAAAACCAAAAAAAGTTGAAACTTCGCCAGACCCTGTTTCTCATGTTTTCTCAGTTATTCTCGAGAAACTTGAAGAACAAAGCAAAATAAATAAAATTATTCTCGATCGGTTGGTTAAGCTTGAAAATAATTCAAGGAAAACGCGTACTTCAAATGTAATATGAATGAAAAACCAATGTTAAAAATATGTACTTGGAATGCAAACGGACTTATGCAAAAACTTGACGAATTGGAAGTATTCATGCGCGAAAAAGATATTGACATTTGCTTGATTACTGAAACCCACGTAAAAGAGCGATCAATTTTGAAAATAAAAGGCTATAATGATTTTCACGCTTGTCACCCATCGGGAAACGCGAGAGGTGGATCGTCATTGTTTATTAAAGACTGTATTGAACAATACCAACCACATATCTACCAACCACATTAAAGTTGAAGAGAGCTTTGATCTGTCATCTGATCATTCACCGGTTATTTTAACATTGAGTGTAAAACTAGTCAACAACCTAGAGCCAGCGAGATTAACTGGTAAAACAACTAACTGGGAAGGCTTTAGGAACGAAATTGAAGAGAATGTTGAACTGAGCGTTCCACTTACGATACCTTATGAACTTGAAGCTGAAGTTGATCGCTTCGTTGAGGCCGTTCAGCTCGCCTCCTGGAATAATAGTCTAACCCAAGGAAAACGCCGGCCAAATACGGTTTACTATATCAGCCCGAAATAAAAGAATTGGTCAACGAAAAACGGAAGGCGCGTAAAAAATGGCAACAGATTCGGGCTCCGCAACTTAAATCACATTTTAATTATTTGTGCAATTTGTTGAAGACAGTTATTAAGGATTTTAAAAATCGTGCGATAGGTTCTTAACTTGAAAGTCTAACAGCGAAAAAAGATTCCAATTATTCACTTTGGAAAGCTGTAAAAGGCGCCAAAAGGCCTAAAATCCCCGCGCCGCCAATAAAAATAAATCAAAATGAATGGGCAAGGGAAGACAAAGAAAAAGCTGACGTTTTAGTAGCCCATCTCGAAGAAACCTTTAAACCGTATGATGGTCAAGCGGCTCACGACAGTACCAATAGTGGGACGGAATTACTATTTGATGAATTTACACTCACGAATGCAACACTAAGGGAACTAAAACGTGAAATCGAATCTCTAAAACCTAAGAAAGCTCCTGGTTATGATTTGATCACCGGAGAAGTCCTCAACGTTCTGCCTAGAAAAGCATTAATTAAGCTTCTATATATTATAAATGCTGCGCTCAGATTAAAGCACATGTCGAGCCAATGGAAAGTTGCGGAAGTCATTATGATTTTAAAACCAGGAAAACCGCCAAATGAAGTAAAATCGTATAGACCAATTTCGCTTCTTCCAGTCATATCCAAAGTTTTCGAGAGGATATTACTAAGGCGTCTACAACCGGTTATAGAACATAATAATCTCATCCCTGACCACCAGTCAGGCGTATTCCTTGACGTCTCACAAGCCGTTGATAAGGTGTGGCACGACGGCTTAAAATTTAAATTACGACAAGTTCTCCCCGTTCGGCTATATGATATTTTAGAATCATATCTCGGGAATAGACTCTTCCGTGTTAGGCATGGAAGCGAATACTCGGAGCTTACAGAAATTTCAGCTGGCGTACCGCAAGGAAGCGTCCTTGGGCCGCTTCTCTATCTGTTATATACTCGCGATATACCAAGAGAAGATTGCACTACCCTCGCTACGTTCGCCGACGACACCGCTATCCTTGCAGTCGGTAATACTATCGAAGAAACGACTGCAAAACTGCAAACCGCACTGAATAAAGTAAATGAATGGACGAGGGACTGGCGGATCGCCCTCAACGAAACTAAATCTGTTCACGTGAATTTCACGTATAAGAAAACTAATGACTTGCCAATTTTTCTAAACATGGCCCGAATACCCTTTGCAAACGAGGCCAAATACTTGGGAATGACACTCGACGCAAAGCTGAAATGGAATTCGCACGTGAAAATGAAACGTAAAGAACTCGATATCAAATATAGAGAAATGTACTGGTTACTCGGAAAATATTCCCAGCTCAGTACCGAGAACAAACTGCTTTTATACAAGCAAGTGCTAAAGCCGGTGTGGACCTACGGTATACAACTTTGGGGTTGTACCAAGAAAACAAATGCCAATATTTAACAAACTTTTCAAAATAGAGTGATTAGAGAAATTGTCCACGCTCCGTGGTATATTAGAAACGACAGGGATCTCGGAATTCCTACAATCGAAGCTGAAACTAGAAGCATCGCGCGAAAGCATAGAAACCGACTAATCGGACATATCAATAATACTATCCGACACATTTTGGATGAGAATAATTTATTGCGCCGACTACAAAGAACGAAACCTTTCGACTTGGCAAGATAAGGATTAACCGCGTCCTAATTGCGGAACATGCAGGATCTTTCAGTGGAAAGTAACCTGTCAAATGTTTTTTATTTCGCGATAGAAAAATTGCTTGATAAGTTATATCTTAGTTGCAGTATCTAACATTCTATAGAAGGGTGGTGTTTTTAGTCAGTAAAAATCTGACACTACTATGAGCACGCGCTTGCTATCCTCATAGTGTCTTTGGAAGATTTTCACCTACCCTCGGGCAAAAAAAAAAAAAAAAACGTGTAGCTCATCATTCGAAAAGTACAAAGGCAAGTTTAAGATCATTTTCAATAACTTATACTTGTAATCGACGGAGGTTACTCTGTGCACGGTTACTCCAAACCGGCGAACCGTGAAACATTGCTTGGAAAATTACTTTAAAGATTATGAGATTGTTTTCGTCACTCATTTTTGATTTTCTTATTTTATAAATGGATATAGCATTTTTATATTGACATTTACTTTCCTAATTATTTATTGAATATGAAAACTAAACGTTAATGATTTGTCGAGGTGTACCCCAAGGTACTTTGCACTAGATTTCCAATCCGTTTGCACGCTATTTAACACGAGGCTTTTGCATTCTAAGTAGTGCTAAATAAATTGCTGTACTTTACTTAAAAAGATGAAGCTATTATTAACATTAATACTTAAAGTGAGATCACCGTAAATACCAAAAAAAAAAATAAAAAATCATTTATGATAAAAAGGTAGTTTTAGTAATTTTTAATTTTCTCAAAAACTAGAAGACATACATTTAAAAATTTAACATATTTTTAATTATAAAGGTGTTGGGCATCAAGCATTACCCGACACCAGTGTGTCGGTCAAGTCGAGAGGTTTCACTCGACCATATTCAAAATTTATCGATGTTTAAATTCAGAACATAAGGATTGCGCCTTAAAGAATTAATGAACATTGCTGTGGATAGCTACAATAACACCATCCATTCTGTGACGAAGAGAAAACCTTTCGACATATTCTTTAATAGATAAAAACGTATAAATTATCAACAGTTATTTGAGTTTCGTACCAAAGTCAACGGGGAATTAAGGGGTGAGATCGAAAGGAAACAAAAAATTAATAATCTTCGATTCAACAAGAGAAAGACGAAGCTTATAAAACGGGCGATGTTGTGTATACAGCCTATAAGGGAATTCGCGCAAAAACAATCCTTTGTTCAGAAAGGAGACAGTGGCCAAGAATAACGAAGCTACTGTAGTCACAACCCCTGGACGCAGAGTTCACAAAAGGCATGTTAAAAATACACCAAGAGCGTAACAACAACAACAACAACAACAACAACAACAACAACAACAACAACAACAACAACAACAACAACAACAACAACAACAACAACAACAACAACAACAACAACAACAACAACAACAACAACAACAACAACAACAACAACAACAACAACAACAACAACAACAACAACAACAACAACAACAACAACAACAACAACAACAACAACAACAACAACAACAACAACAACAACAACAACAACAACAACAACAACAACAACAACAACAACAACAACAACAACAACAACAACAACAACAACAACAACAACAACAACAACAACAACAACAACAACAACAACAACAACAACAACAACAACAACAACAACAACAACAACAACAACAACAACAACAACAACAACAACAACAACAACAACAACAACAACAACAACAACAACAACAACAACAACAACAACAACAACAACAACAACAACAACAACAACAACAACAACAACAACAACAACAACAACAACAACAACAACAACAACAACAACAACAACAACAACAACAACAACAACAACAACAACAACAACAACAACAACAACAACAACAACAACAACAACAACAACAACAACAACAACAACAACAACAACAACAACAACAACAACAACAACAACAACAACAACAACAACAACAACAACAACAACAACAACAACAACAACAACAACAACAACAACAACAACAACAACAACAACAACAACAACAACAACAACAACAACAACAACAACAACAACAACAACAACAACAACAACAACAACAACAACAACAACAACAACAACAACAACAACAACAACAACAACAACAACAACAACAACAACAACAACAACAACAACAACAACAACAACAACAACAACAACAACAACAACAACAACAACAACAACAACAACAACAACAACAAATGAGAAATGCTGATTCGTCCAAGTAGCTCACTGCACGCGTATCCGGTAGCGACGGCATGTGCGTAACATGATCCGAATGCACCTGGATGGAATGTACAGGTTGAAACATGCAAATGTTGACTCAGCATGTTGCGTTATCTCGCTACTGGGTCGACGGCTGGGTGCATCGTGTTAACTCCTCCCCCTTCAAAGATCTACGTCCCGTAGATCATAGGTGGAAAAGAAACGGGTAAGCGGGTCTGCGGTGGACGTGGAAGGGACACCTGTGGTCGAGCCTCCGTATCTGAGGCGCTTGTCCTTGCAACCGGCGAGTTTACCGTTGGTAGTTCTACCTTACCGTAAATTTTCCGCCAGATGAAATATACGGCAAGTATCATTGCCAAAAGAATTGTAGCATCCGTAACGGAAGATATCCTGGTCTTCTTCGTGAGGTCATCCAGGCGTTCTATATTGGCAACGCTGAGGCTGTGTACATACTCTAAGTCAATTTTTTCAGATTGGGAGGTGATGTTCGTCAACACTGGAGGTAAAACTGTACAGCTGTACTGATGCTGCTTGAGAATGATCTATCCTTCAGACGTATGGTTTCATTAGTCATCCGGATTACAAATGTGCCCATCAAGGAGGTTGAAATATTGCTCGATTATCTCTTTGGTATTTATTCGGAAAGTACAGTTAGCATGTCCTCCTTTTAGGATTCGTGGTATACAGTCGTCTTCAGGAATTTTTTGAATAGCTTGTTCCTCGCATATAGTTAAATTATTAATGGAGAAACAGTGGCCCACTATTCCAAACGTTTCTTTGTAGTTGAGCATAATTTTTCGGAATCCGAGGTCAACCTGTTTGTCATTAATAATCGATGCTCTAGTTAGTAGCAAGTTGAACTCGTCCTTTCTAACCTTAGGCATAGAGAGAACGTACAGCAAGACCGAGTTGTTGGAAAAAACCGATGGCTTCCCATATTCTATTGCCTGAATTTCATTTTCGTATGGCAAGGTTTCGACTTCAATGATGATCCTACCTATTTCTTCCTTGTCTAACAGATTGGTGTTAATGATACCACTTTTTGCCATCTGGCATGCGCGAACTATATCGTTGGTCTCCCCCTTAATTATAAGGATTTGGTTCAGAATATCTTGTTCAAATTTGTCTGTGCTATTTGCTTTAATTTTGTTGAAATTGGTAATTATCCAATTGATCTTTTCCGTTATTTCTTTTGTCACGCCAAACAGTTTTTCGTTGATTTTGTACTGGTGGCTGTTGTTTTCCGTTATTCCATGTTCATTCTGAAGGATCTTGTCCCAGTCCCCAGCGTCGGGGTTTCCTGCGATCCATTTCCAAGCCGAACCAATCCAGTTGATAGACCTCTTCTGTTTACGAGACCCGCCTTTCAGTAGGCTTAACCGGTCGTTTATTTGCGTTAAATGAAATGTGATGACTGCTTTCCTTTCCGATTCCTTAATGGTAGCACTTACTGCGCTCGCTACCCCTTCTACCATGCGTTCTAGTTTCTTCAGATCAATTACGTGTACCAGTTTGAAGTATCCGTCTATGATTCGGCCCTGTCCATCTTTAATTGTAACAATAGGTGCTTCGTAGTTAAACAGCTGGAATCCATTGACTGTGGCTAGCAAGGTTATTCTGAAAAATATGTGCGAATATTCTGGTTGTGCTTAAGGATATGTATTGGATTTTATTATATTAGGATATTATTAGATTTGCAGCTAAGGTAATTAATATGTGGATATATGATAGAAGTGCAAATTGTATGTGAAAAATTTTATAACTTAATGATACCCGTGTACTTATAGTTTTTATGAATGTTCATAATTACATATTATGGTTATTGTTACTTAAATCTATGCACACTCTTTCACTTTTTTTTTTTTTTTTTTTTTTTTTTTTTTATTAGTTATTTCTTGGGGTATGCGGCCATGAGGCCTAAGAGTGGCTATTTAATAATTGAGATTTAACAATTCAAAATTCAATCATATGTTTTTGATATGAGTCTTATGGACTCTTCGCCCATCGGTAGTAGTTACTGTTACTTTATTATTTCGAGCAACTACTTCTTTCTTAAATATAGGCTTATTTTTTGCTTGGATACCCTTAACCCGTCTAAAGACGACATCATCTTTTTTATAAGTTTTAGGGCTTGTTCTTTTTTATTAAGATGCAAAATGGCCGCTTTTTGTTTTTTCATGATTGCCCCCCTCAGGTCTCGGTCAACCTTAGCCCGGAAGTCCACAAGGTTTTGATAATTAACCCTCTGGTATCTATTAAAAAATATATCGGATGGTTTCCGTTTTGTTACGGAGTGGATACTGTTATTGTATCTATCCACCGCTATATTTAATAATTCTTTAACTCGTAGTCCTTTATATTCGGGCTTAAGGCATCGATAATTTTTCAAAACTGTCGAGTGGAATCGCTCCACTTGTCCATTCACTTCGCTGCGATGAACAGGTGTTTGGTAGAGTTCTATGCCCAGTGCCCTGATAAAGTTCAGTATAATTGGGCTAAGAAAACTACGTTCATTATCCGTGACAAGTATTTTAGGAACAGTAAAATAATGCAGGATTTTTGTTATTTTATCCCTCAAATGGAGCGTTGATCTATTCTTAATATGAAATAGCTTGGCAAATTTTGAGAACTTATCAATACAACTTACGAATTTTTCATTTTGGATTTCCATTATATAAATGTGTAAAATTTCACAAGGATACGATGGAACGGGCGTAGGCTTAAATTCAGGTCTGAGGGGGTGTCTGTCGTATTTATTTAATTTACATATCTCGCAGGTGCTTGTGTATTTCTTTATCAGACTAGCAATTCTGGGGAAATAATATTTCTCGAGGAGTTGGTCTTTATTTTCCCTAGGATTTCGATGCGCTCTACTGTGTTCATCGGCAATAAGTGAGGCGACGCGCTCCTCGTTTTTAACGTCTTCGACTATTCTCTGTGTTATTCTTATTTTGTAGTTAACAAAGTTTTCCAGGTAGACTTCCTGAAGTAGCCCAAGGCAAGACTCGGGAATTTTAATTCCGTTAAGAATATTCGGTTGAAGTTTTTGCTTCAGAATACCCGCAAGATTCGATTTTGTAGGATTTTCCAATACGACATAGTGGCGCGAGAACCGGGGGTGAGGTTCTTCGTGAATTTCTAACCCTCTGCCGACCTTGACTATTATTTGGTTCTTGAAGACATTTATTGGCACTTCCACATGGGGTATGAGATCAGAGCTGTCTTGCTCAGCGCTGTGCATAGTTCCCCCTTCACTAGCTGTGTCGGTACATGAACTACCCCCTTGAGCGGTTTCTGTGCTTGAGTTGCCCTCATGGGCAGTGTCCGTGGAGGAATCTTCATTTGCCATATTAGAACTTGGTGCGGGTTCTGCGTTTGCAGAGTCAAACAGGTGGTTGATCTGTGTTTTTAGTCTAGAAAGGGCATCCGCCACAATGTTGGATTTGCCTGGCTTTTAAATTAGTTCACAATTGTATTCTTCGATGCGCGCTTTCCAACGCTTTAGTTTCGCGTTATAGTTTCCATTGCCCAAGGCGAAAGTCAGTGGCTGATGGTCAGTGAATATTTTGATGTTCTTTGCGCCGTATACATATGATCGCAAGTTATCCAGAGCCCACACTATAGCCAACATTTCTTTCTCGTTTGTGGCATAGTTCTCCTCGGTTTTGTTGAGGGAACGTGAAATGTACGCTATGGGTCTGTCTGTGCCTGATTCACCCTGCGATAGTACGGCCCCTATAGCGTAGTTGGAAGCATCAGTGGTGAGGTTAAACGGCTTTTCAAAGTCAGGGAATGCGAGAACTTCTGATGAGGTCAGCAGAAGTTTCAAATCATTGAAGGCTTGCTTAAGGATATGTATTATATGGTCTAGATTAATAGGAACTCGCTTCGACTCATTTGCCTTAACCTGCGCGTTTTCACCCCTTGTGAGGTTCGTCAGAGGCTTGGCAACCTTAGCGTAGTCGCGGATAAACTTCCTATAATATGAGGTCAGGCCGAGAAAGCTTTTTAGTTCCTTGAGGTTGACGGGTGGCAAAATATGCTCGATAGCGTCGACTTTTTTCATGTCAGGCTTGATTCCATCGGGTGTTATCACATACCCTAAGAATTCGACCTGCGTTTTAATAAAGTTCGTTTTATCTAGGTTCACCTTTAAATTCACTTCACGCAGCCTGGAGAAGATCGTATCTATATTCTTAAGGTGAT
This sequence comes from Ferdinandea cuprea, assembly GCA_963576555.1. Classification (NCBI taxonomy): domain Eukaryota; kingdom Metazoa; phylum Arthropoda; class Insecta; order Diptera; family Syrphidae; genus Ferdinandea; species Ferdinandea cuprea. The sequence goes on along the minus strand of OY754958.1, from coordinate 98,079,172 downwards.
CATCGTCATTGTTGCCAAAGACAATTACGTCATCGATATAGCCGTAACAGATTTTACCTATGTACTCTTTGAGTACATCGTCGATCATGCGCTGGAAGATGGCAGGCGAATTTTTGAGACTGAACGGTAGCCTGAGGAACTCATACTTCCCGTTCATCGTCGAGAAAGCTGCCTTTGGTATATCCGAGGGTTTCATCGGGATCTGGTGAAATCCCGACGTGAGGTCAAGCGTCGTGAAATATTTTGCGGAACCAAGGCTGGCAAGAGTGGAATTGATGTCCGGTATGGGGTAGGTATCTGATATCGTTACGGCGTTAAGCCGTTTATAGTCAATGACCATACGATATTGCTTTTCACCCGTTGGCTTGGGTTTTTTCGGCACTACCCATATTGGTGAATTATACGGACTCTTTGATGGTCGAATAATTCCTTCCTCCAATAACTTATTAATCTCATTTTCTACTTCCTGCCGCATACATGCAGGGTAAGGATAACTCTTCGTGTAGATAGCTTCATCAGTGGATGTTCTTATTTCTGCTTTTACCGCAGTATTAATGATTTCACTATCGGAAATTGGACCAAAAATAGGATGGTATTTGTTTATGAGAGACTTAAGCCGATCTTTCGTGGCTTCGGAGAGGCTTTCGTCTAAAGCTATATTGACTTCCTCAGACAGTTTTTCCATCAGAGGGATTTTTATGTGTGGTTTAAGGGTAAGTATATTAGTTTTCCTGTCTATCACCGCTTCCAGTTCTTTCAATGTATCATCTCCGATGATGCCATCAAAAGATGATAATCCGGGTAAGACATAGAATGTAAGTAGCGTATCGTTTCCGATATATTTAAAAAACCGCCCAGTTACTTTCTGGGTTATTTGTATATTGCCTCCTGCGGAATGAACTTTGAATGGTTTGACAATCGTGGTGCTATTTTGAGATACGGAAGGGCTTATAAAATTTTTGTTCCCCCCTGTATCAACGAGGAAGTTGAGTTTCTTCCCATCCCGCGTGTTGTACACTATATATGGTACGCTGGATGGGCCCCTGTCATAAAATTTATCTCGTCGCCTACTTCTTCTTCGGCAACCTGGTCATATAATTCAGTTGTTTCGTCTTTGATGGTTTGGGTATTGAATAGTCTCTGGTATTTTTGAGGATGGTTATCAGACCTACTCCTTCTTTTGAAAGTATTGGGTCCTTGTGGCCGGTTCATATAATTCACATGCCGTGATTGAACAGACGTCTCCATTTTTTCATGGGGCTTAGGTGCCGTTGGTCGTGGAGGCGCACCACTATCATTAGAGTTCATACCTGAAGAATGCGGCTGATGAATAACGTTGGAATCTTTTGTAAGGCAATGGAGGTCTCGCTTCTTGGCGGAAAGATTGATTCATGGGTGCAGTAACAGTATTATGTGTATTTGTAGGGTGTATTGCATGACTGCGAAAGTTTAGGTTCTGGATTTCAAGGCAAGCCGAGTACGCTTCTGGAAGTGTCCTCGGTTTTTGCACTATGAGCATCCGTGATAAATCGCCGTTTAGGCCGCGTATAAATACGTCTAACGCCCTATTGCGGTACGTCTCGACTAAGGCACATACCGTTTCCGGTGAGTATGATTCAGATTTAATTTTATTGATTATCAGTGAAAACTGATGATTCACCGTTGCATAAAACTCGTCTAGCTTCGAACCCTTTTGTGAGAGCTGATTGAGCTGGTGCTCCAGAGTCCTAATGTCGCGTTTGTCGGCGTAATGCAACGAAAGGCACTTTTTTATTTCTAACCAATCGTTGTCGAATATGTTGTAGGATATCAGAGCTGAATCGGCTCTGCCCCTTATTTTTTGTCGAACGTGCTGCAATATTGCACGATATTTTGGCTTCCCTCTTATTATAGAGAAGTCCTTTAGGATCCCTTCAACAGTATGAATCCAAGAGACATACTGCGTTGGATCACCGTCAAAAGGTTGTAGTTCTTTAACGCAGTCAGGAAGTTTTTCAATTTCCTTTAAGTCGGACTCCGTCTCCGGGCCACGTAATGGTGGTGGTCCTTCGACAGCAGCTGGTTCTTCTACAACCTGCCTTTGATTTTCCAATTGTTGGATTCTCAACTCGATAGATCTGAGTCTATCGTGAAAGTTATTCACAGCACCTGTGAGTTCTTTCACCGCGGTTTGGATTGCTTCCATGTCAATATACGTATAATTATATATGTTTAAAATTTAAATATTCTGTAATATGAAATATATTAAATATTTAAGAGATGTTACCTGGGTTAAGGGCCTCCAAGTGTACCTTTTATTAATCAAATATATTTTTTTATTTCGTGCTCTGAATTAATTAAGTATTGCACTCTAAATTACTCAGATATTGCACTGAACTTAGTACATTTTACTATATGTTGCACCTTAATTTTTTTAGGATATTTGGTTTTGAAAACCTTTTATATAAACTTTTATTTTTGATGATAACTAAATTCTGGATATATCCGTTGTCGCTCCCTCCTTGCTCTTCACAGCGATACACCGCACCTTTGAATTTATTTTTCTTTCAAAAATTTATTTTAATTTATAGTTGCTGAATCCTTCAGAAATCCACGAATTTAACTATCTTGTATTTACTACACTTTGCGTTTTATCGTTTGTTCTTGAGGAAATTCACAAATCTAACTAGTTATGAATTTGGCTACACTTTGCGATTTAGCTTTTCCTTTTGCGGAAATTCACCAATTTAACTATTCACGTATTTTACTGCAATTCGCTTTTGTTCTTGGTTTTCTTTTATATTAAGGTGAAGAAATTGTTTTAGCACTCACAAAAGGAACATATCCGTGTAGTAGGTATTATATCTTAAGTATTACTGGAAGGATTAGCGAATAATCTTCTGAGGGAGAAACAAAAAGTAATGTCACTTTCGTTAGGTTATTTCACGTGGGAGCCGGCAATGGAAGTGTCGTGTTTATCCCTTTTGGATGCGAGCGTTTATGATTGCACGCAACCTACTCATGGCACGATCGATCTTCACTACTGTACTCTCTATCGTATTGGATCTCTGACATGTTCCCATGGGTATGTCGAAAGGATGTTGTAGCTAATCGAAATGGTGACTGTGTTCTCATGGGTACATCCATTTGCACTGACAAGAGCGTATCGATTACAGATCCCACATTTAAGGGTATTTACATCTATCACACAGATGAGAGGGTACAGTATTTTTGCCGGTCCCTGCTCGGGCGCCAGTTAAAGATATCCTTAGCGAGGCTATTAAAAAAACGCGAACGTGTGCCTGTAGGCACACCCACTGTTCGACTTACTAAATGAAACACACAAGTTATTAGCAATTACTTTATTCTCCGTACGACGTCTGGATTAAGACTAACTTAATGAATACATGTTTCCCGTTAGGAAACCGCTGGTCCCACGATGAGAAATGCTGATTCGTCCAAGTAGCTCACTGCACAACAACAACAACAACAACAACAACAACAACAACAACAACAACAACAACAACAACAACAACAACAACAACAACAACAACAACAACAACAACAACAACAACAACAACAACAACAACAACAACAACAACAACAACAACAACAACAACAACAACAACAACAACAACAACAACAACAACAACAACAACAACAACAACAACAACAACAACAACAACAACAACAACAACAACAACAACAACAACAACAACAACAACAACAACAACAACAACAACAACAACAACAACAACAACAACAACAACAACAACAACAACAACAACAACAACAACAACAACAACAACAACAACAACAACAACAACAACAACAACAACAACAACAACAACAACAACAACAACAACAACAACAACAACAACAACAACAACAACAACAACAACAACAACAACAACAACAACAACAACAACAACAACAACAACAACAACAACAACAACAACAACAACAACAACAACAACAACAACAACAACAACAACAACAACAACAACAACAACAACAACAACAACAACAACAACAACAACAACAACAACAACAACAACAACAACAAAGTTAACACCACAGCCCAAGGCCATGATCAAAAGTTCTTGATAGCAAGTCATGCGCATTGGCTGTGTCAGCATATTCATGTCTGAACCTGTTCCCACAGTTTCAGTGCATGAGGATCTTGTTACGAGCGCGCCATTGCCACCGGATACGCGTGCAGTGGCCTATTTGACGAATCAGCGATTCGCACCGTGGGAGCAGTGGCTTCCTAACGGGAGATTAGGATAGAATAAGTTTGTTCTAAATTGACTGTCGAAAGGACAGCAATCCATAGCGGAAGCAAATAAACGGTTTTTTATTTTCTTAAACTAGTAAGTCGAACAAGTGGGCACGCCTCCTAGTGGGCGTGCGTTCGCGTTTTTTTATGATCACCCGGATGTGATCCTTTAACTGGCGCCCGAGCAGGGACCGGCATTAAAACCTGTGTCCTTTTTGTCCAAGGATATGTGCCGACTACAATGCGCTCTATAGAGTGAATACGTCACTGTATCCATGAGAACACAGCTGACCATTTGTTAATCAAGGGCACAAACATTCCACATACCCATGAGAACATGTGGATATCGCGAAGGACTAAAGGATACGGTGGTGATGGTGATCGTGCCATTAGTAGGTTGCTTGCAACTAAACGGGACGAACACGACACCTCCCGCATTGCCGGTTCCCAACAACGGTTCAACTAACATAACGTTCTTTCTTTTTCGTAGGACATTTGCCAACAAGTGAAACATTGTGAGCGTTAAAAAATAAAATTACTTGCTAATTAAGCTAAACAAACCGGTGTTGCGAAGAAAAATTCCGCGCTCCCGAATTTGTTAAAAAAATAAAATTACTTGCTAATTAAGCTAAACAAACCGGTGTTGCGAAGAAAAATTCCGCGCTCCCGAATTTGTTAAAAAAATAAAATTACTTGCTAATTAAGCTAAACAAACCGGTGTTGCGAAGAAAAATTCCGCGCTCCCGAATTTGTTATAGAAATAAAATTGCTTTATAAGTAAGCTTTACAAACCGGTGTTGCGAAGATAAAATTCCGCGCTCCGACCCGTGAGTCGGTACAACTATGCGGTCCAAAGACCGAAGATGACTTAAAGGATATCTGCAGGCTACCTGACTGTGTCAAGGAGCTTCAGGTTTTTATCGGGGATCCAACACAGTATGTATCATGGATACATAATGTGGAAGGGATTCTCAAGGATTTCGAGATAGTTAAAAACAAACCTATCTATCGTGCGATACTCTCGCACATAAGGCAAAAAATTAGGGGGGGCGCCGATACGGCTTTAGTGTCATATAATATTTTCGATGACGATTGGTCAGCGATAAAAAATGTTTGTCGCTGCACTATGCTGATAAACGCGACGTTCGGACGCTGGAGCACCAGCTGAATCTGACTCAAAGGGGAGCGAAGTTAGATAAAGTTCTACGCGACAGTGAACCATCAATTCTCGCTAATAATAAATAAAATTAAGACGGAGTCATACTCTCCGGAAACCGTAGGCGCGTTAGTAGAAACCTACCGAAACCGCGCTCTGGATGTGTTTATTAGAGGCCTGCGGGGTGATTTATCGAAAATGTTGATAATCCAAAAACCCAGGACCTTACCGGAGGCCTACACGGCATGCCTCGAGATACAGAATCTTGACTAAAGAAACAACGTGATCAACCTGCCAAACGTGGTGAATAAGGTAACGACACCTATAAACCCAACTTTTGGAATGGACCAGAGATCGTTTCCAAATCAAGCAAAATTTGTGAGGAACTTCGGGTATAGATTTAATCAACGCCCGCAAAACGAATTGACTCCTAGGCCCAGTGCACCAAAACCTCATGAGAGAATGGACGTAGATCTCCAATCCCAATCACGACAGGTAAATTATATGAATCGTCCGCAAGGAAATAATCCTTTTAAGCGACGATCGCGCTCAGAGAATTATCCTCAGAACAAGCATCAGAAGATGTTTAATATAAGAACTGCGGAGGAAGAGCCAATCCATATAGAGGAGGAAGTAAATTTTATGAGGGACGCCTGTCCAGCGTACCTTATATAGAATATTTTACAGGGGACGGGACGATGCTTAAGTTTTTGGTTGATACCGGGGCAAATAAAAACTTCATCAGCCCAACTGTCAAAGGCAAACCCACACCCCTGTTAAAGCCCTTTGTCGTGCACTCGGCTGCCGGCAAAGTATCTATCAAAGAAAAAATCACTGGTAGCTTCTTTAAAAAAATCGGAAACGATACTATCCTAACATTTTATATACTACCAGGGTTAAAATCTTTCGATGGTATAATAGGAGATGATACCTTGAAAGAGTTAGAAGCGGTCATCGACCGAAAAGAGAATATACTTACCTTAACTCCAAATATTAGAATTCCACTCAGAGAAAAAGTTTCGACAGAGGTCAACATCGTTCTTGACGAGGTTCTGCCCGAAAAAATAAAAATCCAACTTCGTGAATTAGTAAAGAAACACGATAGTGTATTTGGACCTCTTGACATCAAAGAGATGGTCCAAACTTCAGTGCAAGCCGAAATAAGAACAAGCGTAGACGAGCCAATATACACAAAAAGTTATCCCTACCCTGTCTGTCTAAGGGAGCGGGTAGAAAAGGAAATAAACGAATTACTGACGGAAGGGATAATCGGACCATCCAAGAGTACGTATAATTCACCGATCTGGGTAGTTCCCAAGAAGCCCAAGCCGTCCGGTGAAAAACAGTACCGGATGGTAATAGACTTCAAGCGCCTCAATGCTGTAACTATTTCAGATACTTACCCGATTCCCGACATCAACGCTACCATTGCTAGTCTGGGTAAGGCTAAATACTTTACTACGTTAGACCTTACTTCAGGGTTTCACCAAATACCAATGAAACCCTCAGACATTCCAAAAACTGCCTTTGGAATGGAAAATACGAATTTTTAAGGTTGCCGTTTGGCCTGAAGAATGCACCGGCCATATTTCAGAGGATGATCGACGACGTTCTCAAGGAATACATTGCTAAAATCTGCTATGTATATATCGATGACATTATTGTCTTCGGTAGTAGCGAGGAAGACCACTTGAGGAACATAGATACCATTCTTGGCAGGTTGCGCGAAGTCAACCTTAAGGTCAATCTTGAAAAAACTAACTTCATGAAGACCGAAGTAGAATTCCTGGGCTATGTTATTACTCCCGAAGGAATTCGCCCGGACGTAAAAAAGGTAACAGCTATGCAGCAAATATTGCCGCCAGACAATCTGAAAGATCTAAAGAGATTTCTAGGTATGACTTCGTACTACCGGAAATTCATTCGCGATTATGCGAAGGTCGCTAAACCCTTAACCAACATCACGAGAGGGGAAAATGCCCGCATAAAGGCTAACCAATCTAGGCGGGTGCTTATACATCTAAGTAGTGAGGCGTTACGTGCTTTTAACGACTTAAAAGAGCTTCTGACGTCTTCCGAAATTCTGGCATTCCCTGACTTCGGAAAGCCTTTCAACCTAACAACGGACGCTTCCCATTATGCAATGGGAGCCGTGTTATCTCAGGGGGAAACAGGTAAGGACAAGCCAATAGCATTCATATCCCGTTCCCTCAATAAATCTGAGGAGAACTATGCAACGAACGAGAAGGAGATGTTGGCCATTGTATGGGCCTTAGACAATCTCCGCTCCTACGTCTACGGTGCGAAAAAGATCCGCATTTTCACAGATCACCAGCCGTTGACGTTTGCCCTGGGAAATCGCAATTATAACGCGAAGTTGAAAAGATGGAAGGCCCGTATCGAAGAGTATAGTTACGAATTGATTTACAAACCTGGTAAATCGAATTTCGTAGCGGACGCGCTGTCTAGATTAAAGACGGAAGTCAATCACTTGTCCAGCTCAGTTCGTGCTGAGACGGAAACAAGTTCAAGAATAGCAGAAGCCGGTTCGGGGACTGAAACCGCCAGCGAAGATCACGAAAATAACTGCAGTGGAACCGAAGACACCGAAACTGCCAGTGAAGATCACGATAACAACCACGCTGTTGGAAGCAATACGGAAACTGCTAGCGAAGGTCACTCTTCCCTACAAACGGCACACAGTGCTGAACAAGATGGCTCTGACCTTATACCACATGTCGAGGTTCCAATAAATGTTTTCCGGAACCAAATTATCATCAAGATCGGCAAAGGTCTAGAAATTTACGAGAAGCCCCATCCTGGGTACTCACGCCACTACATCGCAGAAAGCGATTTAACAAAGGAAAAACTGGTAGCTATCCTAAAATGTAAACTAAGGCCAAGCATCTTGAACGGTCTCAAAATACCCGAACCTTACCTGGCCATGCTACAGGAAGTGTATTTAAAAAACTTCGTGAACTATAAAATTCGTGTTACCCAAAGGCTGGTAGAGGATGTAAAAAACGAAGACTATATATTTGAGCTAATTTCAAATGAACACAGAAGGGCCCACAGGAATCCGAGAGAAAACAAAGAACAACTTCTTGAAAATTATTCAATCATTATAACTTCCTCCGGATGAATAGTCGTGTAAAACGGGTCACGGATACTTGCGAAGTATGCAAGACAAACAAATACGATAGACACCCGTTCAATCCAGAGTTTCAGCCTACGCCAATTCCGTCATATCCGTGCGAAATACTGCATATGGATATAATTGAAATACAAAACGAGAAATTTATTAGTTGCGTGGATAAGTTTTCCAAATTTGGGAAGTTGTTCCACATTAAAAACCGGTCAGTACTACACTTAAGGGACAAGATAACGAAGATATTACAATACTTCACTGTTCCAAAAATGCTAGTCACTGATAATGAAAGGAGCTTTCTGAGCCCCATAATACTTAATTTCATCAAATTACTGGGAATCAAACTATATCCTACACCGGTAAACCGAAGTGAAGTTAATGGACAAGTCGAGAGATTCCACTCGACTGTGCTTGAAATATATAGGTGTTTAAAAGTTGAGTATAAGGATTTGAGATTGAAGGAACTCATTAACATAACGGTCGACCGATATAACAATACCATCCACTCGGTCACAGGGAAAAAGCCTGCAGATGTGTTTTTTAACAGATGCCAACGCATCAACTATCAAAGCCTTGTCAACTTTCGAGCTAGGGTAAACCAAGAACTAAAAGGGGAAATCGAACGAAAGCAGAAGGCTGCTAATATCAGGCGAAATGCTACTAAATGTAGCCCCAAAAAATATAAAAAAGGCGACATTATATATACAAGATCTAAGAGAATTCAAGGTAAAAATAAACCCCTCTTTCGCAAAGAAACTGTTGCTAAGAATAACAAGGTCACTGTAACTACCTCTACTGGGAGAAGAGTTCACAAGACCCATATTAAGAATATATAAAAAATTAAATAAAAAAAAATAAAAAAAGGGGAAAGTTGCCCAATAGCACTTTAGCACCTAAGTTCATTGGAATTCTACAGAACAAAATATTGCACATTTATAATTAAGTCTTTTGCACATATGTAGGACAAATTTCTACGTTTATAGTTAGTTAAGTTTTGCACTTTATAATTAATCAAGTTCATGCATTGCACATGCTTAAGATGCATTAATAATATCACACATTTATAAGTAGTTAAGTTCTTTTAAAAACAATTCACACCCTTATTCAGTATCTTAAGACCTTGAAAAATTCTACTGTCACTAATAAATCGTTTATAGTATGAAATTGAGTCTTACAAACTTTCATTTACCTTTTCCACTTTACATCACAAATATTTAGGATCATCTCTCTGACTGTAGCACGAGGTTTTATAATTTTCGACTATAAGACCCCAATAGTCTCAATCAAGGATGGTCACGGTTGGATAATCGATGGCTATTTTAAGCTGGTTAACGTCATAGACCTTGGCAAATTTGAACATTTGGTAGACGAAATAACCACAGCAGTGAATGCCAGTGTCAAGGATCAGGAGAAGAAAACAATAATTGAATTTCACTTGCAACAACTGAACGACCGATTAAATATACTAAAGGGAAAGCCAACGAGGAAAACAAGATCCATCGTTTGGATTGGCTCAGCTTGGAAATGGGTGGCAGGAAGCCCGGATGCTGGAGACTGGAACAAGATCCTTCAAAGCGAACAGGAAATAATACAGAACAATAACCACCAATACAAGATAAACGAACGTATCTTCGGGGTAACGCAGGACATTACTCGCAAAATCAACCAGATGATTTAGATGATATTTAAGGAAGTCGGAATTTAACCTATTGCACACAGGAGCGGCAATAAACGGGGATACGCAAATCGAGCTTGAGTTTACACAGATGCTCGTAAACCACATGGAAAGCTTTGGAATAGTTGGTCATTGCCTTTCCATAAGCAATTCGACAATTTGCGAAGAAAGGGCATTACAGAAAATTCCTGAGGAAGACTGCATAGCAAAAGTCCTGAAAGGAGGTTCCGCAAACTGTAATTACCATACTAACCTAAATAGGGTTATTGAGCTTGTCAAGGATGACACCATATTTGTGACCAACTACAAGGGAGAGTTGGTATCAAAGAATACTTCCAATCACCTTGACGGTACCTACGTTATCCAGTTGAATAACGAAACAATTCAGTTGGACAATAGAACATTTTCTAGTCTCATAGCTACGAGCTTCCAGGTTCTTCCTCCAGTGCTAACGGGGGCTATCACTAGGAACCACAGAGTCGATATAGGCTATGTACATAAACTCAGCCTAGTTAACATTAAAAGGTTAAAGGACCTTACCACGACACTATGGATTTCCTCCGGCACCAGTGCTCTAATCTTCCTGATGGTGACAGCCGTGGTCTTAATGATATGGCGTAAGGTCAATGTCAAATTGGACATCCCGGCAGTTAACATGCCCTACAGGACGAACCAATTAGAGGATCCAATACCCCACCAGCGCGAAACTTACTCTGCTGACTCTGACGTCACTCTTGATCTACGGGACGTAGATTTTTAAAGGGGGAGGAGTTAACACCACAGCCCAAGGCCATGATCAAAAGTTCTTGATAGCAAATCATGCGCATTGGCTGTGTCAGCATATTCATGTCTGAACCTGTTCGCACAGTTTCAGTACATGAGGATCAAACGGTTTTACGGCAAGTAAACGGTTTTTTATTTTCTTAAACTAGTAAGTCGAACAAGTGGGCACGCCTCCTAGTGGGCGTGCGTTCGCGTTTTTTGTATGATCACCCGGATGTGATCCTTTAACAACAACAACAACAACAACAACAACAACAACAACAACAACAACAACAACAACAACAACAACAACAACAACAACAACAACAACAACAACAACAACAACAACAACAACAACAACAACAACAACAACAACAACAACAACAACCACAACAACAACAACAACAACAACAACAACAACAACAACAACAACAACAACAACAACAACAACAACAACAACAACAACAACAACAACAACAACAACAACAACAACAACAACAACAACAACAACAACAACAACAACAACAACAACAACAACAACAACAACAACAACAACAACAACAACAACAACAACAACAACAACAACAACAACAACAACAACAACAACAACAACAACAACAACAACAACAACAACAACAACAACAACAACAACAACAACAACAAAGTAAAGAATCTTCGTCCTTGATGTGAGAAAAAAATTAAACCAGCACGAATTAATAATTCGTGCACCACTTGGTTTGATTGAAATAAAACTCAATTCCTTAGATACGTTATAATATGTAGTCTTTATTCCGTTACTCGCCAACTTGAACTGCCTACAATATTTCTCTAACCCTAACACCTAACGTCGCTTGGCCTTGGTTCCCAGGCAGGCCCAATGTCAATCACTCGCACCTGGAGCATGTAAGCTGATCCAATTGTTTGTCGGGCGCATAACGGATGCGCGTGTATGAATGAACTGCGGCGACTGCACTTTTTTATCGGCAGGTGAGCAACCGATCGTGTTAACTGCCACCTCTTTAAATATCTGCGTCCCGCAGATCAATGACTGAACATGAGGAGCAACTTAAAGTTCTGCTGGGTTGTTGAACTCCCGTTGTACGTTGTGCTGGGCGAGGGACGTGCTTCCGGCGAAAAGACAGATGAAGTTCCGGAATGTTGACCCTTCCGTAGATCTTTTTCCAGAGTAGGCAGATGGCGATAGCTATGACTATGGCGATAAAGATTTCTGTAATGATAGAAGAATTAAGGTCTTCTTTTAAAGTTTTGATATGCTCAATGTTCTTGACACTGATATCGTGCACAAATTCCAGGTTAGGCTTAACCCTTTTGCTGGTTACGTTGACCAGGACAGCAGGAAGCGCTTGTAGACTTGAGGAGGACCCGCTGAAGTATGTCTGGTCCTTGATGGTTACCGTGTCATTGTCCAGTTGGATGAGATATGTACCTTCTAGAGGAATAGAAGAATTTTTATTTAAAATTGAACCATTAAAGTTCGTCACGAAGATTGTATTTTCCCCAATAAGTTCGATGATCTCTTCGTTAATGCTTTTGAAGTCGCATGCTGCGGTGCCGCCCTTAAGGATCCTGGGTAGGCATGTGTCCTCTGCTAGTTTCTTCAGGACGCTACTTTCGCATACCGATGTGTTCCCTATGCTGAAGCAGTCACCCTTGAGTCCGTAAGTCATGTCGTGATTAAGTAAGAGTTTCGTATAGTCCAAGTCGATTTGTCTCCCATCCTTGATTGCCGCACGAGCGTTTACCAAATGGAAAATTTTTGTCCCAACCTTAGGGATTGCTAGGACATACAGCAATAGGGTTCCATTGCTATATACAGAGGGCCGTCCATACTCCACTGCCTCTACGAAGTTTTGATAAGGTAGAGTTTCCAGCTCGTTGATGATCGTGTTTATCTCCTCAGAGTCTAATATGTTGCTATTAACTATTCCGGTCTTGGCCATTTGACAGGCCCTAATTACCTCGTTTACCCCTTCTTTCAGTATAAGTACTTTGTTAAGTAAGTCGTGTCTTAGTCTTTCCGCTTCCCCCTCTTTTACGGCGTTGTTATAGCCATCAATTATTCTGTTAATCTTGTCCATAACTTCATGCGTCGCCTCAAAAAGTTGTTCGTTAATTTTGTATTGGTCGTTATTGTTCTCTATTATGTCTGCTTGCGTTTGTAAGAGTTTGTCCCAGTCAGTTGCATCGGGGGAACCTGCCAGCCATTTCCAGGCACTACCTATCCAGTCAATAGATCGAAGCTGTCTCGATTTTGGTTCGCCTAGTTCTTTTAATCGGTCCTTTACCTGGTTTAGATGGTAAGTTAAAACCAGTCGCATTTCCTGATCTGCTACATGCTTCACCGCCAATTGCTCGGTTTGTTCGAGGAGCGCGTTATATTTCCTTAGGTCAATGATGTGGATTAGCTTAAAATAACCATTTATTACCCAAGCGTTGCCTTCTTTAATAGTCACGATTGGTGATTTGTATTCGAAAATGTGCAGGGCCTGCACGGGGACCAAGAAAGCTAGACTGCAATATAACTTTCATTAATTTCATTACTTTATTAATTACCTTAAATACAGGGTTGAACTTAAATAGTAGCTTAAAAATAAATTTCTTATCTTAACCAGAGGTTTTTACTTTGAATAGGTTTTTTATTCGTTTCCCTTTCCCTTCTTCTTTTTTATTTTTTTCTTTTTTTTTTATCTTTTGTTAATATTTTTAAGGTAAGTTTTGTGAATTCTGGTTTTCACCTTGAATAGGTTTTTTATTCGTTTCCCTTTCCCTTCTTCTTTTTTATTTTTTTTTTTTTTTTTTTTTTTTTTTTTTTTTTTTTTTTTTTTTTTTTATATTTTGTTAATATTTTTAAGGTGAGTTTTGTGAATTCTCTTGCCACTAGTTGTCATTATAGTAACACGATTGTCCTTTGCGACAATTTCTTTTCGGTATAGTGGTTTGTTTTTTCCCTTAATGCCTTTCACGGCCGCATACACTACCTCACCCTCGTAGTACTTCCTAGGCGCATGCCTTCTCCTATTTAACCTAACATTCCTAGCTTCGATGTTTCTTCTGATGATCCCCCTCAGGTCTTTGTTGATTTTGGACCGAATGTTTAAAAGATTTTGGTAGTTCACCCTCTGGGATCTATTGAAGAAGATGTCAGTAGGTTTTCGTTTAGTCACAGAATGTATGGAGTTATTGTAGCGATCTACAGCTATGTCGACAAGCTCTTTAACCTTAAGGTCCGGGTTTTCAGCCCTGAGACACCGGTAGATCTCTAATATTGTGGAATGGACCCTTTCTATTTGCCCATTCACCTCGCTTCGGTAGGAGGGGGTCAGGTAGAGCTTGACACCTAGGGTTTTAATAAAGTTCAACACTATCGGGCTAAGGAACCCTCTTTCATTATCCGTGACGAGGATTTGGGGCGCCGTGAAGTAGTGTAAGATTTTGATCAACTTTGATCTAATGTAGATAGATGATTTTTCCTTAATATGAAAGAACTTTGAAAATTTGGAGAATTTGTCGATAACAGTCAGGAATTTCTTATTTTGAATTTCCATGATATCCATGTGGAGAATCTCACATGGATATTTGGGGAAGGGTGTCGATTGGAGTTCAGGGGTCAGGGGGTGTCGGTCGTATTTGTTTAAACTGCAGACCTCGCATAAAGCGGCGAACTTTCTGACCTGAGACATCATCTGCGGGAAATAAAATTTTTCCAGGATTTGTTCCCTGTTTTCTCTAGGAGCGCGATGAGCTCTCCTATGTTCTCTTTCTATTATTGTAAGTCTGCGATCTTGATTGGCAACGTCCTCGACAATTCTCTGGGTGACTCGTATCCTGTAGTTGCTGAAATTCTCTAGATAAACGTCTTGTAACAGGCCAAGGTACCTTTCCGGTATCTTAATACCGTTTACTACCCTTGGGTTAAGTTTTTCCCTCAACACTTCCACAAGATTTTCCCGACATATCTTGCTTGTAGAAATATAGTGACGATGGTAGCCGGGGTGCGGCTCCTCGTATGAACGTAGATCGATACCAACCTTAAAAATCAATTGATTTCTGAAGACATTGATTGGGGCCTCTACGTGTGGTATGAGGTCTGAGTTGTCCTGGTCGGCACTATGTGCAGTGCAGGATTCTGTGTCGCTACCAGAGAGTTCACAATGGCCTTCTTCAGCCGTACCCGTCCGGGAGCCCCCACTTGCAGTCTCCGTGACCTCATCCGAAGGTGAGTTGGATTTT
This sequence comes from Ferdinandea cuprea, assembly GCA_963576555.1. NCBI lineage: Eukaryota > Metazoa > Arthropoda > Insecta > Diptera > Syrphidae > Ferdinandea > Ferdinandea cuprea. The sequence continues at coordinate 98,063,922 of OY754958.1, read as the reverse complement.
GCCTCGCTAGCAGTTTCGGTACTGGTGTCAGATAAATGGTTTACTTCTGTCTCTAGTCGTGAAAGAGCATCAGCCACAAAGTTTGATTTACCGGGAGTGTAAATCAACTCGTAGTTGTACTCTTCAATCCTTGCCTTCCAACGCTTAAGCTTAGCGTTGTGGTTCCTATTGCTCAAGGCAAATGTTAAAGGCTGATGGTCGGTGAAGATTTTGATTTTTCTGGCTCCATACAGATAATTTCGCAAATTATCGAGAGCCCAGACTATGGCGAGCATCTCTTTTTCATTAGTCGCGTAATTCTCTTCTGTTCTGTTTAAAGAGCGGGAGATGTATGCCACAGGCCGTTCCTTACCATGCTCACCCTGAGATAGTACGGCACCGATGGCATAGTCGGAGGCGTCCGTTGTCAAGTTAAACCCTTTATCAAAGTCGGGAAAGGCCAGGACATCCGCAGAGGTAAGTAACTCCTTTAGAGTTTCAAATGCCCTCATGGCATCGTCGTCGAGGGAAACTGGTACGTTTCTAGATTGGTTGGCCCTAACATTCGAAAGAGTTCCACGTGTTATATTGGTAAGGGGCTTAGCGATTTTAGCATAATCCTTGATGAATTTTCTGTAATAGGAGGTCAACCCGAGGAAGCTCTTTAGTTCCTTTAAGTTCTTTGGAGGAAGAATGCCTTCGATGGCCTTAACCTTCTTCCTGTCTGGGAGGATGCCTTCCGGGGTAACCAGATACCCGAGGAATTCCACACTAGTGGTCAAGAAATGGGTTTTCTCCAGATTAACTTTTAATCCGGCTTCATTTAATTTGGAGAAAACTGTCTCAATGTCCCTCAAATGGTCTTCCTCAGATTTGCTGAATATGATTATATCATCGATATAAACATAACAGATCTTGCCGATTAACTCTTTGAGCACATCGTCGATCATCCTTTGAAAGATCGCGGGAGCGTTTTTGAGACCGAATGGAAGTCTAAGATATTCGTACTTCCCATTCATCGTCGAGAAGGCTGTTTTTGGGATATCTTTGTCATTCATCAAGATTTGATGAAACCCCGAAGTCAGGTCAAGTGTCGTGAAGACTTTTGCATCGCCAAGACTGGCAAGCGTACTATTGATGTCCGGAATGGGGTATGTATCCGGGATTGTTACAGCGTTCAAGCGCTTGTAATCAATCACCATTCGATACTGCTTTTCGCCATTGGGTTTCGGCTTTTTAGGAACAACCCATATTGGTGAATTATATGGGCTACTCGATGGACGGATGATATTTTCCGACAGAAGTTCCCTAACCTGTCGCTCGACTTCGTCCCTCATACAAGCTGGATAGGGGTAGCTTTTCGCGTAGATTGGTTCATCCGTGTTCGTGCGGATTGCCGCTCTTACGGTCGTTTTTACCATTTCGTTACCCACAGGACCAAAAAGGCCCTTAAATTTATTACAAATGGTCTCCAATCTAGACTTTGCAAACGCTGAAATATTGTCGCTCAAGGGTAATAGAAAATTAACCGAGGTGGAAGCTCGATTTTTCAGGTTTATGACTTTATTTGATGCAATTGTGAGTTGGTTTTTCTCCCTATCGATGACCGCCTTCAATTGCTTTAACGTGTCATCGCCAATTATACCGTCAAAGGCTGTAAGGCTCGGGAGAACAAAAAATGTGACATCCAGGTCGCAACCCAGATCATGGAAGAATTTTCCACTTGTTTTGTTATTAATGTGAGTCTTCCCACCGGGACTGCTCACAAAAAATGGTTGTTGGACGGGGTCAGGATGTGGAACCAAATTTGACCTAATGAAATTTTTATTAGCTCCTGTATCCACTAAAAATTTCAGGACGGCCCCGTCCCGCGTTACATACTCTAGGTATGGTACGCTGGAAACGAGGCTCCTGCCATAAAATTTTCCTGTGTCGTTTCCTCGTGAGGGAGATCGACGGATTCAGCCTCCCTTGATGCCTCGGAGCTGACCGGCTCAAGATGGTATAGCCGCTGCTGCTTGCGCGGGTTATAGTTATCGGACCTTGGTTCCCGCTTGAACCTGTTGTTGGGCCGATTCATATAGTTCACGTTTTTTGTTTGACCGGAACTGTCCACCTCCATTTTAATCGGCGGCTTCGGAGCCGTTGGCCTCTGGGGCGAATATCGCCGTTGAAACCCTGAGTTCCAACGCGGATATGGTCCCTGGCCAAAGTTATTCGTGGCAATGGGTGGTCTATCGAAGTTTCTAGAGGGTCCTACATCATCTCTGAAGTTGTGGTTGACAGGAGAAGATATCGTATTAGGTGCCTTAATATGCAACGAGTTGCTTCTAAAATTTAGGTTTTGCATCTCCAGACAAGCTGAATATGCTTCGGGTAGGGTTCTCGGCCTTTGGATGATCAACAGCCTTGAGAGGTCCCCACTAAGCCCTCGAATGAACACATCTAGTGCTCGATTTCTGTAGGTTTCCACCAAAGCGTTCATGGTTTCAGTCGAGTATACCTCGGCTCTGATTTTACTGATAATCAGAGAAAATTGATGGTTCACCGTTGCGTAGAAGTCATCAACCCTTGAGCTACCTTGTGTTAACTGGTTGAGTTGATGCTCCAGGGTTCGTATGTCCCTCTTATCAGCGTAGTGGAGTGAGAGAACTCTCTTCATCTCCACCCAATCATTGTCAAATACATTGTAAGAGACCAAGGCAGAGTCCGCCTTGCCTCTCACTTTCTGACGAATGTGTTGTAGTATTGCCCTGTAGATGGGTTTACTGCGAACTATTTCGTAGTCCTTTAACACGGTCTCGACGCTGTGAACCCAGGACACGTAATGCACGGGATTTCCATCGAAAGTTTGAAGTTCTTTGACGGAATCCGGAAGTTTTGAAATGTCTTTCAAGTCTTGTTCACAAGTCGGCCCTTTTAGTGGTTCTACCTGTTCCGCCTGTGGGGCGGGAATTCCTGCCAAACCTAATTGTTCCAGGGCTAGGATCCTATCCGAAATTGTAACTAGCTGGTTGTTCACGGAATTGATAGCTTCTCGTGAGCTGGATTGCTCCATCCTACCTATCCGGTTCTCCAGTCCTCTAAGCTGCTCGAGGACGGAGTTGACCGCACCCGTGAGTTGAGTAACCGAACTTTTAAGCTCATCCATTTTAAGAGTGCCGGATAGTATTCGAGGGTGGGCAGGTAAAATTAATTATTTTCGTTTTTAAATATGATCAAATGGATGATCAACTAATGGCAAAATTTAATTTGTGCTTAATTTTTCTGTAGAATTCTCCAAATCTTCTTGGATATGTTAAACATTAATTTTTGTATATTATATTTTTATATTTTTCGTTTTTTTTTCCTTGAAATTTTCGAATTTAATTCGATTCAATTATTTATCAATTATTTCCCTAGATGCCTGCTAAGCGCTCTCATTAAACTATCGGGGTAGCCACTGTCCTAACGGAAGGCTCGTATACATCCGTTTTAGTTGTTAATGCAGTTATTTTTGCAGCAACCTACTAAGGTACGAGTGTCTTCACACGGATGATTTTGATAAATTCTCAGTGAACCGGCCCCTTTTTTCGCGAGAGTTGGCCCCTAGGCATAAATGTTATTATAATCTGGTTTTTCCCAGTAAATAAGTAGTTAGGATAACTGCATAGGCAGTGGGTAGTTTCACAATTTTTAAATTTTCATTTATATATTTCTTAAGCTAAATCTTACTACAATCCCATGAAGGTTGGTGCCATTTTAGTAATTCCTGGTTTTACTACTGTAAATTCTGCTGTTGTCTTCCTTCACCGTTGTTCCCTTGTTGAATTGTATGTTCTTGAGGTTCCTCTTCAAATTTTATCTATTCGTATGATAATTTGCACTTTTTGTCTATTCTTCCACACACTTTTAATGGGGTTTTCCTTTTTCACTCAGGTTTTTTTGGGTCGCAGATTTCTTATAGTTCTCTGATTTTAAACTTCACCTTCACATCTGTTCATTGATTGCACAGTATTTTAGCTTTTACTTTCGTATTTTCTTACAGTCCTCTGACTTTAATTTCACTTTCACATCTGTTTATTGGTTGCACAGTATTTTAGCTTTTAGGTTTGATCCTGACTTTACATGTCAGGTCCCTGCTCGGGCGCCAGTAAAGAATCTTCGTCCTTGATGTGAGAAAAAAATTAAACCAGCACGAATTAATAATTCGTGCACCACTTGGTTTGATTGAAATAAAACTCAATTCCTTAGATACGTTATAATATGTAGTCTTTATTCCGTTACTCGCCAACTTGAACTGCCTACAATATTTCTCTAACCCTAACACCTAACGTCGCTTGGCCTTGGTTCCCAGGCAGGCCCAATGTCAATCACTCGCACCTGGAGCATGTAAGCTGATCCAATTGTTTGTCGGGCGCATAACGGATGCGCGTGTATGAATGAACTGCGGCGACTGCACTTTTTTATCGGCAGGTGAGCAACCGATCGTGTTAACTACAACAACAACAACAACAACAACAACAACAACAACAACAACAACAACAACAACAACAACAACAACAACAACAACAACAACAACAACAACAACAACAACAACAACAACAACAACAACAACAACAACAACAACAACAACAACAACAACAACAACAACAACAACAACAACAACAACAACAACAACAACAACAACAACAACAACAACAACAACAACAACAACAACAACAACAACAACAACAACAACAACAACAACAACAACAACAACAACAACAACAACAACAACAACAACAACAACAACAACAACAACAACAACAACAACAACAACAACAACAACAACAACAACAACAACAACAACAACAACAACAACAACAACAACAACAACAACAACAACAACAACAACAACAACAACAACAACAACAACAACAACAACAACAACAACAACAACAACAACAACAACAACAACAACAACAACAACAACAACAACAACAACAACAACAACAACAACAACAACAACAACAACAACAACAACAACAACAACAACAACAACAACAACAACAACAACAACAACAACAACAACAACAACAACAACAACAACAACAACAACAACAACAACAACAACAACAACAACAACAACAACAACAACAACAACAACAACAACAACAACAACAACAACAACAACAACAACAACAACAACAACAACAACAACAACAACAACAACAACAACAACAACAACAACAACAACAACAACAACAACAACAACAACAACAACAACAACAACAACAACAACAACAACAACAACAACAACAACAACAACAACAACAACAACAACAACAACAACAACAACAACAACAACAACAACAACAACAACAACAACAACAACAACAACAACAACAACAACAACAACAACAACAACAACAACAACAACAACAACAACAACAACAACAACAACAACAACAACAACAACAACAACAACAACAACAACAACAACAACAACAACAACAACAACAACAACAACAACAACAACAACAACAACAACAACAACAACAACAACAACAACAACAACAACAACAACAACAACAACAACAACAACAACAACAACAACAACAACAACAACAACAACAACAACAACAACAACAACAACAACAACAACAACAACAACAACAACAACAACAACAACAACAACAACAACAACAACAACAACAACAACAACAACAACAACAACAACAACTACTTAATTCTAAGTTGGAGACGAACGTGATCATACACATTGTGAACTTGCTTGAAATATATAATAATTTATAACGATTATTCCTGTGTTTAATTCTACTACGAACAAGTGGGCCAATCTTAGATTGGCGTTCGGTTTTTTTTCAAGGTATACTTAAGGATAACTTTTACTGGCGCCCGAGCAGGGACCTGACGAAGAAGGACATTAGAAAAGTTAGACTCTAGAAAAAATGCAACAAAATAAGAAGCAAATTGTGTGAAAAGAAAGATACAATAAGTGTAGCCAAGTGAGCTGAAGATAAAAGAATAATGAGTGAAAACCCATGCAAAATAGAAATGCTATGATAAAAAGAAGCATTAAGTGAAAATTGTGTGAAAAAGAAAGTACAAGAAGTTTAGCTAAGTGAACTGAATGATAAAAGGATAATAAGTAAAAACTCATGCAAAGTAAAAAATGCAACAAGGATAAAGAAACATTAAGTAAAAATTGTGTGAAAAGAACAACGAATATAGCCAAGTGAATGGACGAAAATCGAAACTGAAGGAAATACAAAGACAAGTCAGGCGACTACAGTAAAGCAGCAGAAGACGAAAAAGGACCTAACTAAGCCATGAGAAATATGTCACCAATCATTCTAGGATTGTAGTAAGATTAGTTTAAGAAGTATTACAAAAGTGAATATTTGAAAATTACTCACTGCCTATGCAGTAAATTACCGATCATAAAATTATAATTTTTCTTAACATTTATGCCTAGGGGCCAACTCTCACGAAAAAAGGGGCCGGTTCACCGAAAATTTTAATAAATTATCCGTGTAAAGACCCTCGTACCTTAGTAGGTCGCTGCAAAATAACTGCATTAACGACTAAAACGGACACATACGAGCCTTCCGTCAGGACGGTAACTACCCCGAACAGTTTAATGGAGAGCGCTTAGCAGGCATCCAGTGAAAATAATTAACACTGAAAAGTAAAAGCAAAATTCAAATTAATTAATGAATAAATGCATAAAATTGTTGGGCTAACAACGACAAAGTTAGAAATACAAAGCAAACGAGGAAAAAAAAGACAGATCCGTATTTAATTAATTAATCTGTGAATCTTTATATAAAAAACATAAGGAAAGGCTACAGTCCGCTTGGGGCGAACAGTATGATACCCTATCCTTATCCCTATGTACCCCAAAGAAAAAAAGCATTAGGAAGATGATGGATAGCATTTTATTTCATTCTATTAAATTTATAGAAAAAAATCATTTTTTTCAAAAAACGCCCCCAAAAAGTGGGCGTGGCCAAAAACTTCGTATGGGCGATATATTGAGAAAAATATTGGCATAATATATTGTTAAACATTTTTTTTCGATTTCTATGAAAATTTTCGAAGAAAACAGCATTTTAGTGAAAAACGCCCATAAAAAGTAGGCGGGGCAAAAAACTTCATGTGACAAATTAATAAAGGTGGGCAGTATCTACATATCTTGTGAAGGTTGTACAACTTTATCTCTCTAACTTAAGCCTTAAAACGGTTTTTTCTAAATTGTGGGCGTGGCAGTGGGCGTATTTTGAAAATTTTAACACTTTACCATTTCGGAACCCTAGGGAGTATATGTTCCAAATTTCAGCTTCCTAGCATAATTTTAAAGGCCTCAAAAGTTGATACGGACGGACGGACGGACATTGCTAAATAGTCTTAGATTTTGGTCCTGATCATAAATATATATACTTTTAGGGGTCTGCGACGAATATTAAGGGGTGTTACAAACTATGTGTCAAAATTAATATACCCTTAGGATAGGGTATAATCAAAACCGAATTCGCGTCTGCCACTAGGTTATAAAATATATTCAAGGGGTTACTTCACCTGCGCCTGCACTACACATCTCGTTTATACTTTTGATTCTTATCCGTTAGCATGGATGAACTTAAGAACTCAGTAACGCAACTCACGGGTGCGGTCAACTCCGTCCTCGAGCAGCTTAGAGGACTGGAGAACCGTATGGGTAGAATAGAACAATCTGGTTCACAGGAAACAATCAATTAAGAGAAATTGCAGGTCGAATTGTAACATATACGCCAGAAGTTCAGGGGCAAGGGAGACTCCGCCTTGGTCTCATATTTGAACATAAGGAAAGGCTACAGTCCGCTTGGGGCGAACAGTATGATACCCTATCCATATCCCTATATGCCCCAAAGAAAAAAGCACTAAGAAGATGATGGATAGCATTTTATTTAGTTCGATTAATTAAAAAAAAAAAAAAAGTTTTTTTGAAAAAACGCCCCCAAAAAGTGGGCGTGGCTACAAACTTTGTATGGGCGATATGTTGAAAAAAATATTGGGTAAATATTTTGTTAAACATTTTTTTGCTCTTTCTATCAAAATTTTCGAAGAAAACAGCATTTTAGTAAAAAACGCCCACAAAAAGTAGGCGTGGCAAAAAACTTTATATGGCAAACTTATAAAGCAGGGCAGTGCCTACATATCTTGTGAAGGTTGTAACACTCTATCTCTCTAACTTTAGCTTTAAAACGGTTTTTTCTAAATTGTGGGCGTGGCAGTGGGCGTATTCAAAAACTTTTAACACTTTACCATTTCGGGACCCTAAGGAGTATATGCTCTAACTTTTAGCTTCCTAGCATAAATTTAAAGGCCTCAAAAGTTGATACGGACGGACGGACGGACGGACGGACATTGCTAAATAGTCTTAGGATTTGGTGCTGATCATAAATATATATACTTTTATGGGTCTACGACGAATATTAAGGGGTGTTACAAACTATGTGTCAAAATTAATATACCCTTAGGATAGGGTATAATAATGACTGGGTTGAAATGAAGACGATCCTCTCCCTTCATTACGCTGATAAGCGAGACATTCGAACACTAGAACACCAACTCAATCAGCTAACGCAGGGTTCTTCAAGAGTTGATGATTTTTACGCGACGGTAAACCATCAGTTTTCCCTCATCATAAGTAAGATTAGGGCTGAGGTTTACTCCACGGAAACAATGAGTGCTTTGGTGGAAACTTATAGAAATCGAGCATTAGATGTGTTCATACGAGGGTTGAGTGGGGACCTCTCAAGACTCTTAATCATTCAAAAGCCGAGAACTCTACCTGAAGCATATTCAGCTTGTCTGGAGATGCAAAACTTAAATTTCAGAAACAATTCGGTGCATGTGAGGGCACCCAATACAATAAGCTCCCCCATCAACCACGATTTCAGGGATATCGCAGGACCCTCCAGACCTACCGATAGGTCAAGGGGTAACTTTGCCCAGGGACCATATCCGCGTTGGAACTCAGGGTTCCAACGGCGATATTCGCCCCAGAGGCCAACGGCTCCGAAGCCACCAATTAAAATGGAGGTAGACAGTTCCGTTCAAACAAGGAATGTGAACTATATGAATCGGCCTAACAATAGGTTCAAGCGGGAACCAAGGTCCGATAACTATAACCCGCGCAAGCAGCAGCGGCTATATCATCTTGAACCGGTCAGCCCCGAGGCATCAAGGGAGGCTGAACCCGTTGATCTCCCTCACGAGGAAACGGCACAGGAGAATTGTATGGTAGGTGCCTCGTTTCCAGCGTACCATACATAGAGTATGTTACGCGGAGCGGAGTTGTTCGAAATTTCTTGGTAGACACCGGGGCTAACAAACATTTTATTGGGCCCAATTCGGTTCCCCGCCCCGATCCGGTGCAAAAGCCATTTTACGTAAATAGCCCCGCTGGGAAAATTCTCATCGAAAACAAAATTTGTGGGAAGTTCTTGCATGAGTTCGGTTGCAAATTAAATATTACATTCTTCGTTCTTCCAAGTTTAACATCATTCGACGGCATAATTGGCGATGACACTCTAAAAGAGTTAAAGGCCGTCATCAACAGAGAAACCAACGAACTTACCATAGAATCCGATAAGGTAATTTTCTTAAAAAACCGCCCTTCAAATACAGTTAACCAAATGCTAACCCTAAATGGAGACTTTCCCATACTCTATAGATCCAAATTGGAAACCATTTGCAAAAAGTTCAATAACCTCTTCGGTCCTGTGGGTAATGACGAAATAAAAACCAACGTACGAGCCGCAATCCGTACGAATACAGATGAGCCGATATATGCTAAAAGCTACCCTTACCCAGCTTGCATGAGGCAAGAGGTTGAGCGACAGGTTAAGGAGCTACCATCGGACAACATTATCCGCCCTTCGAACAGCCCCTATAACTCACCCATATGGGTTGTTCCTAAAAAGCCAAAACCCAACGGCGAAAAACAGTATAGAATGGTGATCGATTACAAGCGCTTGAACGCTGTAACAATCCCGGATACATACCCCATTCCAGACATCAATAGTACACTTGCCAGTCTTCACGACACTTGACTTGACTTCGGGATTTCATCAAATCTTGATGAATGACAAGGATATCCCGAAGACAGCCTTCTCGACAATGAATGGGAAGTACGAATATCTTAGACTCCCATTCGGTCTTAAAAACGCTCCTGCGATCTTTCAAAGGATGATTGACGATGTACTCAAAGAGTTAATCGGCAAAATCTGTTATGTTTATATCGATGATATAATCATATTCAGCAAATCTGAGGAAGACCATTTGAGGGACATTGAAACAGTTTTTTCCAAATTGAATGAAGCCGGATTAAAAATCAATCTGGAGAAAACCCATTTCTTGACCACCAGTGTAGAATTCCTCGGGTATCTGGTTACTCCCGAGGGCATACTCCCAGATCGAAAAAGGTTAAGGCCATAGAGGAGATTCTCCCTCCAAGGAATCTGAAAGAATTAAAGAGCTTCCTTGGTTTAACGTCCTACTATAGAAAATTCATTACAGACTACGCCAAGATAGCAAAACCCCTAACCAACATAACACGTGGGGATTTTTCACACGTTAGAGCCAACAAATCGAGGAACGTTGCAATCTCCCTCGAAGACGATGCGGTTAAGTCATTTGAAACTCTGAAAGAGCTACTTACGTCTGCGGATGTCCTAGCATTTCCGGACTTTGAAAAAGGCTTTAATTTGACCACGGATGCCTCCGACTACGCTATTGGTACGGTCTTATCTCAAGGTGAACACGGTAAGGAAAGGCCTGTGGCATACATCTCTCGCTCCCTGAATCGAACAGAGGAGAATTACGCGACCAACGAAAAAAGATGCTCGCCATAGTCTGGGCTCTGGATAATTTGAGAAATTATCTGTATGGAGCCAAGAAGATCAAAATTTTCACCGACCATCAACCCCTGACGTTTGCCTTGAGCAACAGGAATCACAACGCTAAGCTCAAACGATGGAAGGCAAGGATTGAGTAGTACAACTACGAGTTGATTTACACTCCCGGTAAATCGAACTTTGTGGCTGATGCTCTTTCGCGATTAGGGACAGAGGTCAATCATCTGTCAGACACCAGCACCGAAACCGCTAGCGAGGCACAATCCAACTCACGTACAGGTGAGGTCACAGACATCGCAACCGAGGGCTCCCAGACTGGTACGGCTGAGGAAGGATTTTGTGAGCTCCCTGGTAGCGACACAGAATCCTGTACGGTACATAGTGCCGACCAGGACAACTCCGACCTTATACCACATGTGGAGGCCCCGATAAACGTTTTCAGGAACCAACTGATTTTTAAGATCGGTATCGATCTGCGCTCTCACGAGGAGCCTCACCCTGGCTATCATCGCCATTACATTTCCATGAACAGGTTACGTCGAGACAATCTCGTAGAGGTATTAAGGGAAAAGCTTAACCCAGGGGTAGTAAATGGAATAAAAATTCCGGAGGAATACCTTGGGTTGCTCCAAAGCGTTTATCTGGAGAACTTTCATGATTACAAGATACGAGTCACGCAACGAATCGTTGAGGATGTCGCCAATGAGGAGCGTAGACTCATAATAATAGAAAAGGAATATAGGAGAGCCCATCGCGCTCCTAGGGAAAACAGGGAGCAAATTCTAGAGAAATTTTATTTTCCGCATATGATGTCTCAAGTTAGGAAATTCGCTGCCTCGTGCGAGATTTGTGGCCTAAATAAATATGACAGACACCCACTGACTCCTGAGTTTCAAGCGACACCGTTCCCCAAATATCCATGTGAGATTCTTCATATGGATATCATGGAAATTCAGAATAAAAGATTCTTAACCGTCATCGACAAATTTTCCAAGTTCTCAAAATGTTTCCACATCAAAGAAAAATCCTCCATATATATTCGATCGAAATTAATCAAAATTTTGCATTATTTCACGGCGCCTCAAATCCTAGTCACTGACAACGAAAGGGGTTTTCTTAGCCCGATTGTGCTAAATTTTATAAAAACATTAGGTATCAAACTCTATCTGACTCCCTCCTACCAAAGCGAAGTGAATGGACAAATAGAAAGGGTCCATTCTATGATATTAGAAATTTACCGGTGTCTTAAAGTCGAGCACCCGCATCTCAATGTTAAGGAACTCGTCGACATAGCGGTAGATCGCTATAATAACACCGTACACCGTCATCAAACGGAAGTCTACGGATGTCTTCTTTAACAGATCTCAGAGAGTGAATTTCCAAAACCTTTTAAACATACGCTCGAAAATCAACAAGGATCTGAGGGGTATCATTAAGAGAAATATGGAGGCCAGGAATGCAAGGCTAAACCGAAAGAGGAGTGCGCTTAGAAGGTACTACGAGGGTGAGGTAGTGTATGCTGCCGTGAAACGCGTAAAGGGTAAAAACAAACCGTTATATAGAAAAGAAATCGTCGCAAAGGACAACCGCGTAACGGTAACGACAGCTAGTGGCAGAAGAATTCATAAAGTACATTTAAAAAACTTAAAACGGGATTGAACACAAATCAAAAAAAAAAAAGTAAAAAAACGGAATTGAACACAAACCAAAAAAAAAAAAAAGGGGAATGACTCCCTAGCATGCATACCTGGATTAAGCAATAAATTGATTTTTTTTTTTTGAGAAAACAAGAAACAACTTATATAAAAATTGGTATTTCAAGAAGAATCCGATAATAAAACTAAGGCACCTAATGTTAACGTAGTATTAAGGTTCAATTTTGTATTTAGCTAATTAATAAAATAACTATTGAAAATGTATTACAGTCTAGCTTCCTTGGTTCCTGTGCAGGCCTTGCACATTTTTGAATACAAATCTCCGATCGTGACCATTAAAGAAGGCAACGCTTGGGTAACAAATGGTTATTTCAAGTTAATCCCTGTCATTGACTTAAGGAAGTATAACGCGCTCATCGAACAAACTGAGCAGTTGGCCGCGAAACACGTAGCAGATCAGGAGGTGCAACTGATTTTAGCCTATCACCTGAACCAAATAAAAGATCGACTAAGAGAACTAGGCGAACCGAAGACAAGACGGACTCGATCTATCGACTGGATAGGGAGTGCCTGGAAATGGCTGGCAGGCTCCCCTGACGCAACTGATTGGGGAAAACTCCTACAGACGCAGACAGACATAATAGAGAACAATAACGAGCAGTACAGAATTAACGAAAAACTCTTCGAGGCGAACGAGGGAACGCGGAGAGACTAAGACACGACTTACTTGACAAGGTACTTATATTAAAAGAAGGGGTAAACGAAATAGTTAGGGCCTGTCAAATGGCAAAGACCGGAATAGTTAATAGCAACATATTAGACTCCGAAGAGATACACAATATCATAAACGAGCTGGAAACTCTACCTTATCAAAACTTCGTGGAGGCAGTGGAGTATGGACGACCTTCTGTATATAGCAATGGAACCCTATTGCTGTATGTCCTAGCAATCCCTAAGGTTGGGACCAACATTTTCCATTTGATAAACGCTCGTGCGGCAATCAAGGACGGGAGACAAATCGACTTGGACTATACGAAACTCTTACTTAATCACGACATGACTTACGGACTCAAGGGTGACTGCATCCGCATAGGGAACACATCGGTATGTGAAGATAGCGTCTTAAAGAAACTAGCAGAAGACACATGCCTCCCCAAGATCCTTAAGGGCGGCACTGCAGCATGCGACTTTAAGGGCACTAATGAAGAGGTCATCGAATTTATTGGGGAGAATACAATCTTCGTGACGAACTTTAATGGTTCGATTTTAAATAAAAATTCTTCTATTCCTCTATAAGGTACCTATCTCATCCAATTGGACAATGACACGGTAACCATCAAGGACCAGACATACTTCAGCGGGTCCGCTTCGAGGCTTCAAGCGCTTCCTGCTGTCCTGGCCAACGTAACCAGCAGAAGGGTCAAGCCTAACCTGGAATTTGTACACGATATCAGCGTCAAGAACATTGAACATATTAAAACCTTAAAAGAACACCTTAATTCTTCTATCATTGCAGAAATCTTTATCGCCATAGTCATAGCTATCGCCATCTGCCTATTGTGGAGAGAGATCTACGGAAGGGTCAACCATCCGGAACTTCGCCTGTCTTTTCGCCGGAAGCGCATTCCTCGCCCAGCACAACGTACAACAGGAGTTCAGCAACCCAGCAGAACTTTAAGTTGCTCCTCATGTTCGGTCATTGATCTGCGGGACGCAGATATTTGAAGGGGCGGCAGTTAACACACGCCGGTAGCCACCTGCCCATTTGAAATGCGAGTACACCCAGCAAGTGCATAGCATAAGTTGCATCGCTTGCATTTCCTGCACGCGCGGACGTGTTTGAGCTTGCGTGGGAACCAAGGCCAAGGCGAAGTTAGGTTTTAGGTATTTGATATTTTTGGAATTAATTCTAAGTTGGAGACGAACGTGATCATACACATTGTGAACTTTCTTGAAATATATAATAATTTATAACGATTATTCCTGTATTTAATTCTACTACGAACAAGTGGGCCAATCTTAGATTGGCGTTCGGTTTTTTTTTCAAGGTATCCTTAAGGATAACTTTTACTACAACAACAACAACAACAATTGTTGGGTGGATTGGGGCGTCTGTCTTTGTAATTGTTAATTGAATTAATCAAAGATTCTGAGAGTAAAATCAAAGTAACAGCATTTTCATTTAGAATATCGGACGGCAAACTGTAATCCTTTTTGCCTATGAAACCGTGCAATATTTAGACCAGACTCTTCATCGAAGTGAAAGTCGCTGTACACATGGGAACACAGTCGTTACTCTGGTTCTAGAGCACAAACTCTGCATACACATGGGCACATGCAGTTATTCAAAAAAGGCTAAAGGATATGGTCTGAAGTTTGATCGTGCCATTAGTAGGTCGCTTATGGAAAAATCGTGAGCGACTAAACGGGACCAACACGACGCTTCCTTGCCGGTTTATTATAAAACCCTTCGCGACGCGTGACCTAAAACAGTGGTTTTTTCTGTTTTTCTGAATTGCAGGAAAAAATATATATTAGAATTGAAGGAAAAAGTAAACCTAAAAAAACGAGGAAAGAACAGTGAAAAATTAACTTAAAAGAAATGATAAACTTGTGAGTGTTGCAATAACAAATTGTATTGTCGATATTCTTTAACCAGCGAGAGTGAATTTGTACAAAAATTTTTAAATCCTAAGTGAATTAATTAAGTTTAGAAAGAGATATTTAAAAAATAAGCTCTGTAAGAAAAAAAATATATGTATATATTTTAATCCTAAGTGAATTAAGTAAATTCAAAAAAGAGATAAATAAGAAATAAGTCATTTATAAAGTAAAGCCTAAAGAAAAATAAGAACGAATGAAAAATCAATAACCGAGTTGACCGCGCGGTTAATCGAATATATGAACAATTAAAAAATCATTAATAAAATAAAAACGGAAACCTATTCTCAGAAAACCGTAAATGCTCTGGTAGAAACATACCGTAACCGCGCATTGGATGTGTTCATCCGTGGGCTATCCGGTGATCTCTCGCGGATGCTTATAATCCAAAAACCACGAACTCTGACAGAAGCCTACACGGCTTGCTTGGAAATCCAGAATTTGAACTATAGAAACCACACGATCCATACGCAAAAGCCAATAAATGGAAGGTCATTTGAGACTCGGCCCATGGTGCCACCGAAAAGGTTCTTGCATCATTCCGGCCCATCTCACATCTATACAAACAACGACAATCCTCCGCCAAGACCAACAGCCCCAAAACCACATGAGAAAATGGAGCTTGGTTCTGTGTAGACCAGACAGGTGAATTATATGAATCGCCCTCGGGATGCTAACCCATTCAAAAGAGGCGCCAGATCGGAGGGATACCGTCCAAATTACGGTAAGCAGCAAAGGCTGTATAATACTGAGGTGGTGTATGAGGGGAACACGGAGGAGTACAATCAATTGGCCGAAGAAAACGTTGAAGACACTGTAAATTTTATGACGGGCGCCTCTCTAGCGTTCCATATATAGAATACATAACGAGAGAAGGCGCCAACCTCAAATTCCTCATTGATACCGGCGCGAATAAAAATGTTATTCGTCCTTCAATAAACCAAAAAACTACACGCTTAGCTAGACCTTTCACAGTGGGTTGTGCTGCTGGAAATATAGTCATCAATGAAAAAGTCTTAGGTGAATTCTTTGAAAAGGCAGGTAATACTTTAATCCTCACCTTCTACGTTCTCCCGGGGTTGGTGTAATTTGACGGAATTATCGGAGATGACACGCTTAATGAATTGGAAGCAATAATAGATCAGAAGGAAAACACTCTGACCCTCAAACCTGAAGTCACTATTCCCTTAACATCTCGAGTCTCTGGCCAGGTAAACGCGGTTCTTGACGAGACGCTTCCGGAAAATGTTAAGGCTAGACTTCGTGAAATGATTGTGAAATACGAACCAATTTTCGGTCCAATTGACACCAACGAAACGATTAGGACAAACGTTAGAGCAGAAATAAAGACTAATACGAGCGAACCCGTATACGCCAAGAGTTATCCATTCCCTGCATGCATGTGGTCGAGAAAGAAATAAAAACCCTGCTAGAGGAAGGAACTATTCGCCCTTCCAGTAGTCCTTACAACTCTCCGATTTGGGTCGTACCCAAAAAGCCAAAGCCATCCGGCGAAAAACAATATCGCGTAGTAATTGATTTATCCAATTCCGGATATCAATTCTACACTTGCAAGCTTAGGCAATGCCAAATACTTTACAAAATTAGATTTATCTTCCGGTTTTCATCAGATTCCGATGAAACTCGCTGATGTGCCCAAAACTGCATTTTCGACCATGAATGGTAAATTCGAATTCCTGAGATTGCCGTTTGGACTAAAAAACGCTCCGGCAATCTTCCAGAGGATAATAGATGACGTCCTTAAGGAATTTATAGGTAAAATATGTTATGTCTATATTGATGACATAATTGATGACTGAGACGTTGAAAGATCTGAAAAGCTTTTTTACATCATACTACCGAAAATTTATTCGCGATTACGCTAAAATCGCAAAACCATTGACTCTAACGCGCAGGTTAGAGCTAATGAATCAAAGCGTGTTCCAATAAAACTGGACAGTGAGGCCTTGCGAGTGCAAATTGAAAATTTTGCTCACGTCATCCGAGGTGCTGGCCTTAATGGACTTTGATAAAACCTTTAGTCTCACGACCGACGCGTAAAACTCCGCGATACGCGCAGTGCTCTCGCAAGGCGAGTGGGAAAGGGACCGTCCAATCGCTTACATATCGAAATCTCTCAGTCGAACTGAAGAAAACTATGCCACGAATGAGAAAGAGATGCTGGCTATAGTGTGGGCACCTGATAACTTGCGTTCATACCTCTACGGGGCAAGGAAGATTCGTATCTATACAGACCATCAGCCTCTCACTTTCGCATTGGGAAACAGAAACCACAATGCTATGTTGAAGCGCTGGAAGGCCCGCATAGAAGAGTACAATTGTGAACTCATCTACAAACCGGGGGAGTCCAATTTAGTCGCGGATACTCTGTCAAGGTTGAAGACGGAAGTTAACCGCTTGACCAACTCAGAACACCCTGAGTCGGAACCAAGTATAAGGTTGACCCAAAGCGAATCTACCGAAACCCCCGATGAGAATGGGAACAGCGATTCGGCCACTGTTGACGCAGATGAGCCCGCCAACGGTGAGACTACAGAAACTGTTGAAGAATGCCGGTCGTCAAGCTCGACAGCTCATAGCGCTGATCAGGACAGCACGGATCTGATTCCGCACGTGGAAGCTCCATTGAACGTGTTTCGCAATCAGATTGTGATTAGAATTGGGCAAGGCATAGAAGCTCAAGAGGAACCTCACCCCGGATACTTTCGCTACTATTCCGCAATAACCGATCTAAATAAAGAAAACTTAACAATCTTGCTGAAAGAAAAATTGAATCCAAATGTTATCAACGGCATAAAGATACCAGAAAGTTGCTTAGAATTGCTACAAGTAGTTTACTTGGAGAACTTTACCAGGTACCACTATTTCACGGTACCAGAAATGCTTATCACCGACAATGAGAGTAGCTTCCTCAGTCCAATTATTTTCAACTTTATCAAAATGTTGGGGATCAAATTGTACAACACACCTGTGCGTCGATCTGAGGTCAACGGTCAAGTCGATGTCTCAAGTCTGAGCACAAGGACCTACGCCTAAAAGAACTATTAAGCATAACGGTTGACAGGTACAATAATACGATACACTCGGTTACTAAGCGAAAACCAAGCGATGTGTTCTTCAACAGAACTCGGAGATTTAACTATCAGAATTTAATCGATTTTCGCACCAAGGTCAACCGGGAATTGAAGCATGAGATTAAAAGAAAACAAAGAGAAAGAAATCTGTATAGAAATAAGAAACGAACGCCACCAAAAATGTACAAAACAGGCGACATTAAATATACGGCCTCCAAAGGCATTAAGGCTAAAAACAAACCACTTTTCCGAAAGGAAATAGTTGCAAAAAATAATAAAGTTACTGTCACAACATCGAGTGGCAGAAGAGTCCATAAGACACATATTAAGACTATCACGAACACATTATAAAAAAAAAAAAAAAAAAAACACAATATAATATAACGAATACTTACAGAGTATAATTTTAATCATCATAATCCACTATAACTTTATCTCATGTTTGTAATATTGAATTTGTATTTTGTATATATTATACCTCTTTACCACTTCTATAGAATTTTGTTTCAGCTTTTTAATGTGACTACATATCTGTATGTTCAAATAGTTATTTACTTACTTTATTAAGCTTCTTTAGACCACATACCAAATTGTGTGCATAACTCCAATATATATTGTTACTATTCATAAAATGTATAATCGCATCCGCCAGACTGGTTTACCTAATCTGCCTAGCACCAACACAGGGGTTGCAGCTATTCGAGTATACAGCGCCATTGGTTTCCATCAAAGAGGGAAAAGCCTGGGTAGTCAACGGAAACTTAAATCTCGTCCATGTCATTAACTTAGGCCAATTCGAGGGCCAACTGGAAGAGTTAACCGACTCCGTCGACAGAAACTTTAAGGACAAAGACAGGAGGCAGCTGATAAACTTTTACTTGACCCAAATAGGTGACCGCATCAATTTGCTGAAACCAAAACCAATTAGGAAGCAGAGGTCCATTGAATGGATCGGCTCAGCACTTAAATGGATCGCAGGAAACCCGGACGCAGCAGACTGGAATAGAATTTTACAAAGCCAACAGGAGATAGTGGAGAACAACGATCACCTGTATAAAGTGAATGAGAAGGTTTTCGGAGTAATCTGTGGTCACAACCTCTGGACGCAGAGTTCACAAAAGTCATGATAAAAACACACCAACACCGTAACATGACTTAACTAAACGAATTAAATTAACATACCACATTTAATATAAAAAAAGGGTGAATGATCTGTAACCCCATTACATAAAACAATTTCCAAATTCTATTGTAGTTTTTAAGGAAACATAATTGTATTAAACATATAAGTTACGCACATTATTATACAAAGCATAAAACTCTACAATTGCATCCAAAAACCAAAATCACATAGTTCTTAAACACAAAAATCGAAATTGAAAAATCTGATGAAAATTGAAACTCTACGCACACATTAATTACTATATATTACACATTCTATATTACACATTAAAAAAACCCAGAAACGAATGGTTGATGTGCATCGCACAAGCAAATCAATTAGAGGTCCTATCACATTGTCAATGATTTATATTCGTAGATCTGAGGATTAGTGTTCCTCAAAAATTACATGTAACTAACTAGCCTATGAATTACATAGCATATAATTGTAATTCTATCAAAATACTGGTACATTTAATCGTTTTTGTAAGAATATAATTTACTTCAGACTTTTTATTTACGCACATACCTACATATAAAATTGTAACGCTGGAATAAGTATCGTATAAAATAAAATCACATAATTTAATGTTCCCACAACATATTACACTTTTAGTCCCACTTGAAAATATTTAATTTTCCAGGCTCCTCTTTTTGGTGATCGTTCAAGATCTGCAGATCTACGAATATAAATCACCCTTGGTTACTATCAACGAAGGCAAGGGATGGATTATCGACGGGTACTTTAAATTGGTACACGTCATCGACCTCAATCGATTCGAACAACACCTGCATGAGATGACGAAGTGCTTTATGAACAGCATCAAGGAACAGGAGAGAACACGAATCCTAGAATACCACATTCATCAAGTAAGTGGTTGTATTGCACTGCTTAAGGGCAATTCGCTCAGAAAGGCAAGATCCATTGACTCGATAGGAACAGCTTGGAAATGGTTGGCTGCTAACCCAGATGCCGCCGATTGGAATAAATTTCTTCAAAGCGAGCAACAAATTGTGGAGAACAACAATCACCAGTACCAGATAAATGAGAAGCTCTTCGGAATCACCCAAAGCATTACGGATAAAATTAACCTGGTAATAGAAAGATTCAACAGTGGTATAAAGGACACAATTTCAGGCAGACTAGAAAAAGATATCCTGAACGAGGTCCTAGTTATCAAGGAAGAAATTAAAGAAATCGTTCGAGCCTGCCAAATGGCAAAAACCGGATTGATCAACACAAATCTCCTTGATATCGAGGTGATAAACAGAATTGTAAACGAGGTGGAAACTTTGCCATATGCCAACGAAATGGAGGCAAATGAGTACGGCTCTCCATCGGTATACACCAAAAACACTGTGCTGCTTTATATCCTCTCGATACCAAAGGTGAGAGGCGATGAATTTAACCTTTTAATTATAAGGGCACCAATTATGTAAACTAAGGAAGTCGAAATTTTTTTGTTTTTTTTTTGTTATAATGTACGCGCACTAAAGGGACTTTGGATTCCCCTATAATGAAGTGACACATTGCGGGCATTGTGGAAATGAAGAAATAGAGAAAGGGAGAAACCGATGCACGTTGGTTTTAAATGTTTGTAAATTATAATGCAAAGGAAAAACAGAGCGTGGTAGAGCTTAAGGGTAAACTGATGTGCATTCCTCGCATGGCGAGTATTGCGGTTGAATTGCTGTAGGGGTGGAATGCAACTGGCTATTTCATTTGAGCACTTGTGGTGACAAGCAGGAGACATTACGACGATGACTAAGAGAGTCAAGTGATTTCGTGATGTCTCGATCGCCAATAAGTTTTACCGCACGTTTTTGGATCCTGTCAAGTAGCTCCAAATATATTATTGGTGCACCAGACCAGATATGAGCGTTGTACTCAAGTTTTGGGCAAATAAACGCCTTGTAGATTCTAGCCAGATCAGAAGGGGTGAAATATTTCTTGCATCGCTTAAGGAAGCCTAGACATTTCGCAGCGTTCTTGGCGACATCAAATATGTGGTCATTCCAACGGAGGTTGTCATTAACCGAGAGTGGAAAGTCGTTCGGTTTCAGCGATGCAAGTGCCATTCATGGATAATGGCAGAGAATTAGGGGTTCGCTTCAATGACAGCAGACAGCATTGCGTTTTGAAAGCATTAAATTCCACTCTGTTGGTTTTACCCCATTTAAGTATGCTGTCAAGATCGGAATTCAATGAGCTAAACATACGTTGCCGTTCCAGTTCAACGCCCGAAGATGAGGGGCGTTGCCCAGGAAACGAATATGTAAAGCTGAGGGTACTGACATCAGCAAAGGAATGGATTGGATTAGAAGTGACAGACAGGAGGTCATTGATAAAAATGAGAAAGAGGGTCGGAGACAAAACAGAGCCTTGAGGGACACCAGCATTTATTTGGTGAGTTGCAGACTTGAAACCGTCCAAAACAACTTGTACTGAAAGGTCCGAAAGGTAATTTCTAATCCATTGAATAAAGGTAACATCGATCCCAAATGCACGTATTTTCGACAAGGGAGCTTGATGCCAAACTCTGTCAAATGCCTTTGAAATATCATATTATATATTTGCGACGGGCTGGACAAATGCTGTTATCCATCTTCTCGGAAAGAGCCCTGAAGAATATTACAGATAGAAAAGCTTACGCAGTGGCTTTTCCAGCGTGGAAGACGACCTCTTCAGAACGATAGGGGAAATACCATCTGGGCCAGCGGATTTGTGAATGTTGAGATCTTGAAGTACTCTTGCCACAGTACGGGTACTCTATGCGCCCGAGTACTGGGGGAGATAAAGCACAATCACGCGTTTTCCTTAGGTCTGATACACATTATCCTGTTAGGGATAAAGCGTTTCATACCCAGGTGAATTAAATTTGAATATCGGCAGCGGCATAGACGTCGTTGTTGAGGAAGCACAACGACCAGTTAAAACTCCTAAAGAAACCTGTTAAAGCTTCCCAATTGGCTTTCTCGTATTGCCATACGGTTCCTTTAGGAGCTTGTTCTTTAACTGTGTTTCTGGAGTACGAGAAATTCGCCGATATGATACAATGGTCTGACGAACCTAGAGGCGATAATACATTTAAAGTGTATTTATCAGGATGAGAGGTAATAAACAAGTCCAGAGTGTTGGCGTTTTGACCGCTAATGTCCGGTATCCGTGTCGGCTCATTTACAATCTGGGTTAAATTTCTAACCTCAGCAAAGATTTCAACATCACACCAGCCAGCACAAAAGTACACCACAGGCTCACCATTTAGTGCTGGTGTTAGTAAATACGTACACAAAGCAAACATATAATAATAATACAAACACAAAAGATATACAAATTATCTAACACTAAGCCATTAGAATATGATTACGCAAACACACATGATTGTTTAAATTATAAATTCTACTCATGCGAGTACTTGGCTCATTCCTGCCATAATTGGTCCTATGATAACCACTTATTAAAAGATCAACACTACGTATATTGTGAGCACCACCACGGAAGTTGAATGCAATGGAGGACAACAGATCAGGAGCATCTATATTACCAGCTATAAGTTGCAGTAGGAAAACTATATCATTATTCAGTCTACGTTGAGATAGGGGTAACATTTGAAGAAGTTTGATACGTTGACAGTAGGGGGAAGGTTGTATGGATCATCCCATGGAAGACCTCTAAGGGCAAAACGTATAAAGTTACGTTTCTCAATTCGAATTGAGTGAATATTGTAGTACGGAGTCCAAACTTGTGAAGCATATTCTAGATGCGGACGGACGAAACAATTGTACAAAGATTAAGTAACATAGGGGTCAAATTCTTTAGACCACCTCTTAATAAAGCCCAGCATGGAGTTTAATTTATTAACAATAAAATTAATGTGACCAATAAAGTTAAGTTTGGGGTCAAAGAGAACTCCGAGATCTTTAAAACTATCAACATGACAAAGCATATAATCGGATAAAGAATAATGAAAAATAGAGGGAATACGTTTTCTTGAAAATGTCATATGCTGACATTTAGATGGGTTCAAAGTTAACCCATTTTTAACACACCAAGTGGCAAAACTATCTATGTCCGCTTGGAGAAGATTTCTGTCATACTGATTGTTAACAGATTTAACAATTTTCATATCATCTGCGTATATTAAAATATTGCTGGATTTTATGCATGCTTTAACATCATTTATAGCAAGTATGAACAAAATAGGGCCTAAGTGACTTCCCTGAGGAACTCCAGACCGAGCAGAAAAAGATTGAGAAAACGAACCTCTAAATTTGACACGATAATCCCTACCCATTAGGTCTGAATTAATCCATTGTATAAAAACAGGTGGGAAACCATACGCCCTGAGTTTAAATCTGATTATCTCATGGGACAGATGATCGAAAGCCTTAAAGAAGTCGGTGTATATGCAATCGCTGTATATGCAAGTCTGTCCAGAATGTCGAAGCCAACTTGAAATGTGTATATTAAAATCGCCCGCAATGACGATTTCAGTACGAGGATAATGGGTTACAATTCTGGTGATGGAATCAGACAGTGCACTAAACTCATTATAAGTTGAATGCCTGTCTTGGTTAGGGCTTGTGTAAATAAAACAGTAGTGAATTAATTGCCTACGGACATGGAATTTTAGCCAAATAAAATTAAATTCCGGATTGGAACATTGGCTATATTGAGGTAGAAGTTGGTAGGGTATATCACTACGTACATAAACGGCAATACCACGATGGGAAAAGAATAATGACACCAAGTTATATCCAGGCAGACTAAACTCTGTTAAATCGGAATTTATGCTGACCTGTGTTTCAATTAGTGCCAAAACAAATTGGATCTCAACCCACGAATGTTACTCACGTCCACTCTAAAATTCCCACGCATAACAAAAAAAAAAAAAACAAACACAAAAAACTCAACTCCGACGCAGACTAAGCTAGGCCGTACCGTGTAGATCCTAACGTCAGCTTTCCTAAACAAATCTCTGCAGGTGTTATGCCCACACAATGAATTGCTTTGGTCTACCAACAAAATCTACACAACGCGACCCGCTATTCGCCAAATGATACCCTAAACAGCCGTAGCATGTGCACGCAAAAACATACGGCACTTGCTATAGCCAAGCAAAGCAGCAGCAAACGATAGGGAGTAGGACCAGATTGAGTGCCCAAACACAATACACCTTTTTTGTTTGGTTTAAAGGGCAAATGCCTTACCATAATAATTCAACAGTGTGCGCCGAGGCACAATTGGACCAACTCCGCGACGATAACTGCACAAACAGGCTGCTAAAAGGAGACCCAACTTCATGCCTTTTCCGTACAAACACGGAAGTAGTCATAGAATTGATCAAGGAGGATACAATTCTCCTGACAAACTTTAAGGGATAATTGGTATCAAATGAAACCACGAATTCGCTCATGGGTACTAACGTGATCCATATTAATAACAAAACCGTTCGGATAAAGGACAGAACCTTCTCAAGCCGGGGCTCTATCTCTCTGCAGGTATTGCCTGCTCTATTAACAAATATTACTGGTAAGAAGCGGAGGACTGATATCGGGTATGTTCACAGCATGAGCCTGCAGAACATAGAGAACCTCAGTGAGCTTAGCTGGAAATTAAAGACTTCAACAGCAGCCACGACATTAGCCCTGCTATTCATGGTCATTGTTATCTGGATAATTTGGTTGAAAATTTACGGCGAAATAACTATTCCAGCTTCTTCCGCTAAGGAATCATTTAAAAATGGACGACAGCCTGTTACCCCTGAGACACGCCTACGTCATTGCTACTTCTCAGGGTCTGACGTCACATGTGATCTACGGGACGTAGATCTTTGAAGGGGAGAAGTTTACGCGATCATCCAAGGTCAAGAGCAGACAGTGTGAGCAGTTTCATGCTTTTACCTGTTCTCACAGTCCCGTTGCATTGGGATCGCGTTACAATCACGCTATTGCCACCGGATACGCGTGCAATGGTATATTTGACGAATCAGCAATTCACACCGTGGGACCAGCGGTTTCCTAACGGGAAACATTTAGTTTTAAGTTAGTCTTAAGTTGGACTTCATTGGTTGAAGTATTGTAATAAACGCGAAATTAAATAAACGCAAACAAAACTAAATTAGTAAAAATAGTTGTATAGTTGTAAGTCGAGCCGTGGGCGTGCCTTCGGGCGCGCGCTCACGTTTTTTTTAATGTCCTCCAAAAGGACGAATTTAACAACAACAACAACAACAAAGTTATCACGATTGAGTCTTCACCCAACCTACAAAAATGCTAATGGTGCACACGCGCAGCCGTGTATTTTTTAATTTAATTGAGTCAGTCTTAATTCGGCACTCATCCAGAGTAAATGCCGATTTGAATTAAAGAATCTTGCGTTTGATATCAAAGAACCAGTGGGAGGTTCTTATTTAAACTTGTTGGTACATTAAGGACAAAAAATCCGGTACTGGCGCCCGAGCAGGGACCTCCCAGTTTTTGCGAAATAAAATAAGTGATAAAATAGAAGTGAATCCTCATTTAAGGATATTCGCGGAATAAATAAAAGTAACGCAAGAAATAAAACTCTCAAGATTTGGTGCAACCAAACCTAAATTAGTCGTGTACACTTGGAAAGGGAAATCAGTGCAAATAAAAGATAATTATTCAAAAATAAAAGTGCGTTATCAAGAAAACGAACAAAGCAAGAAACGAATTTCCAAGAGCTGGTGCAAAGAAAAAGTAATACTTTACGGGAAGAAGATACCCAAAATAAAAAAAGAGAAAAAAGTGCGTTATCAAGTAAAGTGTTCCAAGTGTTAGTGTAAGGAAAAGAAGATACCCGAAATAAAAAAATATTAGAGAAAAAAACATTCACAATATACATTTTTTTTTAAAAAACTAAAATATGTATGGAAAAATTCCCTCCCAGAAGAATTGAGGCATGATGAATCGGAAGAGCAGCATCAGCAGACCACATCAAGTAACCCAAATATGAACTGGCTGTTACTTACTCAGTAAGCTTAGATTATTAAGTATTTAAAATCAAAATATAATATATATATATATAATCAAAATACATTATAAAACATATAACAAAAAATTCCGCCAAATATAATATAGAATACTAGACAAGAATTACAAGTCCAAGGTAAAACGAATAGAATTAAAGTTAGGAAGAGAAGGAAAAAATCGTACAAATAGATAAAGAGTAATTTAATATAAACCATAACCTTTTCGGTACCGCTTTTGAATAGATATAGAGGAAATCAAGGATTCAATAACAGTGTTAACGGGGGCGGTTAACTCCGTTCATAAACAATTGAGGAGGTTCAACAATTTTGTACATGTACAGGCACAGAACACTATATCTTCTCCTACGCATTACAATTTCAAGACCGAAAGGGGACCCCTTTTGCCCTCAAGAAACTTAAATAGGTTTCAAAGTAACAGATTCGGGCAGCGGTCATATCCATCTTGGAATAGGGGCTACCGGCCCCAAGCCTTCAATTAAGATGGAAGTAGACCAATCATTTCAGACGCGAAATGTCAAGTATATGAATCGGCACAAACGCAGTCAAACAACAACAAAAACATTATTTTTAACTTTATAAAGATATTGGGCATCAAGCATTACCCGACACCAGTGTGTCGGTCAAGTGGAGAGGTTTCACTCGACCGTATTAGAAATTTATCGATGTTTAAAGGCAGAATGTAAAGGGTTGCGCCTTAAAGAATTAATGAACATTGCTGTGGATAGGTACAATAACACCATCCATACTGTGATGAAGAGAAAACCTTCCGACATATTCTTCAATAGA
This sequence comes from Ferdinandea cuprea, assembly GCA_963576555.1. Lineage (NCBI taxonomy): Eukaryota > Metazoa > Arthropoda > Insecta > Diptera > Syrphidae > Ferdinandea > Ferdinandea cuprea. The sequence goes on along the minus strand of OY754958.1, from coordinate 98,036,683 downwards.
TATGAACGTATAAATTATCAACAGTTATAAGAGTTTCGTACCAAAGTCAACGGAAAATTAAGGGGTGAGATCCAGAGGAAACCAAAAATTAACAATATTCGATTTTACAAGAGAAAGACGAAGCCAAGAGCTTATAAAACAGGCGATGTTGTGTATACAGCCTATAAGGGAATTCGCGCAAAAAACAATCCTTTGTTCAGAAAGAAACTCTGGACGCAGAGTTCACAAAAGTTATGTAAAAACCACACCAAAAGCGTAACATGACTTAACTAAACGAATTAAATTAACATACCACATTTAATATAAAAAATATATAATATAAAAGGGTGAATGATCTGTAACATAAAATATTTTCCAAATTGTAGTTTTTAAGGAAACATAATTGTATTGAACATATACATAAGCTACGCACATTATTGTGCAAAGCACAAAACTCTCTGCACTCCACAATTGCATCTAAAAACCAAAATCACATGGTTCTTAAACACAAAAATCGAAATTGAAAGATCTAATGAAAATTGAAACTCTACGCACACATTAATTACTATATATTACACATTCTATATTACACATTTAATCAACCTAAAAACGAATGGTTGATGTGCATCGCACAAGCAAATCAATTACAGGTCCTATCACATTGTTCGTGTTCCTAAAAAAATTACATGAAACTAGCCTATGAATTAGATATCATATAATTGTAATTCTATAAGAATACTGGTACATTTAATCGTTTTTATAAGAATATAATTTAATTCATCTTTTTATTTACGCACATACTTACTTATAAAATTGTAACGCTAGAGTATCGTATCGTATAAAATCAAATCATGAAAATGTTTTAATGTTCCCACAATATATTATTACACTTTTAGTCCCACTTGAAAATATTTAATTTTCCAGGGTTCTCTTTTTGGTGACCGTTTAAGGTCTGCAGATCCCCTACTCCGAGCGTCGAACTTGCCGAGTTGTAGGGGCTGAGTAGGGTCAATGATTCTCGAGAAGTTTTTCTCTAGATGAGTCCTGAAACCAAAGGACGTTCTTCCCCTGTGACTTCCCTGTGTTTTTCCCCCCCCCCTTTTCTCTACCTCTTCCTCTCCTTTCCATTTCCTTCCAGTTTTCATCCTCTTCCCTGGGCCGGACGATGGTGTCATACGACCCGTGCCGAGCGTCAACACGGCTGGGGGCCCAGTCAAAAAGCCCAGTCGCTAACGGAGTGTCCGGATACCTGGCGCCCTCCGGATTTTGCTAGCCTTGTCTGTATATTGCGGATCTCTGTACAGATCGACCTCCTTTCTCCGCCACTCGTGGGTCCTAACATGAACAACAATAACAAAAATCCAAAAAAACCTAATCCAATTTTTAAGACCAGTATCCCTTCCAAACCGGGCGGTAGTACGGTGAATAAACTGTCTACCGGTACAGCTCCTGCTACGCCGAGCGGTGGTACGACTGTGGCTACTCGTGGTCCACCCCGTATTGGTAACAGCAGCTATCCTCATGAGCAAAAGGAAGGTATCCTCCCTAGCAGTGGTAGGATTGTGGCACTTCATGGCCCTTCCACTGCTGGTACTAACACCCCTAGTACGTCTCGTAGTGGAAGTTCGCGACAACGCACTCCCTCGAGGTCGTACTATAAGCAACGACGTGAGGCAATACGGACTCTGAAGGTCTTTGGAGCTATTCTGGAGACCAACAGAACTCCTAAACAGGTTGCCAAGCTGAAATGGGCCGAAAATTTTATGACCAAGGACAAGGAGACCAGCGGTGACTTTACGTCTAAGCGCCAGAGGTCGGTGGAAGAAACCGCTCCGGTTTCAAAACGCCCCAAGGTGCATAACACCAGCACCTCCGCCGTTAAACCTCTCAGGTCCTTCAGCGATGTCCTCAAAGACAAAATCGTGGTTGCTGTCATTGATCGTAGCGACATAGACGGCACGATATCTCCCGAACGGTGGCAAACGGTCAAGCTGAAGCTCTTAAGTAGCTTTCTACCCTTCATCAGGGCAACCCCTGGACCGCCACCGAATACTCAAGATGCTGGTTGGCATCAAGGACACGTCAAGCTAATCGCTTGCGCGGACTTAAGATCTGTCGATCTCTATAAGTCGGCTGTAAGCAGTCTAGGAAAGGTTCGGCCGGGTGCTAAACTCGAAGTCGTAGCAAAGGAGAACATCCCTAGCAGACCTAGGACTCGCACCTGGATCCCCATCGAACCACCATCCGCGGATGAAGTCCTGGAAGTCATCCAGCGCTGCAATCCCTCATTACCCACCCATGACTGGAAGGTCGCTAAGCTGGAAGAGCAAAGGGGTGCCTATAGATCTGCTATTATAGTAATCAACCAGGAATCCCTTGCTCCTTTGGCGCAGACCAACGGCACGATAAGTTTTGGTTGGGAGAAAATCACTCTGCGCGTCTACAAAAAGGATGAGTTAGAGACTGGCAAACTGCCTCCTCACCCCTTAGACTCCGATTCCGCAGCCCCTGACCCGGGTACATCGGTATCCTTTCCTCACATGGAAGACGATGTCTCCGCAGACCAGGCTACCCCAACCAGGCCCACTGCCTCTATTACTGACACGTTGTCGGACATGGAGACGGAGGACTGCCTAAACAAGGTTCTTCTTCTTAGTGAGGATGAACTTCTTGGTTCATCTTCGGAATCAGAGGGCCTAGATAAGACCGTGGTGGAAGTAGTTCTGCCTAATTGTAGCAATTGATGCTGCAGTTAGTACAGATAAACCTCCAACACTCCAAAAAGGCTTCGGCCTCCTTGCTTCTCCGTCTTTCTCAAGATAGAGAAGATATCGTCCTGATCCAAGAACCATGGATTGTCAACAACCTGGTTTGCGGACTCAGGACTCCGGGATACTACGCACTTTATGTATCAGACAAAGGTAACCCTAGATCCTGCATATTAGTGAAAAGTAGTCTTAATGTATTTTTACTACCTAATTTCAGCGGACGAGACATAACCACAGCGAGGCTAGAGACGGCCAAAGGCACGTACTGGCTGACTTCGGCCTATCTCGCCCATGATATCGTGGGAGATCTCCCAGGTAAGACCCTGGAGGATCTTGTAAAAGAAGCTGAAAAACACAACACTGGACTCATAATTGGATGTGATGCCAACGCTCATCATTCAGTATGGGGCAGTTCCGATACAAACTACAGAGGTGAGTCACTTTTTGATTATATTTTACACACAAATCTCATTGTTTGCAACAGAGGTAGTGAACCTACTTTTATAACCAGAAGTCGACAAGAGGTCTTAGACATAACTCTCGTCTCTGATTTCATCATTTAATTGATTGGTAATTGGAAAGTCTCGTCTGATCACTCGTTTTCGGACCACAGGTGCATTCAATTCAGTCTAAATGATGACCCTCCCCGCCAATCAACCTTCCGGAACTACCGCAAGACAAATTGGCTCCTGTACAGAGATTCACTATGGCATTCAGTGAGCTCTATGCTATTATGTCCCCCTCATGACACCAACGAGCTTGATAATAAAGTCAGGGAACTCACTATGGCTCTAAATAAAGCATTGTCCTCCTCATGTCCTCTCACTAGACCGAGAGGCAAGCGTAAGCCGCATTGGTGGACATCGGAATTGAGCCCACTTAGGAATGTCTGCAGGAAACTGTTCAATAAAGCCAAGGCCACACGAACAGATTCTGACTGGGATGCCTACAAAGTATCCCTCAATTCCTATAAAAAAGTATTGAGGAAAGCCAAAAGAATATCGTGGCGACTCTTCTGTAGCAAAATAGAGGATACCTCCGAAGGTTCTAGGCTAAGGAAAATCCTCTCTACAAATCCAACGATGCCCAGCTGTCTCAAAAAATCGGATGGCTCTTGGACTACGTCTAGCGAGGAATCGCTTAATCTGCTATTAGATACCCACTTCCCAGGCAGCTCCCATGTTATAAGTAGTACGAACCCAAACAGGGCAAGGACTCACATAACCAACATTAATGATCTAATCACCAGGGATAGGCTACTTTGGGCGCTACACAGCTTCAAACTATATAAATCGGCGGGACCAGACGGCATTATACCAGCCGAATTACAAAAAACATCAGATATTATTCTTCCGGTGTTGGAGTTAATTCTGAAAAGTTGTATTGAACTGGTCCACATTCCGCTGTTATGGAGAGAAGTGAAAGTGGTTTTCATACCCAAAGCTGGCAAATATTCCCATGTCACTCCGAAAGATCTCAGACCCATCAGTCTATCATCATTTCTCCTAAAAACTCTAGAAAGATTGATAGATATCCATATTCGTACCAACATTGACAAAAGGCTGCTGTCTACCTCCCAACATGCCTATTGCAAAGGCAGATCTGTAGAAACAGCCCTACACTCGTTAGTACGTTCAATTGAATATTCCCTTCACTATAAGGAGTATACAATGGTAACCTTCCTCGATATAGAAGGCGCCTTTATCAACGTCAATACATCCGCGATCTCAACTGCACTGTCGGATCTAAAAGTGGATAACACACTTAGCGAGTTCATTAATCAACTACTAACCAGTAGGATTATTAACTCAAAGCTGGGTATGACCTCCGCCAGAAGATCTGTCAGCAGGGGAACCCCGCAAGGAGGAGTCCTATCCCCACTTCTTTGGAATCTTGTGGTGAACAAACTGCTTGTTATCCTGGAAGGAGAGGGCTGCAAAGTGATTGCCTATGCAGATGACGTTGCTATTGCCGTATCGGGGAAGCACCTTAACACCTTAAAAGAACTCCTACAAAATGCTCTTAACAAGCTAATAAGATGGGCTGACGGTTGTGGTCTGGGCGTCAATCCCCACAAAACCGAACTTGTCCTCTTTACTAGGAAATACAAAATCCCACGAGTTGACCCCTCTTCAATCAGGGGTACCAGCTTAGTCTTCTCTGACGAGGCCAAATACTTAGGTCTCATCCTGGATAGGGAGCTCAACTGGAAATCTAATATACAAGAAGGAGTCCGGAAAGAAGAATTAAATAAATTACTTTCGGGTGTAACAATTGCACAAGGAGGAGTTCTTCCCAACATTCAAGCAGTTTTGTTGCCAAAGAAAACGGAAAAGAGAGTTTAAATGGAAATAGAAAAGCACTTTATGACATGTACATATATATCAAAAAACACTCTTTTCTTGCAAAAAAGCTATTGGAAACAAGTGGGGACTACAACCCCGAATTACTCACTGGCTATATATCTCGGTTGTAAGACCGATACTAAAGTATGGAAAAATTGTCTGGTGGACTGCCTTAGAGAAAGCGATAAATCGCGATAAACTGGGCAAAGTCCAGAGATCAGCATGTTTATGCATAGGCGGAGCGCTTCGCACCACTCCCTCAGCTGCACTCGACATTCTGTTCCATTTGATACACTTTATGACATGTACATATATATCAAAAAGCACTCTTTTCTTGCAAAAAAGCTATTGGAAACAAGTGGGGACTACAACCCCGAATTACTCACTGGCTATATATCTCGGTTGTAAGACCGATACTAACGTATGGAACAATTGTCTGGTGGACTGCCTTAGAGAAAGCGATAAATCGCGATAAACTGGGCAAAGTCCAGATATCAGCATGTTTATGCATAGGCGTAGCGCTTCGCACCACTCCCTCAGCTGCACTCGACATTCTGTTCCATTTGATACCCCTTGACATCTTTAGCAGACAGACTGCTGCTACCACGGCCACTCGCCTCAAAGCAACTTCTCAATGGGCCGATAGTGAAATCGGCCACTCTGCAATTCTGAACATACTCAGAATCCCTTCTAGGAATATAGACTACACCACACCCCAACTGGTGTTCGACAAAAACTTCCAGATATCCATCCCCCCTAGATCCTTTTGGGAGGATGCCTTGCCGGAAGAAGAATCAATCCATTTTTACACGGACGGTTCAAAAACAAATGATGGAGTGGGTGGAGGTGTCTTTTCAGACAGGCTCAATCTCAGTCTCTCCTTCCGTCTTCCTAATCATTGTAGTGTTTTCCAGGCGGAAGTTATGGCGATAACTTTCTCTTGTCCTGGCTAAGAAAGAATGTGGTATCCGTAAAGGATATTCGAATCTTTTCGGACAGTCAGGCCGCCATCAAGTGTCTGGACTCTGTCTCTATTAACTCTTTAGTAGCCCTAGATTGCCGTTCATCTCTAAAGGAGATGGCTGAGCAGTTCAACATTCACCTTTGTTGGGTGCCGGGGCATAGGGACATTCCGGGTAACTGCAAGGCCGACGAACTCGCCAAACTTGGAACTACCCTCTCAATCTTGCCTGAAAAGGGCTCCTTAGGCACACCAGTTTCCACGTGCAAGCTCTGGTTTAAACTGGATGCATTAGAAAAAACTAATCACAGATGGACAAATGATACTACTTGTCTGACAACGAAGCAGATTTGGCCTAGGCTGGATCCAAGACGCTCAAGGAGCTTGATTACCCTTAATCGATCGCACATTGGTGCTACAATTGGTGTCATAACTGGACACTGTTTGTTAGGCAGGCATGCAGCAAGGCTTGGTGCCTATTACAACGACTTCTGTAGGAGCTGTTTGGATGAGGAAGAGGAGGAGACTACTCTACACCTTCTCTGCGCATGCCCTGCTCTCTCTCGAAAGCGAAACCTCCATATGGGGGCCTTCTTCTATAATGATCTTAATGATCTAAACTCAACCGACCCAAAATGTCTCTCACGCTTTATTAGCTCCTCAAAATGGTTCAACGTGTAGGCAGAAACTTCAGATCCACGTGGTATCACAATGGACCTATATTGGTCTAAGTGAGTCAGACTTCTATCTGACTGCCACTTCAACCTAACCTAACCTAAGGTCTGCAGATCTACGAATATAAATTACCCTTGGTTACTATCAAAGAAGGCAAAGAAGGCATGGATTATCGACGGGTACTTTAAATTGGTACACGTCATCGACCTCAATCGATTCGAACAACTCCTGCATGAGATGACGAAGTGCATAATGAACAGCATCAAGGAACAGAAGAGAACACGAATCCTAGAATATTACATTCATCAAATAAGTGATCGTATTGCACTGCTTAAGGGCAATTCGCTGGAAAGGCAAGATCCATTGACTCGATGGGAACAGCTTGGAAATGGTTGGCTGGCAACCTAGATGCCGCCGATTGGAAAAAAGTTCTTCAGAGCGAGCAACAAATTGTGGAGAACAACAATCACCAGTACCAGATAAATGAGAAGCTCTTCGGAATCACCCAAAGCATTACGTATAAAATAAACCTGGTAACAGAAAAATTCAACAGTGTATAAAGGACACAATTTCAGGCAGACTAGAACAAGATAGCCTGAACGAGGTCCTTGTTATCAAGGAAGAAATCAACGAAATCGTTCGAGCCTTGGTTTGATCAACACAAATCTCCTTGATATCGAGGAGATAAACAGAATTGTAAACGAGGTGGGAAGTTTACCATATGCCAACGAAATCGAGGCAATTGAGTACGGCTCTCCATCGGTATACACCAACAACACTGTGCTGCTTACATCTCGATACCAAAGGTGAGAGACGAAGAATTTTACCTTTTAATTATAAGGGCACCGATTATGGAAACTAAGCAAGTCGAACTAACCTACGACTTAGATCTTTGAAGGGGGAGAAGTTTACGCGATCATCCAAGGCCAAGAGCAGAGAGTGGGAGCAGTTTCATGCTTTTACCTGTTGCATTGGGATCGCGTTACAATCACGCTATTGCCACCGGATACGCGTGCAATAGTATATTTGACGAATCAGCAATTCGCACCGTGGGACCAGCGGTTTCCTAACGGGAAACATTTAGTTTTAAGTTAGTCTTAAGTTGGACTTCATTGGTTGAAGTATTGTAATAAACGCGAAATTAAATAAACGCGAACAAAACTAAATTAGTATAAATAGTTGCATAGTTGTAAGTCGAGCCGTGGGCGTGCCTTCGGGCGCGCGCTCACGTTTTTTATAATGTCCTCCAAAAGGACGAATTTAACAACAACAACAACAAAGCTAAGTAAATTGTAATATGAATAATTTTAATTTGACTTAGCACTCATCAAGAATAAATGCGAATTTGATTTAAAGAATCTTGCGTTTGATATCAAAGAACCAGTGGGAGGTTCTTATTTAAATTTGTTGGAACATTAAGGACAAAAAATCCAGTACTGGCGCCTGAGCAGGGACCTCGCAGTTTTCGCGAAATAAAATAAGTGATAAAATAGAAGTGAATCCTCATTTAAGGATATTCGCGGAATAAAGAAATGAAATATGCAAGAAATAAAACTCTCAAGATTTGGTGCAACCAAACCTAAATTAGTAGTTTACACTTGGAAAGGGAAATCAGTGCGTTATCAAGTAAAGTGTTCCAAGTGTTAGTGTAAGGAAAAGAAGATACCCGAAATAAAAAAATATTAGAGAAAAAAACATTCACAATATACATTATTTTTTTAAAAACTAAAATATATATGGATAAATTCCCTCCCAGAAGAATAGAGGACTGATGAATCGGAAGAGCAGCATCAGCAGACCACTCCAAGGAACCCAAATATGAACTGGCTGTTATTTACTCAGTAAGCTTAGATTATTAAGTATTTAAAATCAAAATATAATATATATATAAAATAAAAATACATTACAACAGTGTCCCTGAACAAAAAATTCCGCCAAATATAATATAGAATACTAGACTAGAATTACAAGTCCAAGGTAAAACGAATAGAATCAAAGTTAGGAAGAGAAGGAAAAAATCTTACAAATAGATAAAGAGTAATTTAATATAAACCATAACCTTTTCGCTACCGCTTTTCAATAGATATGGAGGAAATCAAGGATTCAGTAACAGTGTTAACGGTGGCGGTTAACTCCGTTCATGAACAATTGAGGGGGTTCAACAATTCTGTGCATGTACAGGCACAGAACACTATATCTTCTCCTACGCATTACAATTTCAAGACCGAAAGGGGACCCCTTTTGCCCCAAATAGGTTTCAAAGTAACAGATTAGGGCAGCGGTCATACCCATCTTGGAATAGAGGGTACCAAAACAGGCAATATCCGCCGCCTACCGGCCCCAAGCCTCCTATTTAGATGGAAGTAGACCAATCATTTCAGACGCGAAATGTCAAGTATATGAATCGGCACAAATGCAGTCAAACAACAAGAACAAAAACAACTTATATAACTTGGTGCCATTTTTCTTTTCCCATCGTGGTATCGCCGTTTATATATGTAGTGATGTAGGCTACCAACTTGTACCTCAATATGGCCAATGTTCCAATCCGGATATTAATTTTATTTCGCTAAAACTCCATGTCCGTAGGCAATTAATTCACTACTGTTTCATTTACAGAAGCCCTAACCAGGACAGGCATTCAACTTATAACGAGTTTGATGCACTGTTTGACCCTATCACCAGAATTGTAACTCATTATCCTCGTACTGAAATCGTCACTTCAATATATACAATTCATTCTGCGTAATTTGAAACTCGAAAATGTCCATGGGAAATGCATTGGTATTAAAAGAAAAGATGTTGATTAAATCATTTCAACTCCTGGACTTTGCTTTTACTGCGAGAAAATTCTGATTATTTCATCAGAGATTTTGCACAACGACAACAACAACAATAACAACACCAGCAACAACAACGTTTTGTTGATATCCGTTCTCATCTTTCAACGCTAATGGTAATCATGGATATATCAGAATACTATGTTTGTAAAAATATATCTAACGCGGTTAAGCTTCCTGTGTAATTTGTCTCGAAAATGTCCATGCGAAATGCATTGGCATCAAAGAAAAAGATGTCGATAAAATCATTTCAACTCCTGGACTTTGCTTTTGCTACGAGAAAATTCGGAGTATTTCATCAGAGATTTTGCACAACAACAACAACAGTGAGTGATCTTGGATAAAGACTGAATTGGAACTCACATCTGAATAACAAAACTAAAAAAGCATCGAACGCTTTCTGGGCCTGCCGCCACATGTATGGAAAAACCTGGGGTATCTCCTCAAAGATAAACCACTGGATCTATACAGCAATGATCAGGCCCATTATAACATACGCTTCTATTACATGGTGAAGGAAAACCACCAAAAACAAATCCGCCATAAACAAACTAAACAAGGTACAACGGCTCGCATGCATTGGTACTTCCGGTGCCATGAAAACCTGTACTACGGCAGCCATATAAGCTTTAATAGGACTCACACCTCTCCACATTATCATAAAAAGTGGAAATATGCAGCGCTGCTAGTTTGAAACAAACAAAAGAGCAAACCATTGGTAAAAACCCTGGAACTAATGAATCTGCTATCGGAAATCCCCAAACTAAGTAGGTAAAATAAATAAAAGCTCAATGAATAAAATTAATGAATAACGCGTTATTAGTTAACTGACCATTTCAATAATTTAACATAGAATTTCATAAATTCACTGCTATTTTATTCACCGCTATTCACTAATCCAATTCAAAGATAATAAAGTTATTAAATTTGTTAAACATGATGAAATAAATTTAATAACGCTGTTAACTTGGAATTGAAATAGTCAAGTCTACAGTTTGTGATTAAAACTGCAATTAAAGTTATTTTGTCGCAGTTTGTCAATTCGCTCGCTCGCTCTCACATGAACGTTCCGAATTTGTAGGTATGTAAATATATTAAACTTTCATATGTTCAATAAAACCATAATAAACAACCAAAGAATTTAATATACATGAAAAACTAATCCAAAACTATTAACTATAAATATTTTGCACCCAAACGTTATTAATTTAGTAATATTCATGCAATTGTAAAACAATATATACATTTTATCTCACTCACCAAAATGGAAAAAATATAACAACTCAAGTATGTTTATTTTAAGCCAGATAACAAATTGAGAACTATTTTTTGTAAACACAAAAAATATTCCCATTTAATTGCAACAACTTCGTTATTTATTATATACCTAACTATTTTTTTTATAAACATTTCAATTGAAATATATATTAAACTTGAACTACGTTAACTCAATACTTCGCAGCACTTCCCCAGCACATCCGCTATAATCAGCTATTTTTTGTTGTCATTTGGAATTCTTGCAAAACTGCCCGCGCTAATGACATATTTTTGATACATCAACCCCACCATACTTTATTTGGTTGGCTCACACGATTCACAGATAGAACATCTGAGAGAGGATTTTTTCTCCATTTTTAAAATTTTTTGCGGGTTCAAAGGGACAGAGGTATGCTGAGTCGAATATTTGTATAATTACTCATCTGTGCTACGGTCCAAACAAATATGTCTCAATACCCATTGGAAAAAGTCCCAGTGTATTTCAGGCAGGGCTTCATACTATTAAGGAATGCGCAAACCTAATTTACACCTCCGGTATTAAAGCGCCAACATCTATATATTCACGGGCAGTCAAGCAGCTATAAAAGCCATTAGCTCGCCAATTGTTGCCTCCAAATCAGTACTACACTGCTTTCAAACCCTTTAGTCACTAAGTACCAGGAACAAGACTTAAATCTGGTGAGTTCCTGGACAACAAGGAATTGAGGGTAATGAGAAAGGTGACGAATTGGCTAGAAAGGGCTCGGAGGCACCCTTTAAAAGATCCGAGCCTTTTTGTCCAATAAACAAATCAGCTATAAATCTAAAATTATAAAGCTTGGAACACAACATGTGCATCTCTGATTGGGAAAGCATCCCAGGTCTCAGACAGACCAAAAAGGATATAAAGCCCTTCAGAATCGATGCCAAGAAGATACTTAATCTATCAAGGCACGATATAAAAAATCTTATTGGTTACCTAACCGGCCACCCAAGGTTAATATATCACCTTCACACACTAAAAATAGTCCACTCACCAGAGTGCCGACTGTGAAAAGAAACCAAAGAGCACGAATATGTGATATGTGCGTGCCCGGCCCTATACGGAATAAGAAGGACAGTTTTTCTTCGAGAAATAATTAGCACCTATGCAACTAAGAATCTTTCCGCTGATCGCATCATCAGCTACATTAGGAGAGTAGAGTCGCTACTTCCCAAAGCAATAATTCTGACTTTTAGCACGAAAGATATTTAGGTTGAAGTGCAATCCCAATCACATCGGCGAGATGCTACAAATAAAAAAGGATATATGCAGTAACTTCATATTTTTTAAATGTCTTAACTCAATTCTTCAATTTATGTATATACATAGTCTTATCTAACTTTTTTGTGTTACTGAAGTAGGTATTACACCCAAATGTTAATGTGATCAAAAGCCTTTTGAATGCCTCCTCCCTCAAACCTAACTGGTGTAAAGTTTGTGTTAAAGGATGTGTGGTAATTATTGACCCCAATATTTTTATTGGATTTTGACCTAGATCAAATTGCGTTTGTCTTGGCAGAAAAGACTATGGGAAATGCTATACATCATGTTCTTAACGCTTTTTCCTTAGGGGCATATAGGCATAGGATAGGTTGTCATAATGTTCACCCCAAACCTTGAAATGAGAAACAGAAATGTAAATACGCTACCCAATTTAATAGACTCCGTACAAATTCATTACGCAAATGAAGCTAAATATTTGGGAATGACATTAGATGCGAAATTAAAATGGAAATGGAATCCTTCATTTCCCTAATGCCCGCACTGTGTCACTTCATTATAAGGGTATCCAAAGTCTTTCTAGTGCGCGTACATTATAAAAAAAAAACACGTAAGGAAAAAACGGAAAAGCTCGTTATTAAATCTAATCAAATGCATTGGTCGATTTGCCAAACTCAGCATGCAAAACAAAGTGTTTTAATACAAACAAGTTCTAAAACCGGTTTGGACGTATGGTATACAACTTTGCGGTTATACCAAAACAACTAACATAAATAGTTTACAAACTTTTCAAAATAAAGAAACGGTGATATCCACCGAGACTTAGGTACGGCTACCGTCGAAGACGAGATAAAAACATTTGCCCGTCAGCAACGGACTCGGCTATCATTGCAATAACGCTATGCCACAAATTTTCAAATAAACTTAAACGGATAAAACCATTTTAACCAGCGCAATAAGATGTAACCGCGAGCAATTGGCGGAATTAGGAAGTACTTCCGCTGGGAAGCTGCATGCTAAACGTGTAAAAACCAAAAAATATAAATTTATTGATAGGATAGAACATAGTTGTAGAAAAAAACAGAACTATTTTCAAGGGAGGTGTTTTTAGGGAGTAAGAATTTCACACTATTATGAATACATGTAGCCGGTCCTCATAATGTCTCATGGAATATTTCCACCTAGGTACCCTCGCAAATAAAAATAAATAATAATAATATTCCTTAACAAATAAAATTCTTGGGTGAAAAAATTTCTAAATTAATTTTCTTTACTGACAACATCATAAATAAATATAATAAATTATAATAAAGTTGCAAGAAAGAGCAAGGTGCCTTGGCTTACGTTCGCACAGTAAAGAAAAAAAGAAATGGTAGTCAATGTTATGTGGGTGCGCGGTGCGCACAATGAAATAGCAAAGCAAATTTAATTAATTACAGTCTTAATGACAATGCTGATTGATAACTGTAACACACTGTTAACTCACTGACACTGCGACCAGAAAGGTCTATTGTATCTAAAAGGGATATTACCCCATGAGACGTGTGATTTCCCTGATGAAAGTCACAACTTCCTTAGTTGCAGAGTTCATCAGCTCTTCTGTTGAAAGGACCTTTTTATGGAAGATTCTTCGTCTTAACCAAAGAAGGGACTGGTATTCATAAAAAGTATGTGTTCACATTGTTGAGGTAATACCTCACGTTGCAATGTCCTGTGAGGAAGGCCATCAGCTTCCTAATATCCTCCTTACTCAAGATTTGGATTTCTTTATAGGAGTAAGGCCTAATTAATGTTTTAGATAGTCTCAAACCCGAAACACTTTCCCAGTGGGTAAGACAGAGTTTTGTTTCCCAAACGTTTCGCTAGGTTTTGTAAAGCAGTATAGCAGCTTTTTACTGACGTGCACACTAAAGCATGGGATGCCAATACCTGTAGTGCTGCTCGACTATCCAAGAAGATGTGTATTCTGATACCTTTAACACCTTTTCGGGAGATTAAATTGGCACAGGTCTCGAAGGCATGTATTTCAGCCTGAAATACCGTGGGACACTGTCCGATTGGTAGTGAGGCTTTGATGTTGGGTCCAAAGATTCCAGCTCTAACTCCAGCTTCCATTTTTGATCCATCTGTGTACTAGACCAGACTTCTCGGATCTATAGATGGAACACCGTTAGCCCATTTATAGCCCATATTTCAACCTCGAAAAGTTTCCCAAAACTGTATTCCCTAACCATTATGTCGGGGAGACGTTAAGTATAAGTTAAGTATACTCAGGTGACCCACGTGGTCTGCTGATTCGAACTTCTGTACGAGTTACAGCTTGATGGCGCATTTAGTAGCTGTCTTCTTAATGAAGATCTGTAGTGGTGAAAGCCCAACAATGGCTTCTAGTGCTGTTGTTGGGCAGGTGCGCATGGCACCTAGACACGCAATACGCTGCAGCTTATTTGTCATTGTCCGTTCAAGAGTTTTGGGCCACCAAAGGCAATTACGGGTCTGACCATCATTGTGTAAAGCCACAGTTTCATTCTAGAGTTAATGCCCCAAGTCCTGCCATAGAGGCGTCTACTGGCCCACATGGCTCTAGATGCAAGCTCCGTGGCGGACTTAATATGAGAATTCCATTTGAGTTTTTTATCTAAGATAATTCCCAGATATTTGAATTCATTGGAATAATTTATTGATGTACCTTGCATAGAAATAGTTTCAAGATTAACCAGTCTTCTTTTAGTGAAAGGCACTAGAATGATTTCGCTAGGATTAATAGATAATCCTTCTTTTTTGCACCATTAGCAATACATCATGCATGTCACTGGTGATGCTTGCACTAAGCTTGCCATTAATAATAATCGCCAGGTCATCAGCATAACCTATGGCGCTATAGCCTAGTCTGTCTAGACTGACTAATAAGTTGTCAATGACTAGTGACCATAGGAGTGGGGATAGCACCCCTCCTTTTGGACAAACTTTAATTGCCATCACCGACACTGACACTTCTCCATATGTGGAGGTAATGATTGTACTTTCCAACATGGCTCTGATCCAATTTTTGGTCGAATCCTCGATACCTTAACCCTAGAAATTGCATCGTATCCGGTATTATCGAATGCACCCTCAATGTCTAAGAAGGCAATTTCCTTTGTCCCCTGATATGACATCTCTCTATAGTTTTGAGAACAAAAGATGTTAGACTTATGGATATATAAGATTTAGGCAGTTCCCTTGGCCTATTGCCGCTTTTGAGAATGAAGATTACGTTCGCCTGTCTCCAAGAGAACGGAATGAAATGGAAAATTAACCTGTAGTAAAGTTTTGATAGGTTCTAAACGGTTCGTCGTGGTTTGGTTTCTTTAGCAATCCTACACAATTAGTGTGATCTTTGGTGTCGCAATCGGCATGTTTGTTATGTCTTCGCAACACTTTTTCCAGTCAGCTCTTTTTGATCTTCTCAGTTCTCAGAGTTGTATTTTGTGAGAGCGAACCTATATTCGTTCTACATTTTGGACGCTTGGGCTGATTAAAGAGTTTTCTAACATTCTTCCTAATTTTAGCAAGTTGGCCATTCCACCTTACGTTCGTACGTAACACTGGCTGGTTTTGATAACGCAACTACTATGGTAGGAGGTTAGTAGCAATTTATTCAGCTGATGTGCTGCCTCATCTAGGTCCCATGTGGAGTCAATTGATCTGACAAGCATATCGAATTGAGAGAGAACGAGTCTTCGATACATGTTCCAGTCCATCGACTTGGGGTCGTATCTGGTTGGGACTTGTGGCAGTTGGCCTAGAATTTCAAACCTGATGTGTTGGTGGTCTGATAGAGAGGCTTCGTCCGACACATGCCAATTTACTATGAAATTAGAAATAAATGGACTCGCGAGTGTATGGTCAAGTACATCTTCACGGATCGCATTTATAAAGGTTGGTTTAGAAACTTTGTTAAGAATATGTACTCGGTTACTACTAAGAAAATCTAATAGACACTGTCGCTGCTACCCCATACCTTATTATGTGCATTTGCATCGCATCCGATGATATAATGAAGGTTTTGCTGTGGCAGTGGTTGATAAGAACTTGGACCTCGACTGGTGGAATGTTGTCATCGTCACCAGGAAAGTATGCCGAGGCACATACGATGTTATGCGTGCCTCTCTCGGTCAGGACTTCTATTAGTAGAGCAACCAGGTCCTTTGTAATAAATTCTGGAATGGGAAGAAAGTTGATAAATATCTGAGCCACTTGCTCATCCCATTTAAATATTAGCTTACCTGTACCCTTTCCGAGACCTTTAATTTGTCTGCCGACTACCCAGGGTTCCTGAATGAGATACAGGGCAATCTTTTCCCCGGCGAACCTTTTACTAAGAGTGGCGGATGCTCCCTTAGCATGATGAAGGTTGCCCTGGGGCGCCTTGAAGGTGTTCATAGATCCTTGGATCTAGCTTGCCGAAGAAGTTGGGCCTTTTTGGGGCCTTTCCCTCTACGACAGGCAGCCTGACCAGAACGACCTGATGTTCTGTCATTGCTTTATCAGCGCATACAAAAATAAGCCACCCCGATTTTAGATATGTAGCAAACCGTTGTAAAAAAAACAGAAAGACACCGTTTAATTATATTTATTTTATTTTCGAAACACGTCCGTCGCCTTCGGCGGTTACTTTAAGATTGTTCGCATGCTCTTTCGGCATGCGTACTCTTCTTATGTTCTACATTTGTGTTGGTACATACATACATACATGAGGGTTTGATGAAAAATGTAACAGAGTATAAGAAGATAGCAAGATAAAACAGAACAATTATTAGATTACCCCAAACAGTGTTGCCACAACTCGGCCGTCCTGATCGGTAATCGTCCCGATTACCCTTATGAGTCACGAGCGCATCCTTCAAACCACGGTTTAATATTTGCCACTTCCCATGTACCAACGTACGGAATCTGACTTATTTGGAACCCCTCGACATCCTTTACTAAGTTCCTATCATTCTCGAGCACTTTTTCTATCCTGTAAGGTCCCTTAAACTTCGGCACAATCTTTTTGGACACACCCTGCGCATTGATAAAATTTTTAATCATGACATAGTCCCCAACATGGTACTTTCTTGCCACCTTTCGGTTTTCGTCAACCACCCTCTTGTTGTAGTCCTGTAATTTAACTTGATGTTCGACCGCCTTTGACCTTCAATTATACAAACTCCTTTCAACCTCGTGTTCGCCATTATAATTCAAACATTCACCGACAAAGTCAATAACCCTACCTTTTTGCCTCATCCCGAATAGAAGCTGACTAGATGTGGTGCCCGTGCCGCAGTGTACCGTGTTGTTCATAGAGAACTCAATATCCGGTGACAAACTATCTAAGCTCACTCTAGAGTTCCCGTCGGACAACTTGGGTATCATTGGGCCCAAGCTCCTATTAATTCTCTCTACCTGACCGTTGGCCTGTGGAGAGCCCGTCGCAATTTTAACGTGTTGCACGTTGTTGGCCTGAAGAAATATGTCAAATTCTCTCGACGTAAAACTACTGCCGGAAATTAAGAGCCTTGGCCGACTATACGTTTGAAAATAAACTTTCAGGTGAGAAATCACTTCCTTAGTACATGTTGAGCGTGTGGGAAACAATTTGACGAACTTTGTAAACCCATTGACCACTAGCAGAACGTACTTCTTCTTTGAACTAGCTAACGAGACCGGACCGTAGTGATCTATGTGAATGGTGTCGAACGGTAGGTCACCTTTTGGGATATTATTCAAAAACCCCTCCCGCTTTCCAAACTTGGGGGAGAACGCTATACACTTTAAGCAATTATCGATATATATCCTAATCTTCGTTTTCATTTTTGGAAACCAATACGTATTGTTTATGGCTTCGAGCACATTATCACAACCTATGTGACCTAATTCGTCGTGATATTTGCGTAACACATGACCTTCCATATCCGCTGGAACATAAAAGAGAATATTATCTTTAGCCTATATATCAACCCGTTGCGCATCTCGTAGAATATACTTTCAGAACCCTCCAATTGCTTACGAATGCCACAAATAGAAGCGTCCCTGTATTGACAAATCGAGAGATTCTGCTCAAGAGTATTCCCCTCTAAGACTAGAATATTTGTCGCACGACTTAATGCATCCACATGCTGCATCCTATCTCCGTTCCGGTGTTCTAAAGTATAATCATAATTCTGTAGCTGTAAGACCCATCGGGCTATTCGGGGGTTTATCTCCTTTTTGTTCATTGTTAAAGTTAAAGATCAGTTAAAGATTTAAAACTTGATCCCCTGCAGGTATATTCTGAATCGTTCAAGAGCGTATATTATTGCAAGGGTTTCCAACTCGAAACTATGGTATTTCGCTTCACACTTCGTTGTCCTTTTCGAAAAGTAGAATACGGGGTGATACTTCCCGTCTGATTTCTTCTGCATTAAAATGGCGCCGAATTCAATCGCGCTGGCATCGCAATGCAATTCCGTTTCATCACGAGGATCATAAATGGATAGGATGGGTGATTCTACTAACTTTTATTTAAGAAGCTGAAAACATTCTAATTCTTTTTTCTCAAAGCTAAACTTGGCGTCTTTCTTTATTAAGTCATATAAAGGCTTTGCAATTACTGAGAAATCTCTTACAAACCTCCTGAAATAGGAACATAACCCCAAAAAGCTATGAACCGCCTTAGCATTGTGAGGTACAGGAAAATCTGCTACCGATCCGATTCCCTTTTCATTCGGTCGTTAACCTTCCTTGGACACTGTATATCCTAAGTAATTTACTTCGGACTCCAAAAATTTACATTTATCTATTCTTAACTCGAGTTTGTTCCGGACTAACCTTCTTAACACCTCTCCTAAAATGCACAAGTGCTCTTCTACAGTACAAGTTGCGATCATTATGTCATCTAGGTAAATACCTACCTTTCCCGCTACAATAAGATTATTAAAGATTTTGTAAATAAATCGCTGAAATGCTGACGGTGCGTTTTTTAGCCCAGAAATTCATACTGACCCGTCGGCGTTACAAAGGATGTGAACTTAATCGAACTCTCGTCCATATATACATGATGCTACACACTTTTTAAATCTAAAAGTGAAAAAATGCTTTTACCCACCAACCCGTCCAGAAGGTCATCGATTAGTGGAAGCTGGTGGTTATCTCTAGCGGTCATTTTATTTAAAACTCTGTAATCTACACAGAAACGTAGCTCCCCTGTTTTCTTTTTCACGAATACAACCTGCGAGGCATACTCCGAATCGCTGGGCCTAATAATTTTTCAAGCTAATAAATCACTAATGATTTTCTGTAACTTTGTTTTCTCGAAATAGGATAACCTCCTCGGGGTACAGTGGAAGGGCTTCTCATTAGTTAACGATAACTTTAATTCGTATTTCACATCGGGTAACTCGGGACGCTTACAGTTTACATAGCACCGATTGAACGTATCAATTACTCTTTTTTGTTTTAAAATCCAATTTTTAACGTATGCTTAGTTCCATTTCTTCACGTTCAACTTCCATTAAATCCAATTTATGCATTTAATTTTCCCAACAATTAAACTTCTGAACTAAACCCTCATTTGCTAAATTTAATTCCGTTTCATTTTCCGCTTTAACATTATTATCTCTAAATTCACTTTTCTTTTGTAAGCTTAGCTTGGCTTTTGAAATGAAATCTCTCCCTAACACCACGGGGTACGCCATCGTTTCGTCTGACACAACCAACATGTTCAATGAAACATTATCATTTTCCAGTAAAACACTGATCCTTATTTTTCCAAAAATAACTAATTTAGTTCTGTTTATTCCAAAGTAATTCATATTATCTTTACTCATTAACTTAAAAAAATCCGGGATGTACTTCAAGCGGACGAAACTGATGGGGCTCCCCGTGTTGATTAGGCATTCTAATAAGATTTTACTATTATTACTTGAACTAAAGTGTATAAATAAATGTCTTACGAATTCATTCTCCTCTTCGTCCTGTACAAGGTGAACCACGTCCTTCTTCTTGTTCTCGCGGCAATCAGCAGCATAATGTCCTAGTACACCACAAACGTAACAAGCTCCGACTTCCCTCTTCGACTTTTGGCACTCCGCGGCGATATGACCCAGCGAGTTACAATTGTAACACCGCATCGGGCCCCTCCGATCCTTTTTCTCGATCTCAACTTTGCTTAAAGCAGCTTGTCTTGGCAGCGACACATCACAAAACGCCTCCATCAACTGGTTCTTGTGGCTGAAGCGGTGCATTTTCGCCTGTGACCGTAGTCCAGGGTCAGGTATTCCCTCGACGATATATTTAACAAGTTCCTCGTCCTCGAACTCAATTTTATTGGCGGGTGTGAGCTTTTCGTGGAAATAACTTTGGAAGGTCTCATTTACACGCCACTTTCGTGCCTCAAATTCCCTCCGGTCCGCAAGTTTGCTAGTACATCCATTGAATAAGAGCTTCATGTCGCTCACGAGGCAATCGATAGATACTGTCGCGACGTCTGCCCTCGATAGAAACCACTTCAATGGTCTGCCTTTTAATTTCGATGCAATTAATGCACGAACGTTATCATCGTCCAGTTTAAAGGAACGTTGGACGCTTTTGAGTTGGGATTCCCATAATTGAAAGTTGTCTCCCTCGCCAAAATATTTAGAGACCAACTCCCTGGCCATCGTTATTTTGTTTGTATAACACTCATTTTCGTTTGACATTTCCTTTTTATCGTTTGTCTTTCCATTATCACTTAACAAACACTCTTTTTCTCTCTTCAGCACACTGATTTCCCTCCGCTGTAGCTCCATCTCCCACTCCATTAGTTCCATTTCTCTTTTCATTTGTTTCAGATCTATCATTTGTTTCTTTACTTTTCTATTTTTTTCTGCTACCACCTTGGCACCGTCGTCTCGTTCTTCCTCACCTTTTGCAAAGTAGCCTCGTTCGTTGGCATCGCTAAAACCATCGTCATCGTCGTCGCTATCCTTACAGTTGTTGCTGCCTGTTTCGTCGTCTTCGTTTTCGTCTGTCGTGTTCGGCATCGACAGGGCAGCTGCAGCTCGTCCCTCATCGCGAATTGGACACTCTCCCCTTTCTTGCGGCGGAATTGCGCTCAATCGCAGAATGAGTGCTGATTTGTTGCCGTTCGATTTCATCCCAAGGGCATCCAACCAAGCTTTCAGCTGCGCAGCGGTTTAATTATATTTATTTTATTTTCGAAACACGTCTGTCGCCTTCGGCGGTTACTTTAAGATTGTTCGCATGCTCTTTCATTGAGTCATTGAGTCATTGCAACATAAAGCCTCCGCACAGTCGCCTTTAAAAAGACGCACACGTCAAGGTGCCAACCCCTAGCGGTAGGCTAATAATGTACATACATAAATATATATTTTCTTTTCAGCTTCAACCAAGCAAGTGATGTTCGGCGAAATATTGTCCAACTCTAATTCCAATGGCGACACATGAAATTAAAGGCAAAGGAGGCCGAGTCGAAGTACAGGCTAGATTGCAAAAGGACAGGTGGAAGTCCACGACCTCAATCGCCAGATAAAGAAATAAAAGACTTGATAGCACTAATCCCTAAACAAATTTAAATGGATTATAATCCATTCGACAGCGGTGGATTGTTAAAAGTATGCATTTGTTAATCATATTTAAACTAAAACTTATTTGAATGTATTTTCTCCATTACCAAGATCATCAGGAAATATTGTACGAGGAGTACGAGATGGTGAAATATGATAACGAAGGTAAATAATAATTTTTATTTATTCACTTTACATTTCGATAACTGTTAAGATTGTTTTCTTTTATCCATCTTAATTCGAAGGACGATAATGGATATAAAAAGGCGCTCTTTGAGATGACTCAAGATCATTCACAGAAAGAGCATCTTACGCGAATGGAAATATTAGAGCTGACGAAGGTATAAAAAAAAGGCAGCTAAAGAAAATTGATCAAGAGACCGATGAAATATTGAGAAATCCGTAATTTAATGCTAAACGGACGCACGCAGCAACGGATTCTATGGCATATATTACGCAGCGAATACATCCAACAAAATGATTACTGATAAGATATTGAGTTTAACTCATGAGTTAATAGTGTGTTAGAGTTATCAATCAATTAAAACGGTATTATTAATAAGGCTGTAAATAATTTTGCTTGATTGAAACAGAAACAAATGTGTTTTGTGCAAAGTATAGTTAACTTAAGTGCTGCAACAGTCAAAACATATCCCATAAAAAAATTGAAAAGTGCAAAATTTAAAAAAAAACAAGTTTTAAAACCAAATATGTTGAAACTAATTGGCCTAGTACTCTTACTGTGGGAACAAAAAAGACGATTTTTCTTTCCAGCGAACCGAAAAAAAAAAATTTATTCTTTGTTGGATTCTGCTTTTGTGAACCGATTTTGATAAAACTTTTTTTATTAATTAACTACACATTTCACTAGAAAAATAAAATTTATTTTATAACATTTGGACACTCCATTCGAGAAATTTGGTACTATATCATGGCCCATTTTCGAAACTTTGGGGGCGTGCAACGAAGAGCACCAAATTTTTTTTGCAGGTTTTTTGGACATAAAAAGGAGCTGAAATGCAAAATTTGTGCGATTTCGGATTTGGTGCAGTATTATATAATCTAGCCGTTTTTTGTTGTGATAAAACAAAAATATATCAAATAAACTTCAAAGCATTCGGATTTAGTTTATCGAATTGGGACCAGGTAACCTGCCACCTAGCTCACAGAGTTTGAAACAGTAATGTGTCTACAGTCCTGTCAGTTGCTGTCAATTTGTATTGAATTTTGTAGATTTTCAAAACCTTCTGAAATAAAATTCAAATTTTTATGGAACTATTGTGCGTATTCAAAAAATAAGTGCACAATAACTAGCAAACACGTAAGTTCTTTTGACGAAAAGAAATTTATAATAAATCAACCAGTAACGATTATAATTTGTTCTATTTGTTTTTTTTCCCCCCGAGGGTAGGTGGAAAATCTTCTATGAGACATTATGAGGACCGGTCGCGCGTGCTCATAATAGTGTGAGATTTTTACTCACTAAAAACACCTCCCTACAAAATACTTTTATACTACAACTAGGCTAATGCCTATCAATCAGTTTTAATTTAAATATTTAATTACGCCAGGAAACCTCCCAGCGCAAGCACCTGCTTATACCGACAATAACATGCGGTTACATTTTATTGCGCTAATTCAAAAGGTTTTATTCTTTGTAATCGGCGCAAAATATTTCTCTGATCTAGAATCTGTAGTACAGCGTCATTGCAGTGGCCAATTAGGCGAGTGTGTTGTTTACGCGCGAAATTTCGTATTTCGTCTTTAATGGTAGTTATACTTAGATCTCTGTGGATATCGGCGATTCTGATATACCACGTAGCATTTACGATTTGTCTTAGGACTTTATTTTGGAAAGTTTGCAATATGTTAACATTACTTGGTTTGGTACAACCCCAAAGTTGTATACCGTACGTCCAAACCGGTTTTAAAACTTGCTTGTATAAAAGCAGCTTGTTTTGCATGCTGAGTTTGAGTGAGATTTAATCTGCTGATGAGCTCCTCGCGTTTCTTCTTAACATGCGATTTCCATTTTAATTTAGCATCCAAAGTTTAGCATCTTCGACATTATTGGCAGAAGCGATATTGGTCTATAGGATTTTTTGTCATTTGGAGGTTTACCTGGCTTAGGAATCATTATCACCTCAGCTATCTTCCATTGCCGGGGAACGTACAAAAGTCTAATAGAAGCGTTTATGAGATAAACTAATTTAAGTAGTGCTTTTCTGGGCAGCTCTTTAGGGATCTGTCCCGTAATTGTTTAATTTAAGTTTTTTTATTTCAAAACAGAGTTCGACCAGCGAAACTCGTCTAATTTGAAAATTGTCAGATCCCATGGTAGGAACAGTATCTTCTACCAACTCTTCACCGTCAAATGGTTTAAACGTCTCTTCAAGGTGTTCAGCTTTTTCCTTGTCTCCTTTCGCCCATTCCCCGTTATTTTTCCGGATGGGTGGCGCTTGCATCTTGAATTTAGTCTTTCTGAAACTGCGCGATAGCTGTCCGGATCGCTAACATTAATTTTCCAAATATTGTTGTTTAGAGATGTTACTTTAAATGTTGTTTTTAGGATAGCCTTTAGAATATCGCAAATTAGGGTATTATCTGAAATTCCAACAACCGTTATTGAAGGCGGAAGGTGTCACTTGTTTTGACTTTTTTTCGGCCTCGGTTCATTTTCATCGTTAGCCGAAAGCACCGTTTTAGAATTTCCTTATTTGGGAACCTCAATTTCTGGTGAAGAACCGGCTTTTCGTTTTTTGCTCGGTCGCCTCTTCGTGACCCAATCAATTTTACGCGCGAGCTCCTCCTCGTCAGTACAATAATCGCGGATGACTGGGTGGCACGATTTCTCTTCGACTGTTTTTTGGAGTTAAGACTCCCTATGAGATTTATTTTCTGTTTTAATTAGATCTAGCTCTTTCTTTAATTCGTCATAGAGCTGTTCTATTTTATTAAGGTTTGCACGAAATACAATATTTTCGTCCGCAAAGCTTTCAGGTTGCGCTGAATCCCGAGTAACGCGCGCTAATACATTCGGCGCCGTTAGGTTTTCTTTAATTACAGATCCGGATGGTGGCAATAAGTGGCTCTCCCCAGAATACGTAGAGCCTGCCTCCGAAGAGTGTGGATTTTCCAGTAGAACTGGACTGCCACCTGGGGTATTATATCTATTTGTTTTGTTCATTGAATTTTTTTTAATAAATTTTTAAAATTGTTGCTCCATCGTCTTCAATATCGCTATTGTTGTTGTTGTTTGATGTTCGTATTGTACTTATGTTTCTATTAAAATACTATATTAATATCATCAAGATTTTAAACGTAAATCAAACGTAAGAAATATACAAAAATTATGCTACACAAACACGGTTTGTTTACATTAAGGGTCTGCCAATTAATTTTTTTTTTTTTTGAAAATGCTATAAAAAAAAAAGTACTGAATATTTTCTCAAATTTCTTTTTTTATTTGAAAGTAGGTGCAATCCTTCCGGTTAATAATGCAAAATAATTTCATTCAAATGGCTGCCTCGGCTGGCCATGCTGTAGCCTACACTATCGGTCCAATTTTTAAGCACATTATCTATTGTGTGCAGCTGTATTTCACCAATGCCTTCACGAATATTGTCCTTTAAAGCGTCAATTGTCTTTGGTATATCGGCGTTATACTCATCTTTTACGGCACCCCACTAATACTCCAATGGTGTCAAATCGCAGCTCCGCGGTGGCCAAACGACATCAGCTCTGCGACTCATTTTCGAAGAAAAATGGCCCAATTATGCCTCTGGACCAAACTCCGCACCAAACAGTGACTCATTTTGAGTATATCGGCTTTACAATGTATGCGTGCGGGTTTTCTGTGCCCCAAATGCGACAATTTTGCTTGTTTACATACCCGCCAAGATCAAAATGAGCTTCATCTGAAAAGATGAAATTTTTTGGCAAAATCGGCATCTTCTCTAAGTCCATCGCAGGCCCACTTAGCGAAGCGAAAACGCATTGGATGGTCAGTTGGCTTCAACTCCTGAAACAATTGGACTTTGTATGGCGTCATACCAAGGTCTTTATGCAAAATTCGTCTCAATGATGTCTCCGAAATGCTCAATTGTTAAGAACGACGGTGAATTGATGTTGATGGCGCTTCAAGCACACTTTCTGCACAGCAGCAATTTTCTCGGGTGTCCGCACTGTTTTTGGCTTTTCACGCTTTGTTTATCGATAAGGATGCCAGTTTCTTTCACTTTTTTCACATGATATCGAACATACAGAGTTGACGGTGCCTCTCTTCTTCTAAAATCCGTACGCAATTTTCGCACACATTTTGCAACATTACCATGATTTTCAAAGAAATGTCGCAATATTTCCCAGCGTTGCTCAAGGGTATACACAACCATATTCGTTCAGCGGAAGGATAAAACTTATTATCTGTCAAATCAGACATGAGCTAAGAGTTACCATTCGCGAAATACGCATTAGTTAAAAAAAAAACGTAAGATGGCGGACCCTTTATTTTACATTTAGTTTAAGCCGAAGACTATCTGAAATTTTCACTTCTTTCACGGTTTTTATACACTTACACATTTTCCAAAGACATTCCGCAAAATAAATTACCACGTTTGATTTAAAATTGTATTTAAAATGTGAATTTCTTTTACTACCGATTATTTGTTTTCATATGCAAAATACATTGGGCCGACCAGCTGTCAAAGCATTTAGACACATTATTGTTTGAAAAAATTACCAGCAGATGTAGCGTAAAGCAGT
Source organism: Ferdinandea cuprea (assembly GCA_963576555.1). Classification (NCBI taxonomy): domain Eukaryota; kingdom Metazoa; phylum Arthropoda; class Insecta; order Diptera; family Syrphidae; genus Ferdinandea; species Ferdinandea cuprea. The sequence goes on along the minus strand of OY754958.1, from coordinate 98,010,267 downwards.
TTACCGGATCCCGATTGACAAATGAAAAATTTTTTCTGTGACAGCTGGTAGACAAAAAATTAATATGTGGAGACCTATAGAAGTTTGACTTGCACATGACTTCAATAAGTACTACAAGTTGTAGATGGAAATTAATATAGTATTTTTTTCTTCTATCTTCACATATTTAAGCGATTAGAAATCATTTGACACTGAAATTGTCGTAAACATCCCTATTGCTTGCAACAAATAAATGCGAATTTATTTTCTTCTCATTATACCCTATCCTAAGGGTAAATTGATTTTGCCACATAGTTTGTAACACCCCTTAATATTCGTCGTTTTGCCAAGCCTACTTTTTGTGGGCGTTTTTCACTATAATGATGGTTTCTTCGAAAATTTTCATTGAAACCTAAAAGAAATGTTTAACAAGATATTTAGAAAATATTTTTTCCAATATATCGCCCATTCAAAGTTTGTGGTCACGTTCATATATTTTTTTAAAAAATTGAATAGAATCAAATAGAATGCTATCTTCTTAATGCTTTTTTCTTTGGGGCATATAGGGATATGGATAGGGTATCATACTGTTCGCCCCCAGCGGACTGTAGCCTTTCTTTTTCTTTGTTATTTTATTTGATTTCCAAATAAATGATGATCAGTTTTGTCGCTACCGCCGTTTCCGTCTAATAATGACTTCCTTTTTAAATGTATATAGAACAATTTTTGCACATTGAGCTCTATATATATTTTAGCGTAAGGTATTTCAAAATAATCACAAACATTTTTTTCAAATTTGGAAATAGTCTGTTGTAGTTAATTAGATTTAATAAAGCTCCATCGTTTATCTTGTACTCTACAAAATAATACATTTAATAGTTACAGATAATCCTTACAATAAAAAACTTAAATATAAATATAAAAGAAACTAATAATTACATCTAAAGTTAAAAAAAATCAGTTGTTTAATTTTTAGTATGTTGCTTTTAAATATCAATAAATAATAAATTTCATACCTATAATACAAAATACACTTACTAAAAGCTTTTATTCATGGAGTTAAATTGTTTTTAGTTTACTGCTGTTCATCTTTTGTAATTTGTTTGTTACTTACAAGCAATAATAAAATTATGTTTCGAAAACTTTTCCTTGTTTCATATATGTAAACTCTGTCTACTAAACATATATGCAGTAATTTCACAGTTTTTAAAACTCTTAACTCATTTTATCAATTTATGTATATACATGCTCTTTTCTAACTCAATTGTCAATTACAATACAATTACTACAAATAAAAATTTTTTTAATAGGTTTTGACCTATGTAGATCAAATTGCGTTTGTCTTGGCAGAAAAGGCTATGGGAAATCACCGCTATGATTCGCGAATTCTTCGTTTGGAGCGCATTGCGTGTCCTGTTCATATCAAGTGTACTGTTTTTTTATGATGTATGAATCTATATAAAGTTTTTCCTTTATTCTATATGGTGCGAACGAATCTACTGGTGAATAGTATGAATAAATTTCATTGTGTTGAATATTAAATAATATGTATACGCCAGCCTGTGGATATTGAGCTGCGATTTGAAATGGAAGCTATAGGCGTTTTTCGTCTCTTTCCCTGTGGGTTCTTCTGTGTTGTTGATGTCGTCTAGATCGACGACACTGTGAAGAGCAGCAGTCATCATTATCTGCTCCAACGATTAATTTTCTTTTTGATAAAACGCGATTATTACAGATCGAGTACAACGTCTTTGACATGATACATATGAATCCTGCAAGTAAAATAAAAAATATGATCATTAATACACTGCTTGAATGCATCTCTTCGAATTAATCTTACCTTGCAACGACATGTAATGCATTTTTTTTCCCCATACGATACCACGACTGGATGCCCCTCCTGCCCATTTTCATGAAGGAAAGCACCTGCTTTGCACCCACCATTTGGCATAACCTGTTCAGTTGACTTTTGTAGCACGCGGTGATGCCTGATCTTGCAGAAAATTGGGATTTCTTATTCCCGATTTCTCGCCATGTAGTGTTGAATTACCTTTTTGGACAACATTCGCCATCACGTCGAATCAGCTCCTCGCCCGCCGACATTTTAAAGCCGGGCATTTCATGGCATCGCATTTGACTCGTCCGTGATGACAGGCACACATTGCACAAGTTTCCTGCGAACTACGCCATTGTTCAGATTCATCGTAGAATCGTCCCGAATGATAGCATTTCGTATCTGATTCCGGATTACTAGGCCCGTTGTAATCACTAGGAATAATAGCGCTGGGTACATTGTTATCGGTATATGAAGGGAAACAATGGCTTGGTACTTTGGTCGACTTTAGTTTGCCACGCAGCAGGAGTTCCTGTCTTTCCTTTGAATAGATTTCTAGATAACACACTCTTGTTTCCAATTTAATGAGTTCGTTTGAAGCCATACCCAGCACGTATACTTCCATATAGGAACCGCTGAAATTATCCAACAATTTGCGGGTGATCGGTGTGCCAATTGCCTCAATTTGTTTTTCTTCCAGGTAGATTAACAACTCCTGCTGATGACTAAAATATCCAGTCACTGCCACCTCATAATGTAAATTGCAAAATCTATAGCCACCTACCGATGGCAAATTTGACAGCCAAGGGTAAGCCTTCATTCGTCAATACTGCCGCACCATCTTGCAAAGTTTTGTTTTCCCTCCACCGTTTTTGTTTATAACCTATCCGAAGGGTATATTAATTTTTACACATAGTTTGTATCACCTCCTAGTATTTGTCGTAGACCCATAAAAGTGTATATATCTATGATCAGACCAAATCCTAAGACTATTTAGCAATGTCCGTCCGTCCGTCCGTATGCAATAATTAGGCCTTTAAGATTAAGCTAGGAAGCTGAAGTTTGGGCCGCATACTCTTAAGGGCTCCGAAATGTCATATAAAGTTTTTTGCCACGTTTTTACTAAAATTATGTTTTCTTCGAAAATTTTCATTGAAACCGAAAAGAAATGTTTAACAAGATATTTAGCCAATATTTTTTCAAATATATAGCTCATTCAAAGTTTTTGGTCACGTTCATATATTTATGCCCTATCCTAAGGGTATATTAGTTTTGACACATACTTTTTAACACCCCTTAATATTAGTCGTAGACCCATAAAAGTATATATATATATGATCAGGACCACATCTTAAGACTATCTAGCAATGTCCGTCCATACGCAATTTTTAGGCCTTTAAAATTAAGCAAGGAAGTTGAAATTTCGACCACATATCCCCAAGGGCTCCGAAATGGTTAAGTGTAAAAAAAATTGAGTACGCCCACTGCCACGCCCACAATTTAGAAATAATCGGTTTAAAACTAAAGTTACAGAGAAAGAGTGTTGCGACCTTGACAAGATAAGTAGGCTCTGCCCTAATATCCATCATCCTGTTAATGCTTTTTTCTTTGGAGCATATTGGGATATGGATAGGATATCATACTGTGCGCCCCAAGCGGACTGTATCCTTTCCTAATATTTTTTCTCTCATTTGACACTGACGTTGTCGTAAACATCCCTATTGCTTGAAACAAATAAATGCGAATTGATTTTCTTCTCATTACACCCTATCCTAAGGGTATATTAATTTTGACACATAGTTTGTAACACGCCTTAATATTCGTCTTGAACCCATAAAAGTATATATATTTATGAATAGGACCAAATCCTAAGACTATTCCGTCCGTCCGTACGCAATTTTTAGGCCTTTAAGATTAAGCTAGGAAACTGAACTTTGGGCCGCATACTCTTAAGGGCTCCGAAATGGTTAAGTGTACCTACAATTTGTTTGAATACGCCCACTGCCACGCCCACAATTTAGAAAAAAACGAGAAAGCTAAAGTTAGAGAGATAGAGTATTACAACTTTCACAAGATATGTAGGCACTGCCCTTCTTTATAAGTTTGTCATATAAAGTTTTTTGCCACATTTTCACTAAAATTATGTTTTCTTCGAAAATTTTCATTGAACCCGAAAAGAAATGTTTAACAAGATATTTAGCCAATGTTTTTTCCAATATATAGCCCATTCAAAGTTTTTGGTCACGTTCATATATTTATACCCCATCCTAAGGGTATATTAATTTTGACACATACTTTTTAACACCCCTTAATATTGGTCGTAGACCCATAAAAGTATATATATATATGATCAGGACCAAATCTTAAGACTATCTAGCAATGTCCGTCCGTCCGTCCATCCATACGCAATTTTTAGGCCTTTAAAATTAAGCAAGGAAGCTGAAATTTCGACCCCATATTCCCATGGGCTCCGAAATGGTTAAGTGTAAAAAAAATTGAGTATGCCCACTGCCACGCCCACAATTTAGAAATAATCGGTTTAAAACTAAAGTTACAGAGAAAGAGTGTTGCGACCTTGACAAGATAAGTAGGAACTGCCCTCCTATCCATCATCCTGTTAATGCTTTTTTCTTTGGAGCATATTGGGATATGGATAGGATATCATACTGTGCGCCCCAAGCGGACTGTAACCTTTCCTAATGTTTTTTCTCTCATTTGACACTGACGTTCTCGTAAACATCCCTATTGCTTGCAACAAATAAATGCGAATTGATTTTCTTCTCATTACACCCTATCCTAAGGCTATATTAATTTTGACACATAGTTTGTAACACCCCTTAATATTCGTCGCAGACCCATGAAAGTATATATATTTATGATCAGAACCAAATCTTTATACAATTTAGCAATATCCGTCCGTCCGTACGCAATTTGTAGGCCTTTCAAATTAAGCTAGGAAGCTGAAATTTGGACCACATATTCCCTAGGGCTCCAAAATTGTTAAGTGTAAAATATTTTGAATACGCCCACTGCCACGCCCACAATTTAGAAAAAACCGTTTTTAAGCTAAAGTTAGAGAGATAGAGTATTACAACCTCCACAAAATATGTAGGCACTGCCCTCCTTTATAAGTTTGTCATATAAAGTTTTTTGCAACGCCCACTTTTTGTGGGCGTTTTTAACTTAAATGCTGTTTTCTTCGAAAATTTTCATAGAAAACGAAAAATATGTTTAACAAGATATTTACCCAATATTTTTTTCAACATATCGGCCATACAAAGTTTTTGGCCACGCCCAAATTTTTGGGGCCTTTTTTAAAAAAAAAATTTTTTTTTTTTTAATTAATAGAATGAAGTAAAAGCTACCCATCATCTTCCTAATGCTTTTTCCTTTGGGGCATATAGGGATATGGATAGGCTATCATACTGTTCGCCCCCAGCTGACTGCAGCCTTCCCTTATATTTAAATGTTGAAATATAAAAGAAATGATAGAACAATTTTTGCACATTAAGCTTTATATATATTTTAGCGTAAGGTATTTCAAAATAATCACAAACATTTTTTTCAAATTTGGAAATAGTCTGTTGTAGTTAATTAGATTTAATAAAGCTCCATCGTTTATCTTATACTCTACAAAATAATACATTTAATGGTTACAGATAATCCTTACAATAAAAAAATTAAATATAAATATAAAAGAAACTAATAATTAAATCTAAAGTTAAAAAAATCAGTTGTTTAATTTTTAGTATGTTACTTTTAAATATAAATAAATAATAAATTTCATACCTATAATACAAAATACACTTACTAAAAGCTTTTATTCATGGAGTTAAATTGTTTTTAGTTTACTGCTGTTCATCTTTTGTTTGTTACTTACAAGCAATAATAAAATTATGTTTCGAAAACTTTTCCTTGTTTCGTATATGTAAGCTCTGTCTACTAAGCATATTTGCAGTAACTTCACACTTTTTAAATCTCTTAACTCATTTCATAAATTTATGTATTTACATGGTCTTTTCTAACTTTTTTGTGATATTCAAGTAGGTAGTACACCCAAAAATTTTAATGTGAAAATCAAAAGCCTTTTGTATGCCTCCTCCCTTAATCCTTACTGTGTAAAATTTGTGTTAAAGGATGTAAGGTAATGGTTGACCCCAACATTTTTAATAGGTTTTGACCTATGTAGATCAAATTGCGTTTGTCTTGGCAGAAAAGGCTATGGGAAATCACCGCTATGATTCGCGAATTCTTCCTTTGGAGCGCATTGCGTGTCTTGTTCATATCAAATGTACTGTTTTTTTTATGATGTATGAATCTATATAAAGTTTTTCCTTTATTCTATATGGTGCGAACGAATCTACTGGTGTATTGTATGAATAAATGTAATTGTGTTGAATATTAAATAATATGTATACGCCAGCCTATGGATGTTCAGCTGCGATTTGAAATGGAAGCTATAGGCGTTTTTTCGTCTCTTTCCCTGTGGGTTCTTCTGTGTTGTTGATGTCGTCTAGATCGACGACACTGTGAAGAGCAGCAGTCATCATTATCTGCTCCAACGATTAATTTTCTTTTTGATAAAACGCGATTATTACACGCAGATCGAGTACAACGTCTTTGACATGATACATATGAATCCTGCAAGTAAAATAAAAAATATTTTCATTAATACACTGCTTGAATGCATCTCTTCGAATTAATCTTACCTTGCAACGGCATGTAATGCATTTTTGTTCCCCATACGATACCACGACTGGATGCCACTCCTGCCCATTTTCATGAAGGGAAGCACCTGCTTTGCACCCACCATTTGACAGAACCTCTTCAGTTGACTTTTTTGTAGCACGCGGTGATGCCTGATCTTGCAGAACATTGGGATTTATTATTCCCGATTTCTCGCCATGTAGTGTTGATTTACCTTCGGGGCAAACCTTGCAACAAGCCTTTTTGTTGGGACGATATGCTAATTTTTCGGGGCATGTTAAAGCCGGACAAGCCAGCCTAGGGCATCGAATTTCCAGAGTCAATGGATCACAGGTGCAAGTTGCACATGTATCAAAACCATTTGGTGGCAAGTATGGATGCCATGTTGCTCCAGCCAAATGAAATTGATCACCAAGACGACAACCGCGTTCCGCAGAATTGTTTGAATGCAACACAATATTCGGAGAAATGCAAATTGGACAACATTCACCGTCACGTCGAATCAGCTCCTCGCCCTGCCGACATTTTAAACCCGGGCATTTCATGGCATCGCATGTGACTCGTCCGTGCTGACAAGAACACATTGCACAAGTTTCCTGCAAACTACGCCATTGTTCAGATTCATCGTAGAATCGTCCCGAATGATAGCATTTCGTATCTGTTTCCGGATTACTAGGCCCGTTGTGATCACTAGGAATAATAGCGCTGGGCACATTGTTATCGGTATATGAAGGGAAACAATGGCTTGGTACTTTGGTCGACTTTAGTTTGCCACGCAGCAGGAGTTCCTGTCTTTCCTTTGAATAGATTTCTAGATAACACACACTTGTTTCCAATTTAATGAGTTCGTTTGAAGCCATACCCAGCACGTATCCTTCCATATAGGAACCGCTGAAATTATCCAACAATTTGCGGGTGATCGGTGCGCCAATTGCCTCAATTGGTTTTTCTTCCAGGTAGATCTGCAACTCCTGTTGATTACTAAAATATCCAGTCACTGTCACCTCGTAATGTAAATTGCAATCATTGTCAATTGCAATCCATGCCATTCCCATAAGATGCGCTAGACTTGAATAATTTTGTCGCTTAAGAAGAATTGGTTCCGCCGAATCACGAGCATCGGCAATTGGCCTGGGTATCAATCTACCACGAATTAGATTTGGTCCGTTTTCAATATCAATATTTACTCCTAAGTCTCCTCCATATAAAGATTCGATTATTTTTGGACTAATTTTGTCAATGGTTCCGATAGCTTGATCAAAGTTGAACGATTCTGTCAAATCTTCTAGAACGGTTTTCTTCTTGCCGATGTCTTCAATCAAGCTTATCTCTGGTCTTTGTTTCCCACTCAGGTGATCGGTGAGAATGTTATACGCCAAAGATCCATCAGTGTTCATATAAATCCATGCCAAACCACTTGCTTTTGCTTTAGATTCATAGTTGTGAGGCGATAACAGAGTTTCATAAAGTTCACAAGTGACACGAGTTACTATTTGACCCTGAATCTTCATAGATGGATACTTTTTTGATTCAATAATTAACATTAGTTTTCCTCTACTAAGCAAACGTAAATTCTGAATAGATATAGGTGAAGAGACCTCCAATACATTAATTTCTGGAGATGGTTTCCGTACCTTCTTTACCTCATCCAAAACGACCTCTTTACGTTCTACAGTTTCAATTCGAATGTTCACTAGTACATCGACATAATCCTCCGGACTGAAAACCCCATTGAACACTAGAGTCAAGTGAACCGATGAAGCAACTCCACTGCTAGTCGAAACAATTGCAGTGCCACCTGCCCCGGCCATTTGATCAGATTTAGTTCCTGGTGCCGGTTCCATCAAAGTGCTAAATAACTCTGTTTGCAGTGCGGTATACCTAGCAACCTTTCCCGCTAATGCCAATTCTGCTTGATATTTGCTGCCCCACAGTAATACCACCTGCAGACGTTCTTCGCGCAATAGACGCTTGTAGTCACGCGGTACGCGACGCCAAACGCCACAAATCTTTCCTGTCGTATTTTGATAAACACTCAATGGACCATTTAATGGTGTCGTTAGATTATGCTCCTCGAGTATAGTACCGGAGTCGTCTACAAATTGTATAGCTCGTGGTCTTGTGATTTTGCTCGAAACGTAAAATGAATAGTAAAGATTCTTTTTGTGAAACAGAAATCGACCCGCAGCCACTACATTTTGTGGATTATGTGTCGAGTACATTGCTTTCATTTCTTCGCCTTTAAGGAAGTAGGATGTTCTCCCAGTTAAAAGAGCTGCAAAGTCTGTAAGTATATATATTAACAGAAAAAAAATTATAATTCAAACAATTAGCGTGTATACGTTTGTAAAAATACTAACGTTTCATATTGCGTTCTTCTTCCTCATTATTAAACGGAACTGGAACATCTTGGGCTATTTCTGGATCTAAAAAATAGAAACAAACACATTCAGTATATACATATTCAACTTGAGTTGAGGATGGCGTGAATTTAAAATGGGATAAGAGGGTTTTTAGGGTTAGGGAACTTTAAATTAAAATAAAACACAAAACGCGCGTACATGGCGTAATATGGAGGTTCAACACCTAGTCACTCTTGATAGAAGTCAAACTGAAAACTCGTCGCGTCGTTTACCGGATATTGTATCATTGTTAGGAGTCTTTACCATTGATTTCTGCAGACAAATTAAAGATAAATAATATAGAGCATGAAGAACATCTCCTATGTTTCTTCCAGAATAAATAGGAACGTTCAAGTTTCGGCAAGGGTCTAAAACAGGGGGATGTAATCGGATTTTTAAGGATAATTCCAAGCCCAGTCAGGGTTCAGGTAACTCTCTGTGGAATGTGACAAAGTAAAGCTTTGATACATCGGTCTTCCAAGCGGAACCTATTGTGAAGAATTCTAGCTGACGAATTGGCTAGAAAGGGCGCGGAAACGCACTTTGTTGTACACGGGCCTTTTGTCCAATAAATAAATCAGCTATAAATTTAAAATTAAAAAGCTGAGAACACAACATGTGCATCTCCTATTGGGAAGGAGTCCAAGGTCTTAGAGAGACCAAAAAAGTTATACAGACATGCAGAAACGATGCCAAAAAGATACTTAATCTATCTAGGCATGATATAAAAATTCTTATTGGATACCTAACCGGGCACCATAGACTAAGATATCGCATTTACAAACTAAAAATAGTCGACTCATCGGAGTGCCGACTGTCTTGAAGAAGACGAAACCGCAGAGCACATCATATGTGAGCGCCCTACACGGAATAAGGACAGTTTTTCTTAGAGAAATAATTAGCACTGATGCTATTAAAAATCTTTCTGCTGATCGTATCATCAGCTATATTAAGTAGAGTCGCTACTTTCCTAAGAAATATTTCTGACTCTCAGCACAAAAGATCTGTTAGGTCGAAGTGCTATCCCTATCGCATCGGCGAGTCAAAAGCTTTAAAAAAATCTGCGACGCTGAAATCTGTATCAAAACAAAATTTCCCTTGGGAATTGGACTTTTGTGCTCTCTGGTACCTGTTTTTTGGTCTTCATGCTTCTAACTCGAAAGTGGATTTTCGGTGGATTCTAGATGCAATCTACCGTTTCTTTTTGACACACATAAAATCTGCCTGTTTTGTGCGCCACCACGATCATTCCAGAGTTGACCATCTGTGATTCCAATGAACGTGTAGCCAGGTATGGCGCAGAATTCTCATAAATTTCATATAAGTACCTGTGAACCATGTTTAAAAGAACACAAGGTACATATGTTTGACAGCAGAGAGTGGCATAATTGCGGGTACAAGGTTTGCTGAATTTCACTGGTCGACCAGCCTTTTTTTTATTTTTGATTGCCATATCAATCACCCCTCAACTACGTCATACGAAAAAAAATGGTAGTTCGACCGGGGAAATCCCGCATACATTTTTCTATTTGTATACCTTTTTCACACCGCCTCGAAATCTGAGGTTTCGCCAAAACTCATGAAACCTACATCGAAATCAGGAGGTTTTCCCATACATTTTCGAGATTTCCAAACCTCGATATTGTATGAGGTTTCGATGAAACCTCATCAGATTCTGGTTTCAATGGTAAGGTTGTCAACGCAAACGCACCTTTTAATAACGGGTGATCCAAGTAGAGATACCTTTTTCAATAGCCTTTTTTGACAGATCACGTGCGAGTCGTGTCATGCTGTCATGTTATTTTTGTTTAGTATTGTTTGGCATTTCATAATGGAAAGACTTACACGTGAACAACGTTTACAAATTGTTCAACTTTATTATGAAAATTCACGTTCTGTAAGGAATGTGTTTCGTGCACTTCGCTCAACTTATGGTCAACATAATCGGCCTACTGAGCGTACTATTCGCAACACCATCACCCATTTTGAGACCCAGCATTCATTATTGGATAATATTCGACCGAATAGACCACGTCCGGCCGTAGCTGAGAGTGTACACGAAGACCGTAGAGAGTCGATTCGGCGCCGTTCGCAGCAACTCGGACTGACGTATGGAACGACTTGGCGCATTTTACGTCAAGATCTTAAATTGAAAGCGTACAAAATACAGCTTGTGCAACAACTGAAGCCGCTCGACCTTCCCAAGCGACATCGCTTCGCTCTATGGGCTCTTGAAAAGTTCCAAGAAGATCCGGCGTTTTCGAGGCAAATTTTGTTTAGCGATGAGGCCCATTTCTGCCTCAATGGGTATGTAAACAAACAAAATTGCCGCATTTGGGACGAAGAGCAACCTGAAGAGATTGAAGAACTGCCACTTCATCCAGAAAAAACAACGGTTTGGTGTGGTTTGTGGGCCGGTGGAATCATCGGTCCATATTTCTTTAAAAATTATGCCGGTGCGAACGTAACCGTCAATACCGATCGTGCCATGATAACCGACTATTTGATGCCTGAAATTGAAGCTCGTGATCTCGGCGACATTTGGTTTCAGCAAGACGGCGCCACTTCCCACACATCCCATCAATCAATGGACTTATTAAGAGAACATTTCGGTGAGCACATAATTTCACGTTTTGGGCCGGTCGATTGGCCACCAAGATTGTGTGATATCACACCGTTAGACTTTTTCCTGTGAGGATATGTGGCTTATGCCGACAAACCCGCTTCGATTCAGGCCTTGGAGGAAAACATCACGCGTGTCATTCGCCAGTTACCAGTCGAAATGCTCGAACGAGTGATCGAAAATTGGACTCAACGGATGGACCATCTGCGACGTAGCAACGGCCAACATTTGATAGACACAATCTTCAAAAAATAAATGCCAAAGAATGTTCTTTCAAATGATAATAAACATTCTCCATTAAATTTGAATTTTCTGTGTTTTTTTCTTTAAAAAAGTAGGGAACCTCGAAATGGATCACCCTTTACATTCCACAAGTTACACAACGCAGTTGACAAGTGGTTGACAGATTTTCAACTGAGTTATAAGTCAACTGCAAGTCACTTAAGAGTAAGCTTACCGAAATCTTGAACGAATAACACGCGAATTATATGAAGTTATAGGCGTTGTTAGCTTATAGTGGACTTGTAGTGCACTTGCAATTTGGACGCAATAATTGATTATTCGCTTTTATTTTTCGATGGCTGACTGAAACGTCAAACAAAACCCGAATTGTGTTCGGTGTGAATGCCGCGATTTTGAAATCCGTTTGCGGAAACCTCGAATTTTAGTGCGGTGTGAATAGGGTATTATACCCTATCCTAAGGGTATATTAATTTTGACACATAGTTTGTAACACCCCTTAATATTCGTCGTAGACCCATAAAAGTATATTTATTTATGATCAGGACCAAATCCTAAGACTATTCCGTCCGTCCGTACGCAATTTTAGGCCTTTAAAATTAAGCTAGGAAGCTGAAATTTGGACCACATACTCCCTAGGGCTCCGAAATGGTTAATTGTAAAACTTTTTTGAATACGCCCACTACCCCGCCCACAATTTAGAAAAAGCCGTTCTAAAGCTAAAGTTAGAGAGATAGAGTGTTATAACCTTCACAAGATATGTAGGCACTGCCCTCCTTTATAAGTCTGTCATATAAAGTTTTTTGCCACGCTTACTTTTTGTGGACATTTTTCACTAAAATGATGTTTTCTTCGTAAATTTTCATAGAAAGCGAAAACAAATTTTTAACAAGATATTTAGCCAATATTTTTTCCAACATATCGGCCATACAAATTTTTTGCCCACGCCCACTTTTTGGGGGCGTTTTTTCAAAAAACCATTTAATAAAATGAAATAAAATGCTATCCATCACCTTCTTAATGCTTTTTTCTTTGGGGCATATAGGGATATAGATAGGGTATCATACTGTTCGCCCCAAGCGGACTGTAGCCTTTTCTTTTGTTTTTTACAATGGTGTGACTGTCAAAAAGATGGTCTTTGAAGCCAAGTTTGACATTAATGTTACCTACATAACAATTTTTCCAAAATGGATGCGTTGGGCAAAAATGCAATTGTATGCGTGACTTGGCCCGATTTGATTTGCATGCAATTAATTATGCAGATGCAATTCAGTGCTTTCTGAAGGCCAAGAGAGCAAAAAATCTTTTCAGCCGGCTATCTGTATAATTACACATCCCTGGCGAAACTATGCTGTGTGATCGCTTTAGGATTGCGATATTTATGGTGCGAAGGGTATGCTGAACTACCCGCACATATACCAAGCTTTGTTATGTAGCGTTATTTTAATAATAAAATATATAGATATGATACGAGGTATGTGAGATATCTATTGGTATCAATATAAATATTTATAATAGAACAAATAAAAAAACTTATAGATAGGCGACAGTCCGCTTGGGGCGAATACCCTATCCATATCCCTGCCGATGAAAAAGACATAGAAAATACGTTGGGTGACATTTTTTTTTTAAACTCCCCCAAAAAGTAAGCATGGCCAAAAACGTCGTAAAAGTAAAATGTTGAGGAAAATATTCTCTAAATAGGTACTATGTTCAAAAAATGTTTTATTTAAAAAAACCCCTAAAAGTATATATATTAATGATCAGCATTAAAATCTAAAACTATTTAGCAATGTCCGCCCGTTTGTCCTTCACCAATTTGTAGGCCTTTAAATTAAAGCTAGGATGCTGAAATTTGGAACATATACTCCCTAGTGTCCCGAAATGGTAGAGTGCAAAATCTGTGTTGATACCCGCACTGGCACGCGCACAATTAATAAAAAAACATTTAAGCTTAAATTGAAGTGGAATAAAGCACTAAGCCCTTCACAAAATATGTTTGGCGATAGGCGTATCAAAAATGTTTCCAATACTTAACCATTTCGGAACCTAAACTAAATCCAGCCGGTATTCACGGACCAGTCTTAAATTGATCTTAAATTAAGGCAGCTCATAGTTTTGCATTTTTGCTACGAATTCACCAAGCAATAATAGGGTTGTGTCAATGCTCAATCGAATATACGAAAAATAAATTTGTTCGCTCTTTTTTGAAGATGTAGCGTCAGAATCTCTATGTAAATAAAAAAAATTATTTTAAATGAATGTGCGTGCTCAAGTTTTTTTTTTGCGCGCCAAAAGACAGACCAGGAAAATTAGAACCATTGGTGGCTCAGTATGAGATTTTAATACGACATATAAAAGGTAATATAGTTATCTTTGAAACATTGCACTGAAGAAATTGTTTCCGGTGCATTGTTGAAAATTCTTTTTAAGCAAGCTCCTGAGGCTAAGCGCGAGGCCTTAGCAAAACCCATAAAAGCGCAATGGTTTAAGGAAAACATTATAACCTTTCATATGCCGTATTACCATCTACATACAATAGAACCACCAATGACAGTGATTTATCCACATAAGTTGTCTGGTGTTGTAAATAAAAATATGATGCGATATTTACGCATTTCTATTGCAGGCCAGCTATCCTAGGCCAGATAATACAGATAAATTTCGGCTTTACATATAATTGATAATAGATTTTTCCTTAGTAGAAGGATTGCTTTCTATAGAGACAAAGCAATTCTATAATGGTGTTTTATTTGGTGGCCCAGACCACGCGTACACTATTGGTGTATGGCAGAGGTTTTCCAGCTCCAGAATATATCACCACAAGGCTTTTTGTCATATCCATTTGCAAAATATGTACAACATATTTATAATAAAATAAAAATCGAATATAATATATCAACTGTCACAGCTAATTTCGAATTAAATTATATTACTGCTCTCAGGCCTTAAAAGGGGCTGGGACCTCTCGTAATACCTATGAGCGCTCACAAACCTGGACTAATAGAGGTTGTTAAATAGGTTTACGAAGATCACCGCTTACGATGAATACCGGGCTTAGAGTCACATGAAATAATTTCGCTTACCATTTAAATTGTAATGTACCTAATAAATGCATATGTTTTTAGTCTAAATAATATGGAAAACTTTGTATTGATCAAAAAACAAGAATGTGGCAATACAGTATAATGTACTGACACTGAAAAATTCATTTTATTTAATTTAAAAATCAAGTTGTTACCATCCGCATAGAAAAACTCAAAATTTCAAATCAAATTTATTATTCTTAATGAAAGAGTAACCAACGTCACTTTTGACATATACAGGTATGGTAAATTGGTATTTAGTGCGTTCACAAACCAATTCTTACATGTAAGCCCAGTTTATTTCAAGATTATTTTTTAATCTTGTGTTTAGCAGATTAAAATTTGTATGGTAAATCCTAAGATTTAAGGTAGATTAAGGGCAGATTAATCTTAATCTCGCTTTAGTGCTCGGTGGAAACGTAGCATAACACAATTTCTGAAATTCACGCACAAAATGTCCAAAATCTGGTTGTCAAATAGCTTTCTCGCTCTTAATTTTCAGAAACCAACGTCACTTTGGACAAATCCATGTATAGTAAATTGGTATTGAGTGTGTTTCCAAGCCGATTCTTACATGCAAACCACAGAGGAGTAATTATACAGATAGTCGACAGAGAGGATTTTTGGCTCTCTCGCCCATCGTTTTTTATTTGCTTTTAAAAGGCGTAATACTCTGTCTGGATAAGGATTTACATGACAAATCAAATTGAGCCAGCTCACGCACACAATAGCAGTTCTGCGCCAAAGAATCTACTTCGGAAAAAATTGCATGTTGACATATTAAAGGTCAAACTGGGCTGAGTCCAATAACATTGGAATAATATGCAACGATTTATGGTGAATTTGCATTTGAATAAAATTACGTTAAATGTTTTAAGCAGTTCCGTAAACATTTTGGCAGTTACGCAAGTTAAAAATAAAATAAGGAGTATTATATTTTGTTTCCCGGTAATTATACTAATTAATCAGCTTTAAATTGTCAGTTATAATAAACTGATTTTGTTGGTTGATTTATCGAATATATAAATTAAATAATTCTTAGGCGGAAGGTGCGATAAATATTTGAGCAGTGAATTAATAAAATATTCTCTAAAATTAATAAAATTGTAGGCAAAATAAATAAATGCTCAATTTTGAATTGAAATACTGAAGTTTACATTTTGTGTTTAAAAATACATTAAAAGTTATTTCTTCGCAGTTTGCCAATTCGCTTGCTCGCTCTCATATGAACGTTCCGAATATATAGATACATTCAACTTTCATATGTTAAATGAAAACATAATAAAATAACCAAAGAATTTAATATACATAAAAAAATAATCCAAAAATATATTCTTTAATAAAACTGCCCGCGCTAATGATACATTTTTGAGACACCAACGCCTCCCTACTTAATGAGGTTGGCTCACACGTATTTACAGATAGAAAATTTGAGAGGATTTTTTCTCCATTTTAAATTTTTTTTTGTCGCTCTAAAGGGCAGGGGTATGCTGACTAGACTACCTGTATAATTACTCATCTGTGATGCAAACCTAGTTTCTTTCAAGATTATTTTTTAATCTTGTGTTTCGCAGAAACTGGTGGTCAAAGGATGGTGAATGCGATTATATGAGAACACAAGCGTTCTCACTTTAGCATACCACTATCAGCTCCTACTTCTCACCTCCCCGTGGTGACTGCATGGTGCCTAGTACTTTGAATGGAGATAGGGTTACCAGTCCCTGTGGAAAGTCGTTGGTGGCAGCTGACGAAAGAAGAGGAGAAGTGTCAGCTCACTAAGGCAATTCTCCTGTTTCCGGACGGCGGAGAACGAATTCTACGGATGGATCAACGAAATCGGCTGACTTATATTCAAAGTAATGGAATTCAAGCCGGTAAGTGATCGCCAGGTTGTGATCCGCATAAGAGCTAAATTCCAAAACATTAGCCTATGGTGGAAGAAGCTTCGCACTGCCCAGAAGAAGAAATTCGACGTTGGACGCCTTAGCACATATAAAGTTGCCAGAGCCAAAAAAAGCGCCTGAGTGAGAAACTCTCAACTGTGCATTCACCTACCAAAGACGACAACAAGCAGTCGTCTCAGTATCGCGACATAAGCAAGTTGGTAGCGGAAATTACCCTAGGATACGAGCCTCTCAAAAGAAAAAGTCCGTGTTATGATGATGTATGCGTATACCGGAAAAAGGTGACAGAAGATGCACACATTATAAGGCTGCAGAAGAAAACAAGGGCAGCAAGGGATGAGTACCGAGCCAGGAGAAGGGAGAAGAAGAAGATCCAGCGTAGGAAGAAAAGAGAGCTCGCAGTCTCCCCAGATTAAGGAAATCGAAAAGTCTCCCGACCGAAACAACATCCGGAAGTTTTATAAGAAAGCCAAGCAGCTTGCAGGGAATAGTAGATGTATTTAAGCAGCATTTACATCAAGTGCTTCCGGCCCGGCAGAACAACTGTAGGCCAAATCTTCACACTAAAGCAAATCCTGGAAAAGACCGGCGAGTTCCAAGTTGAGACACACTATCTTCATCAACTTTTAACCTGCGATTTTGTGGCGATTTTCGGGATCCCGTCAAAACTGATCCAGATGTGTCGCGGGACACTTAATAACACCCAGTGCAATGTGCAGTTTGGCAGCAACTCATCTGACCTCTTTAAAACATGCACCGGATTTCGGCAAGGAGATGCGCTGTCGTGTGATTTCTTCAAAATTGTTCTTGAGCAGATAGTGCGCAGGGCAGGTGTCAACACGGAAGCCATTCTTCAACAGATTAGTCCAACTGATGGGGTATGCGGACGATACAGACATCATCGGTTGATCCTAGCGTGCCGTGATAGAGGCTTCCCCGCTATTTAAGAACTGCGAAACTAGTTGGCCTTGAAGTGAATGAGGACAAAACTAAAAACATGCTATCAACAAACAAACAATCATCTTACCACCGACTAGGACAAAATGTCACTGTTGATAGCAGCAACTTCGAGGTAGTTAAGGAGTTCATCTACTTCGGGGTAAACATCAACTCCACAAATGATAGCTTAGTGGAGATCCGTCGAAGAATTACCCTAGGAAACCGCGGCTACGGTTTGGCAAAAACTCCTGACACGAAGGACAAAGTGCATGCCGTGCAGAACCCTTATCCTACCAGTTCTGCTATACGGCGCCTACTGCTGGACGATAAGCAGGAAAGGAGAGTTAATACAGGGATCCTTTGAGAGAAAAATCCTTCGACGGATATTTGCTGCAAGGAGGAGAAGATACAACCGTGAACTCTATGAGCTGTACAAGGGTGTGATGTTGTCCAAGAACCCAAGAAACGTCGACTTCATTGGCTCGGTCACATCAAGCGAATGGACAAGAACGCTCCAGCCAAGAAGATCTTCGAATCCCAGCCCCCAGGTTCGAGACGACAAGGAAGACCGAACCTCCGTTTAAAAGACCAAGCCATTGCGGATGCCAGAGCACTTGGTCTGGACTACTGGATGGTAGGCTGTCGTGTCTCAGGCAGGGACTCTTCACGTAGATTAAGTAGATTAAGGGCAGATTAATATTAATCTCGGTTTAGTGTTCGGTGGATAATTCTTCAATCTTGTGTTTAACAGCTAAATGTCGAGTTTTAAGTCAGATTTATGGCAGTTTAGTTTTATTCTCGGTTCAGCAATTGGTGGATGCGTAGCATTTCTAAATTGGATGCGCGGCATCAATGCAGCCACCACACAGAAAAAAAATTACTTAAATAATTATAGTCCGGTATTACTGATTTTGACTAAATCCGTCATTATTATTGTATTGATTTAAACAAAAGCAATTTGCGAAAATGAAAAAATAACTAATTGAGTTGTATAGAAAAATCGGGTTTTATATGATAAAACCTGCTCATCGTATAACAATTTATACAAGAGGGATACAAAATTAAATGAAAAAAATTAAAAAACAAAGATTGATGCAAGAACTAGGCATCATATTTTTCGAAAAAATATGCACGTGTATCTCGGGTGCAGAGAAGCAAGCAGCGATGCATGTATTTTTTTTTAGAGGTAGGTAAAGGCTTCAATAGAATATATTCAGAAATTGGAAGTAAACAAAAGTTTTTAATTTTTGGTTTTAATGGGATATAAAAATGTAAAGCAAAAGAAGGAAGTGTTAAAACCTTTTTTTTTGTTACGGTAAACGCCATATTGGAACTGTTCCAACTAGCGAACTGGTGTCAAGTTCTGTTCCAACTGCTTTCAGTACTGTTCTATCTCTTCTGCGAGTACTGTTCCTGTTCTCACGTTACCAAAACGTTTGACATATTTCCATGCTGAAAACAAACAAAATGACAGAACAATGATATACAAGTAATGCATGTTCTTTGGAATCCGAAGTGTCATTTTGATTAGCACAACTCCAACTGGGTGAATGGAAATTGACATAAATATACCACCGTGTAGATCAAGAAAATTTAAAATTTTACTGCTGCGAGCACATCTGAATCTTGCGTTAGGTTTGCGATATTAAAAAAAAATGTTTTTTCTGTGTAGAAACAAAACTATTCTGACAGCGGAAAAAAATTGTCTTAATCTTAAAAAAAAACGTTCTTCAGTTAATTAAGTAAACTTGTAATTTTTGCTTTCTAAAATTCTAAAATGAGAAAGGACAACGCAGTATACAGTAAAATTGATTGATTTTTGATAACAAACCATTTTTAATGGGATATACAAATATAAAGCAAAAAACCGACTTAACCCATTTTTAAACACTCAAACTGTTGGAAGGCAACTGGAAATGCCGTCACTATACAAAGAAAGGCCTTCCAAGAAAATGGCAAGGAATGAAACGAACTATAAGTGCTTCTTTCACGCCTACCACACAAAATTAGAGAAATGCACAATTTCCAAAATTCAACTGCCATTGAGGGGCAGCACTACCAAACATGCAAAAATACGTAACACGTATTTTAGTTGATAGTGTGAATTTGCGTGGAAGGATATGAATTTAGAGTGTTTGGTCTGTGATCTCACTCTAACGTCTTTAAAATCATCCACGGCAAAAAAAACAATCTCTCTCTCTAATCTCGTGCAAAAATTGCATGACCAACCATTATTATGGCTGGTTTACCTGGCCACGAATGCATTTTTGCACGAGATTAGAGAAAGATTTTTAGTATTGCGCATTTGTTAGCTAATATTGTTTTTCTTCATTCCTCTTCATCGTAATCAGATTGACAGTGAGGCGGTTGTAAATACATATACAAAAATTTAATGACAAATACACTTCAAATTCAAATGTTACAATCGGTAAATCGGTTTAGATGTCAGATTTTCAATTGGAAATGGCAACAGTTGATAAATATTTTAAAATCATAAAATCTATAGGATTTCAAAACCTGACAGCTTAAATGAAATGAAATGGGTTTTAGGAATTTGTGTAAATTATCTTCAAAGTTTATCGTGTTTGCATCTGAGTAAGCGGGATCACCATATAACGAAAATCTGTCGAGCTAAGTCCGCGGACAAAAATATATAAACATTATGTCAGGTACGACAAATGTCATTCTTACGACAATAATCCAAAATACACTACATAGCCTCGAGTAAAGTCTCACACATAATTACATGGCTGTGTAAACTAAATATAATGATACAAAAAGAAGAAAGAGAAAAGCAATATATATAAATATAATCAAAGTGCATTATAAAATAAAGGTTTTCTTTTTATAAACGAAGTTTTCGTAATATTTCTCAATAAATTTTTCGTAATTATATTTTCAGTTTTATTTTTAGAATGTTTAGCACTACATGTATTTTTCGTCGTTTAAGCATTTTATATTTTTATGATCTTTGAAAGTCCAATGGCCGCACAAATGGAAAAACGAAAATAAAATGAACACAGTAGCTTTGATACTGACGCATTAATTTATAAGTACTAATAAGCCGCTACAGAATTTTTTTGTCAAGAGAAATAATATAAAAATATAAAAACTTTAGTTTTGAAACCGAAAATTATGAATTTGTCTTTAGAATCCTACAATATGTACATATATGTATTTATAAGTCTATAACTAGTACGTTATACTTTTTGCTTGTATCATCATCATTTACTCCAAAATTAATTGTAACTAATGTAAATAATGTTAACTCCATTTTTACAGTAGCAACCAAGGAATTATATTGCTTGTTAATATAAATCAGTTACTAAAATATAAAACTATGAACAATAAACAATAAAAAACCACTTAGTTGCCATGTTTCAATAAAAAAAAACTTTTAATAATGTATTTCATTTTAATATATCTATATATATATAAATTGATGTTGGTATCTATGAGATTAATGGCTTCAAAACCATTTGACCAATCATATTGAAAGTTGGCACATATATGTGTTTTTTTTCATAGAAACGGTTTGTATGCTTTCCGATTTGTTGTAACTTTATCATACTTTTAACTTCTATACTGTTTGACCGACCGAACAACAAAAAGTTGGAACATAATTGTTCTATTTCATGGAGGAAACAAACAAAATTAAGGGAAACGATTGTTTTCTGTAGCAACAACATTTTCCTTTTTATATTTTAATAACTTAATATAAACATTACATTATTTATTTTAAATTTATACTAAACATCATAAAATTAATCGAAATATATTTTCATTTTAAGTGAAAGTTTTTTGTTTATAATAATCACGATCCATTTTAACGTTTTATATTTTAAATTAGTGGTAGGTTCGCTTCCTTTGTTAAGAAGGCATAAATAAACTCGGCTCTCCACAATTTTAAGGGCGCATGCAATAAAAAGTAGTAGTTAATCTTACGCGGTTAGACACATTATGGAAATTCATGATAAGAAACATTATCAACTCAACAAAAAGAGTTTTGGGAATTATTAACAAAAACCATGATTTGTAAGTCCCCATCTTTATTGAACGTGTGTAAGCTAATTTTGTTAAAGAGGTTCTAGTACCTATATATTCACCCCTATCGTGGAAAACGCCGTATCTGAGATTCTCTTCACTTACACGATTCACTTTCATTTGTTGTATGCATCGTGGAATCCACCGGGGAAACTTCCTTATCGATATGAGTTTCGAATTTGAAGTTGGTTGGTAAACAGCAGTTTTGTAGTAAATGAAAGACGTGAAAGTTGTAAAATAATTAGAAATTTAATTCAAATAAATCAGTAGCAAAATGGATAGTGTATGCATATTTGAAAATTTTTAACATCAGTCCGTCCGTCCGTACGCAATTTTTAGGACTTTAGATTCAAGCTAGGAAGCTGAAATTGGACCACATATTCCCCTGAGTTCCAAAATGGTTAAATGTAAAAAAATTGATACACCCACCGCCATGCCCACAATTAGGAAAAATCCGTTTGAAAGCTAGAGTTAGGGATATAAAGTGTCACAACCTTTACAAGATATGTAGTAGGCACTGTCCTCCTTTATAAGTTTGTATATAAAGGGTGATTTTTTAAGAGTTAAGTTTTTCAGGTTGGTAGCTCTGGTTAGTAAACGTCATCTGTCAAAGTGAAAAGTGTTCAGTAAACTCGCCATTTAATCATGGAAAGGCTTACAAAATTCGTGCTCTGTGAAAAATGTGAAAATCCGACGTTTTATCAAAAAATTGTGTTCAACGATGAGGCTCATTTCTGGCTCAACGATTACGTAAATAAGCAAATCTGTCGCATCTGGAGTAATGAACAGCCACATGCCATACATACATGGTTTATAGGCTGGTGGCATCATCGGTCCATTTTTCTTCAAAGACGACCGTGGAAAAAACGTTACCGTCTACGGCGAACGATATCGAGCGACTTTTTTTTGCCCCAGTTGGCTGAGTTGAACTTGAACATGCCACACAGCTCGTGAAATAATAGAAATGTTGCGATGCATGTTATTTAATGCCTCTTGAATATTTCTTGTGGGGCTATGTAAAGTCGTTAATCTATGTGGACAAGCCGAAAGCGATTGAAGCCTTACAGGATACCATAACACGTGGAATATAGGCCGAAATGCTCGAAAGTGACGCAAAATTGGACCTTCCGAACGGACTATTTGAAACGTAGCCGCGGACAACATTTACATAAAGTTGTCTTTAAAACGTAAATGGCAAAGTTATATTTATCGATTACAATACAAATTTTGAATATTTGATGAAAATTTGAGTATTTTATTCGAATCTTAAAAAAACTACGCTTAAAAAATCACCCTTTATAAGGTTTTTGGCACGCCTACTCTTTGTGGGCCCAAACAAATTTTATGGCCACGCACACTTTCTGGGGGCTTTTTTTCAAAAAGTATTATTTTATAAATTTCATAGAATGAAATAAAATTATTTTCATCATCATCTTAACGCGTTTTTTATTGCGGCATATAAAGATATGGATAGGGTATCAAACTGTTCACCCCTAGGGGACTTTAGCCTTTCCTTATGTTTTTAATATGTTTTGAATGTTTTCAATATTTTGAAAACGGAGCTTAATACTAATACAGTCCACGTTTTCAGGAGTGCCCCAAATGGCTTTCGTTACAAATGAGTGAAGTTGACAACCCAAGAGATATTTTTATGACAAATGGCGAATCCCAGAAGTGGTATTGTGCGTTGATGGAAGTTGATTTGCCATCAAAACTCCATCACAAAATAGACATTTATACTATAATCGTACAGGATATTTAATACTCTGAAAAAATCAATATTATTGCTACCTGATGACCAGATTCGCCACCATAAGTAGTGGATCCAACGAATCCAGGCTCCAACCAGAACTGATTAGTAAAATATTTTATGAAAATAAATGCATAGATAAGTATATTTGATTTTAGACAAATCAAATTGAAATTGCACCAAATAGGCAATAAATTAGCTTCGTATCTGAAATGTTAAAGATTGTATGAGGGAGTGTTCTCTAGCACGTTTAATACGATGGTGTGAAACGCATTCACTTTGCCGACAGGTGAACGTTTCATCTCGAAAGTATTCTACGGTGACGATTTATGAATTACAGTGAAACGTTTCCCCAGGCCGATTCTACGATATGACTGATTATTTGAATTCGGTAAAGTAAACGTTATATTCGGGACATTTATCTGATGTTATCTACACAGTAATATTCCACTATCAGAAGAGTGACTTAAAAGTGTACGGTGTACGGTTGGATTAAACATTTTTATTTTCTTATATATAGGATATACACACATAGGCAGGATGGGTGCTTTGGAACTCTGAAAATTGTAGAATAAGTTTCAGATCGATCAAAAAAGCTTTGAAAGGTTCACAAGACCCTTGAAAAAGTTAAAAATATCGTTGAGGTGAAGGCTTTATTTATATATGGCTGATTGTTTTCTTTAATTCTTATTGCTTTATCTTATTTCTATCTGCTTTTAAAAAGTTGAAGTAAAATAAGTTTTCATGATTATTAGAGCCAAAATCGCTGCAAAAGGAAAAATGCCTGAGATAAACACAAGAAAGAGTTGTTTCGCCATTGCAACAGCAATTATTTAAAATGACACTTGAAAGTATAGTTGCCTAAGAAGAGTAGCTACCTCCAAGTGGTGAGTGCTGTGTAGCTTCGTGAAGAAACCAGCTAAACGTTGCAAAATAATTAATATGACGCATACATTTTTGAATGCACTGTGAACCCTCAAGATAATTTTTGTGGTCTTTATAATATCTATTAACACCAAACCCCAGTAAGAATAAGATGAAAAAAAAAAAAATAAAAAAAAGTTAAGTTTCAGTCCATCCTAATGTACGGGTCTTGGAAGTCCTTAGGGTTCCTTAAAAAGTAAATATAAAGTCGGAAACGCTTTACGGTTTGCAATTCTTCTTAAAAATAGAAAATAATGGACCCCCTGTGACCATGCATTCAACAAAATATTTAAACTTAAAGGTATTAATTGTATTTCATGGTGAGATAAATAAGATAAAAAGTAAATATAAGGGTAAATATTATAAAACTTACCAGTAGTTTCTCCTGGACATGTTTTACAACATTTGCCGGGTAACGAAATAGGATCTTCACAACGTGCCGGTGGGCATTCATTTTTAATATTTCTACATTGTACTCGCGCAACAATTCTTCGTTTTTTTGGAACCTGCAATAATTTTGCAAACATTTTTATAATTATTTAAGTGCAAGAGTAATAAATTATGATTTTGCATTAAAAAAGATACCATTTATATATGTCTACAAGATGTACCCGCTCGGCTTTATTATGTGTTGAAACATTATAAAGAAAACAAAGCCTAAATGTTGGAATAGAATGGGTTTGAAACGCGATGGAAACTTCTGCAAAAATGCAGGAATGATCAAAACAACTTCCCAAAGACGCCTGATGTCAATTATATACATATATAACTCATACAATTCCCTTGTAGGAACTCCGAACACAATTGGAAGCATTGACAGTGTCAGCCGCCAAGGAGGGACGGAAGCGTGAACGATTGGAGAAACTGATCAATCAAAATGAACTAGATCATATAATTGATCTGCGAAAGTCTTCATCACAGCTGCCCCTTCGGTGGTCACTGCCATTACCACTGATCGGCCCTAGCGATGTATTAGCCGGAATGGAAAATTCTCCGCACCGCATACTCTGTCGGAGACCCTAATTACATTCGAGATATCCGATTTCGGAAAAGAATAATTCAAATGCGACGACGCATTGATCTGACATGCGACAAATGTTTGATAGAGATGCATAAAATGTACCGATATATCGAAAAGCCGATATATGTCGACCCATATTTGTATTTACCGTACTTTAAATTTGTATATGTCGACAGGAGGGAGATATTACATACTTAATATTTTTTTTAATTTTTTTTATTTATTTTTGCTTACATGTTTTAACTGCTTATCCGGAAATCGGAAAAAATTCCGCGACCACTTGCTGTTGGAGAAGATCAGACAAAAAAAGGTGTGCAACTGTCACAAATCTCACTGCTAATGCATTCCATGGCACTGCAACGCAGATCATTAGTTGTGGGTTTTTTCTGTCGGAACAATGTTTCGAAAAGATGTTCCGAAGAATGCCTCGAAGCTAAAATCCTCCGAATCGTATGAAATCGGAGAATTTTCCGTTCCGACGGATACCTCGCTAGGGCCGAATTTTACAACTGTCACCACATCCGCCTTTCCGACTGCTCTTACGCACCCAAATAATACAGATCAGGTCATGGCCACTTTAGAGTTTCGGTTTGGACGTCCGGAATGTCTCGTCCAGAGCCAACTGAAGACCGATCCTACGCTTATGGATGAGCTTGTCGGCAAACTTCCAATGAGTAAAAGACTAGATTGGGCGCAGAACAGCATTTGCATCCAACCGTTTGCTACCGTTTAACATTTTAATGATTGGTTAGCCATAAAGCCCGTCTAGTATGCGTGGTCACGACGACCTCCTTGCCTTTAGCTCAGAGTAGAAGTGACTCGAAGTATAAGCATGATAGAAGCCACACAAGATCGCGGAGTGCAGCAGCTTTAAAACTTGGATACCACCGCCAAATGGGAATTTCTAAAAACGAAAAATCTGTGTTTTAGTTGTCTTAGATATGGACATGGAATGCTCACATGCAAACTGCGGAGATTGTGTGGAATTAATGGCTGCAAGAGAATACATCATCTGCTGCTACATGATGAAGAAGCTGAACCGCCATCCGATCAAGAAACCGATGATAAAGGGAAAGCACGAATTTACGAATCAGTAATAAATTGCATTAAGAATGATGGTACAAAAATCCTCTCTCGAGTTCTACCCGTCAAGGTCTACAACGACGAATGGGTGGTACGATGCGCTGCTTGATGAAGGTTCGTCCGTCACTATTATGAGCTCGGACTTATCCAAGCGGTTGAAACTTGATGGGAAGGCCGGGGACTTGAATCTGCGATGGTTTGGACAGAACACGTTAGCAACAAAGCCATTCGTCGTGAATGTCCTCATTAGCACCGATCAGATATATGCCGAACGATATGAGATGCGTAATGTGCACAGTCTGACCTCTTTTTGCCTTAACAAACATTTACTCCAGGAGAAGCATTTATTTTACAATTTTCTTAGTAACTTGGCAATTCCCCTCGTCGGATACAGTAATGCTTATCGGACTCGACAACAGCGACCTAGGAGCACCACACGATCAAGTTTAGCCATCTAACAATGGCCCGATTGTAGCACATACATAATTACGCCAAGGACCCAGTGCTGCCACACTTTGCAGTCAAAAACCCCAATAAACAACAAAAACTTCCATTGGAGTTCGATGCAGCACCGGAAGTTAACGGAAAATCACTTAACTCCTTTATGTCATTAATAACCATCCTATTTAATTTTCGCATATGCCCGAAGATCAATACCCTTCGCGTTTTCTTTGGCTGAGGATAGGGAAGATCCCATCAATACCTAAGTAATGGAAGCCACGACATTTGGCGCAACCTGTTCCCCGTGTTCGGCCAATTACATTAAAAATTTAAATGCCTCTAAGTTCTCACACGACAGTCCAAGAGCCGTCGAAGCCATAGTTAACAAGCGTATGTGGACGACTATGGCAACAGCTTGGATAGCGTCGCAGAAGCCATCGAGAGAGATCCAGAGATGCCATTTCAATCCATCGCGAGGGCGGATTTGAGCTGCGAAATTTTATTAAGAACTCGAAGGACTTGCTGCGTAGTATTCCCGCTGCTCCTGAAGAAGAATACCCGGGAAGCATTGTCAATATGAACATCGACACAGCGCCGGCGACAGAGAAGGTGCTGGGCATGTGCTGGGACAGTATGGAGGACGTTTTTATATTTCGCCTCAACTTCGCCCGAGTGAACCCAGAAATCATAATGCACAACAGTCAGCAACTTAAGAACCGCTTTTGAAGGAGATTGATACGAGAGTATCTTCCCGTTTTAAAAAAAACCTTGTAAATGGTTTCGAAAGGTCCAGCCGCTCAGGATCGGCGATGGGGGAAAGATAATTGGAGTGTTCCCAGGAGCTGATCGTCAGGTGCGGTCCGCTGAGGTGACGACGACTTCAGGAATATGTCTAGCAGTGGAGCTTGCTGTGTTGGATGTAGGTGAGGTTCCCGTTCGCCTAACGGGGGGTGGGGTGTCAAAAATAATTAATAAAGTACCAAATGTCTGCATAAACTCAGCTGCTAGTTGACATAAAATTTATTGCTCCGGACTCTTAAATTTACAGAGAATAAACTGATTGTAACTATGTTAAATAGCTAGAATTTATGATTGGAGAATGAGGCATTATTTCGTTGGAGTAAGGCCAACTTTAATTTAAATAATTAAAAGGTAATACCTATGTTATGAACAATCTAATTCATATAGTTGTATTTTATCTTTGCCTGCGCAGTGATTTTATAGTGGTAAAGAATATTTTAAAATAATATTTTTGTTTTAATAGAAAAAAGAAACTGATTTAAGAATATCGTAATGGACTCAATAAGTAATTAGTCCGAAAAGGAAGTTTTTAATTTATTAATCCATGACTTAATTATTTTTATTTAATTATTAAGCCATCGAGTCTTAAAAAGCAATAAATTTAATGATTGCAGTTCTTCCAATTAGCTTCTAAGCCACTGATTGCAGGAAGAGACTGAGTTGTTCTTTTCATTATTGCACACTTTGGCCACTTTTTATTCATTAGTAATATTCACCCCCTTCATTTAATCCGGCGGATCGAAGACTCACCTCACACATTCACTTACTGTCTGCATCATTAAATCCAGTGTATCCGCCGGACGGCCGACAACAATTTATATTTTTTCGAAATTAACTGCTTTGCAATTTTTGTCAACATTTACGTGGATAAATTCGATCCCCTCGTTTTTAATGATCAAGTGAAAAATTAATTTATATTACCGAACTGCGGATGATGCAAATGTTCGAATTTCGTGGATATGTTCCCTCCGGCGGATTAAATGATAGGGGTGATTATCTTTCGTTTGCTTCCGACAATTAAAACCTTAAAAGACATATTAAATTAAAATTGTAATATTATTTTCAATTGGCCGCGTTTTGTAAATTTGACTTCTACACCAATTCTTGCTACATGGACACAGAATTTCTCCAATACAATGAAATAAAAACTAAATTGAAGTAATGTTTTCTGGCCACAAAAATTAGCAAATATCAGATCAAAATCTGAAATTACCAAAAGAAAACGCAATATATAAAATTAACATGAGTAACATTTCACAGTTTTTGTTTTTACACTTCGCCCTTACCATACCCAGTCAAATTTATACCTCAGCAACGATTTTCTGGAACTAAACAACTATCAATACATTAACATTCCAATGCCTTGAGATATTAACATTGCGAACCAATATGATGTGAATTCCATGTGCTGTTAATTGTTTTACAAATTGTATATTTTCAACATTGAATTGAACACTGAACATTGAATTTGCAGCTTTTCTGTGGTGAGTAATTCGCCCGTTATGCCGGACTGTGTCGCTGCTATTTAAATTTTTGTGCGCGCATATATATACTTTGGCCAAAAAAATATTATTCAAAATGTCGGAGAACTTTTTTAACTTCAATACAAGGCATAACCATCTTAAACGTATATTTATATAAGTGCAAAAGAAAACCAATGTTTAAGTTATATGTACATATCTAGTTACTGAAAATGTATAAGTACATGTATGTATAAGCATGAAGCTGAAGCTTCAGGAAAAAAAATTGGAGAAATATGAAGAATAATATATACTATAACAGCCCTTTTAATAAAAATCCCTTAACTCACCTCTAACTCAAGAGCTAAATAAGCGATGGAATAAGACTTAACTCACGAGTTAAAATATTAATAAAAAATTCTGACGTTTTTTTTATTACGCTAATCAATTACTTTTTTATTACAATCAATCAAATTTTCTTTGTCTGTAGAGCATTTTTAAAATTTAATATAAACAAATAAATGTTTTTTAGATTTAAAAGTGCAATGTGGACAATAAAAATGGAGAATCGTAAAAAAAGGCAAAAGAGAAGTGAGAAATTTCTGTAGGAATAACAAACAAAATTTTTTTTGTTTGCCTGCCATCGTTAAACTACCTTCGACGGAGAGTTAAGTTAACTCACAGTTGAAAAACGTCAGTTCGTGTCAAATTTGTTTTATTAATAACATTTTACACATAAGTCATGACTTAAGGGTAACTCACCGCTAACTCGTGTTTATTAATACGGGTGTAAAAGAATAAATAAAATTACAATAATATATTATCGCCCTCATCATTCTTCAATCGGGGTATGAACTACTTTTGTATGGAGGGAGAGAGTACGAAAATGTTGGCGCCGAAAATTGAAAACTGTTTTTTGTAGAGGGATTCAAATATTTTTTTGTATAGAATGAGGTCGGAGGTCTATCTTGACGCCTTTAGGTGGGAGGGATAATGTAAAAAATATGACTTTAAATGGAAAACCTGGAATTTTGTAAGCCAGGATTCATTCATTATTTCCATCAATAGTTTTTGAAAAAATTACCATCAAACTCAAAATTAAAAAAAAATAATATTTCAAATAAACATTGTATGCTAAATTTTCTTCTGTTATTTACTGCCGACTTGAATTTATTTGTAATTTAGCTAATTTCGATAAAAGAAGACCTTAAAGTAAAATTCAGCATCAGCGTATAAATTAAAAAAAGTAGTGTATTTTGGTAAGCGTATATACGCTTATTTTCAATTTCCACTTTAAATAAAACAAAAACTTAGCCTATATACACTAACCTTAGCATAATTAATTATTATATTTTAATTTATTAATTAACATTATATATATCGCCTCTAAGTGTATTTAGATTAGTGCTTCCAAATTCCATTTTAAAAGTTTTCGGTGAACTTTTGCGAATGAATTCTTAAGAAATGTAAAATAATTAATAAAAATGAATATTAGTTTGAATATCAATAAAATTATTTTGTTCTTTTTTACGAGGTTGGGCAAGAATATTGACACAACCCAACTAACAATTTACCTTCTATAAGGTCCAATTTTTAAATTTGATAAGCTCTTGCTTTTATTGTGTTGTCTTATTTATAGATGTTTACTATTTTCCAAGATATACTTTCCAAAGAGGTTTCTTTAAAGCATTTGGGAAACAATTTCACAAGCTGTATAGAAGGCAGCCATATTCTTATTTAACGAAGTGGCCATAAGGCCTTTCGAAGTTAGTTGGTTGAGGTCTGAAATAGAATAGCTTCTTTAGAGCTTGCTATTCCAAGTCAATAACAAGATTCTCTATAAGGCTTCTGAATAGCAGCATTGCATACGATATATGTTTGTTATAATGTATGAGTTGTATTTTTTTAAGAAAAAAAGTTAGCGGGGCCAAATAATATTCTTATAGCTCCAGTGGTAGTAATAATAAACAACACCTATTTTTTTTTTTATAATGAGCGCGTACTAAATGGATTTTGGATACCCTTATAATGAAGTAACACAGTGCGGGCATTAGGGAAGTGAAGGATTAGAAAAAAGGAGATACCGATGCACGTTGGTTTTAAATGTCTGTAAACTATAATGCGTAGGAAAAACAGAGCGGGGTAGAGCATTCCACATTCGTATTGTATGGTTAAGAAACGTATCCTTGTATTTCACTGTACGTCCGAATTCAGGCTTGAGGGTAAACTGATGTGCATTCCTAGCATGGCGAGTATTGCGGTTGAATTGCTGTAGGGGTGAAATGCAACTGGCTATTTCATTTGAGCACTTGTGGTGGAAGTACCGATAAAACAATGATAGACAGGAGACATCACGACGATGACTAAGAGAGTCAAATGATCAATCTCGTAACATCCTATATAAATACATACATCTTCAATGTTTAAGATGATAAAATAGTATCAGTTATCATTTTTTTAATCTTCACTCTGTATTAATCAGTTTCACCCAGTGGATGCGTTTTGGGCTGGTACGCGAAAGGTCTCGAGTTCGATTCCTGGACAAGGCTAAGTAGTTTTTCAACTTAATTATAATTTATTTCCTCTTCAGAAAAACTTTCAAGAAACTTGACGCATTCAAATAATGGAAAATATTAACACCAACAATATATAATAATCAAAAAATAAATATAAGAAAAACATGTATTGCCCACATATGTGCAATTTTTTCTAAAATTTCGTTAAGATTTCAGTAATAACTTCTATAAGTCTTTAACTTAATATCTAAGAAGAAACTATTGCTTTTATACAGCCTGTGAACAAAGGTCTTAAGGAAAGTAAATAACTTCGCCAAAGTGCGCCAAATCGGTTTCCATAAGATCTTTTACAGATGTTATGGAAATAAGAAAATAATTTTCCTTGGTCCTTATGGAAACTATATTGTTACTTGGGTAAATAGTATACATACATATATATGGTTCATATCGAATAAATGGTTCAAAAATAGCCCGGGTCTTAACAGTGGAGGTTTCGATTCTCGATAAAAGCATTGTACATTGAACATGGGATCGAAATTCTAAAATAATACCGACTTGGAAAACTTAAATAGGTTCATATCTAGGTTATTGAAATTGCGACTTAATAGTTTGATAATTTGATTCCTATCGGATAAGTGGTTCAGAAATGGCATTTTATGATACATTATGACATAGTTATGTAGATTTTGCAGGTAGGTATTATTTTAGAAGTTTCCTCCCGGGTTTTATGGAAACTAGTAGGACTGAATATAAGAAAAAGACAGTTAAAGTGACATTAAATTTCATAGATATTGGTGATGCCATGGATGAAATTCAAATAGCTATTTGTAAACCTTCGGGATGACTCTGCATTTTCCCACATTTTAAATGCATTTAAACTGCGTAAATGTTAGACGAACAAAAATTTCACACATACGTAGATATTGTGCGAAAAGGAGAAAGAAATACAATTACAGTACACTCTCGGTTAACGCAACCCTCAATTCACGCAACTCCTCGATTTTCGCAACACTAAAGTCGGAGCACGTATTGACTCTATAAGTTCGAGTTTTGAATAATTCTACCTCGATTAGTGCAACTTCTTGTGTATAAATGTGTTTTTATGTTCTCCTTTTGTTTCATTATCTTACAGTTATTTAGTTTTGTAATTTTGTAAATACATCCATATGTACGTATGCAAGTGTATTTCTTTAGATAGTTGCGCTTTCTTTAGTACGGGAGATTCGTTCAGGCTGCGTGTTACAAAAAATATAACTTCTATACATATCGTCCAACCATGCGTTTAGCATGAATGTGCAAATTTTTCAGTTTTAGGTTAGTTAATTTGTTTGATTAACCTTTGTTAGTTCTATGTTAACATAATATTCTACAATGTTTCAGGCACCAAACCATATTATTCTACCAGAGCAATTAACATTCAAACGTGGTTACCAACGTTTTCATTTTTGCACATTCGTGCTTCTGACGATTAGTTAAATTTTGGATACTTTTGCCCTATCGTTTTTTTATTTAACAAAAATGTGTTCAACAATAATAATTTTTGTTTCTTTCTGTAAAGAAAACCATAATAGCCTTTTTAACTTCAAGTTTGTATTTAAAAAAGTATAATCCAGTAAGTGCAATAACCTCGGTCATTGCAACTGCCTTAGCTTCTATTAGTTGCATAAACCGAGCTTATAATGTATGTGGCTTTCCATTGGACCCGAAAAACTGTTGTTTGCTTTAGAAATTCAGCCCAGTTTTGTCTTTCCATTTATTAGAAATTTTTTTTCTATATTCAGACCAATTTACACGTTTGAAATATCCTCGTGTCACTTTGGTATTTACATTTTGCTGTGTTGTTCAGTTGTAACAATATCTATTGTAATAATTAATATCTATTAATATTATAGTTAATTAAAATAAGAAATAATGTTCTTCATCAATAGTGACCGCCTTCTCTGTCATTAGTTAATGCAATTTCGATGCATTTTCAGTAGAATAATACCTACTTTTAAATTATTAGAAAATAATATGTGGAATTATACAGACAGCAATGTGAGTGATATATCTTCTGTGAAAAGCACATAATATTAAATCGAACACAAGAAGATTAATTCGCTAAAAACTATTTTATATTGGCATAATGAAGTCGATTTCGCATCAAAGATATTCAACAAAACTGTCAATTAGAAACTAAAGTGGCACGTGAGACGTCAAATGTTTTCGTGGTAATGTTTTAAATCTTGCTATTGGTACTGAAAAATGTGAATTTTCAGACCAGTTTCTACAAAGTTCAATGGAAAGCGTGGGAATTTCAGAGTGAACGTTAGTAACATTCGTGGGTTGAGATCCAATTTTTTTTCATTTTACGCCCATGCGATTCACAATAAACCAGCTGTTTTGGCACTAAGTGAAACACAGGTAAGCATTGATTCCGATTTAACGGAGTTTAGTCTGCCTGGCTATAACTTGGGGCCATTATTCTTTTCCCATTGTGGTATCGCCGATCACTACATACGTAGTGATGTAGCCTACCAACTTCTACCTCAATATGGCCAATGTTCCAATCCGGAATTTCATTTTATTTGGCTGAAATTCCATGTCCGTAGGCAATTAATTCACTACTGTTGTATTAACAGAAGCCCTAACCAAGACAGGCATGCAACTTATAATGAGTTTAATGCACTGTCTGATTCCATCACCAGAATTGTAGCCCATTATCCTCGCACTGAAATCGTCACTGCGGGCGATTTTAATATACACAATTCAAGTTGGCTTCGACATTCTGTACAGACAACACCCGAAGGAAGGTATGTTGAGATCTTTGCTGAGGTTAATAATTTAACCCAGATTGTAAATGAGCCGACACGGATACCGGACATTAGCGGATAAAACGCCAACACTCTGGACTTGTTTCTTACCTCTTATCCTGATAAATACACTTTAAATGTATTACCGCCTCTAGGTTCGTCAGACCATTGTATCATATCGGCGAATTTCTCGTACTCTAGCCACACAGTTGAAGAACAAGCTCCTAAAAGAACCGTATGGCAATACGAGAAAGCCAATTGGGAAGCTTTAAACGGTTTCTTTAGGAGTTTTAACTGGTCGTTGTGCTTCCTCAACAACGACGTAGATGCCACTGCCGATATGATTACAAATTTAATTCATCTGGGTATGAAACGCTTTATCCCTAACAGGATAAAGTGTATCAGATCTAAGGAAAACGCGTGGTGTGACTTGAGCTGTAAAGAAGCTATCAGGGCTAAATAGGTAACTTTTCGGTCATTTAAGGCCAACACAACTGAGGAAAACCGAAAAAAGTTCAAACGAGCCAGAAATGACTGCAATGCCCATATTAATCGTGTCAAATTCTCCTACGACCAAAAGTTGAGGCAAAAAATACTACAAAGTAGTAAAAACTTTTGGTCGTTTGTTAAGAATATAAAAAATTCGGCCTCGTCATCTATCCCGACACTCATTTACAATGGCACTCCAACTGTCAGCTCTTAGGATAAAGCCAATCTGCTTGCTGCTCATTTTGCAGCTAGCTCAACGCTCCCAGATTGTGATTTATCTCCCCCAGTACTCGAGCGCATAGAACACTCCATGGAACAAATCCACTTCCGCACCCGTACTGTGGCAAGAGTACTTCAAGATCTCAACATTCACAAATCCGCTGGCCCAGATGGTATTTCCCCTATCGTTCTGAAGAGGTGTTCGTCCACGCTGGCAAAACCACTGCGTATGCTTTTCTATCTGTCCTATTCTTCAGGGCTCTTTCCGAGAAGATTAAAAACAGTATTTGTCCAGCCCGTCCCCAAAAAAGGCGAATCTTCCTCTCCCTCCTCCTACCGACCAATTGCACTTACGTCCCTTCTTTCCAAGGTCATGGAAACGCTGATAAACCTACAGCTTATGAAATATCTCGAATCCCGAAAACTTCTTAATGACCGGCAGTACGGTTTTCGCAGCAACAGGTCCACTGGTGATTTGATGACATACCTAACCGAAAAGTGGAACCAATCTATTCACCATGGTGGTGAAAGCAAGCTCGTTGCGCTTGATATTTCAAAGGCATTTGATAGAGTTTGGCATCTAGCTCTCTTGTCGAAAATGCGTGCATTTGGGTTCGATGTTACCTTATTTAATGGATTAGAAATTACCTTTCGGACCGTTCAATACAAGTTGTTTTGGACGGTTTCAAGTCTGTGCAACTCACCAAATAAATGCTGGTGTCCCTCAAGGCTCTGTTTTGTCTCCGACCCTCTTTCTCATTTTTAGCAATGATTTCCTATCTGTCACTTCTAATCCAATTCCTTCGTTTACTGATCACAGTACCCTCAGCTTTACATATTCGTTTCCTGGGCAACGCCCCTCATTTTCGGGCGTTGAACTGGAGCGGCAACGTATATTAAGCTCATTGAATTCCGATCTTGACCGCATACTTAAATGGGGTAAAACCAACAGAGTAGAATTTAATGCTTCCAAAACGCAATGCTGTCTGCTGTCATTGAAGCGAACCCCTAATTCTCTGCCATTATCCATGAATGGCACTTGCATCGCTGAAACCGAACGACTTTCCATTCTCGGTATGTGTGTTAATGACAACCTTCGTTGGAATGACCACATATTTGATGTCGCCAAGAAC
Source organism: Ferdinandea cuprea (assembly GCA_963576555.1). NCBI lineage: Eukaryota > Metazoa > Arthropoda > Insecta > Diptera > Syrphidae > Ferdinandea > Ferdinandea cuprea. Next base: position 97,973,880 of record OY754958.1, on the reverse strand, counting down.
GCTGCGAAATGTCTAGGCTTCCTTAAGCGATGCAAGAAATTTTTCACCCCTTCTGATCTGTCTAGAATCTACAAGGCGTTTCTTCGCCCAAAACTTGAGTACAACGCTCATATCTGGTCTGGTGCACCAGTACATATTTGGAGCTACTTGACAGGATCCAAAAACGTGCGGTAAAACTTATTGGATCGAGACATCGCGAAATCACTTGACTCTCTTAGTCATCGCCGTACTGTCTCTTGCCTGTCATTGTTTTATCGGCATTTCCACCACAAGTGCCCAAATGAAATAGCCAGTTGCATTCCACCCCTACAGCAACACCAGTTTACCCTTAAGCCTGTTTTCGGACGCACTGTGAAATATAAAGATTCCTTTCTCAACCGTACATTACGAATGTGGAATGCTCTACCACGCCCTGTTTTTCCTTTGCATTATAATTTACAAACATTTAAAACCAACGTGCATCGGTTTCTCCCTTTCTCTACTCCTTCATTTCCCTAATGCCCGCACTGTGTCTCTTCATTACAAGGGTATCCAAAGTCCCTTTAGTGCGCGTACATTATAAAAAAATGCCATTAATTGCAAAAGAATGCCAACTTTAAATTTATATGTTATCAATTTTGTTTGGATTTTGTTTTGCCATTAGAAAGTTCAAATGAATATGCATCGTCTGATAAAAAGATTAACATTCAACTTAAAAGTGAGTTTTAAGTTGAATGTTAATCTTCAACTTAAGTGAGTTTTTAACTTTCAAACTGAACTGCTAACCAAATCAAAACTAGGTAAAGGATCCACAAAAACTTTATAGAGAAATGTTGAAGAATATTTAATATGTTTTATTTTTTTAAATCATATTTTGAATTTCTTTCTTTTCGGGCAAAATTAATTTTAAACCACCATGTTACTCCATGAGTGAAGAAGATAGTCATCCACTTTCCTAGGTTTTTTTTTTGTTTTTAAAACAAACAATTAATGAAATTCAAAAATATCTGCACATATCGGACCAGACAGATACCGGCAGTATTTCTGCGACATTTTTGAAAAATGTATGCGGTTTAAGAACCGCGCGAACTTTCTTATGACCCAGGTGTTTACTTTATATTTTCTTTTTAAGTGCTCGAAGTCTTGTCTAAATAGTTAATGGTACCTATATTTATTAAGTGACTTAAATTTAGTTGTTAACCACCCTATAAGTGATGAAGATAGGCATCTTCTTCCTTCGTTATCTATAGAAATTTTCGATTAAAAAACACCCAAAATGAGTAGGCGTATGGTTAGCTTGTGAAGGAATGTGGTGTCCACATATTTAGCTAAGGTTCTAACCGTTTATCTCTTCAACAACATCTTTAACATCTATATTGTGAGCGCGGCAGTAAACAAATTTAACACATAACCATTTCGGAACCCCAAGCAGTAAATGTTCCTAATTCCCTAGCTACATAGTAGCTTAAATTTAAGCCCTGGCCATAAATATATATATACTTTAAGGGGTATACGACAAATATTTATTTTTTACAAACTATGTGCCAAAGTGAATATACGCTTAGAATAGTCTATAAATACACCTAAGGATTCTGAAAGATGCTAGCGAAATACAGCCAATAAACATAAAAAATAGTAATGAGTAAATATCCATAGAAATATTCTATTATAATGCATACAAATACAAGCCCATATAAAGTTTTATCTTAATTATATGTACATATATAAAAAAACAAAATTTGTTATCTACTACTATTAGTTCTTATCCTGAAATCAAGATATGTTCCAAACATTTTTATTTTAATTCTTTCATAACTCGTGCACCCTCTCTTAATCGGTCTGTCAATTAATAATGGCTGTGGTGGGGATGAAGAGAAACTTACGAAAAAGTTAGGGAACGCTTTTGTGGTATGTAGTGAAATTGCAAATGTAAAACCATTTTTTTTATTATTGCGTTTGTGTTAATTTAATACCAAACAGTTTTATTCTACTGTAGTTCCATAACACATTTCTTATTTATTTAATAAATGGAACAATTTTACAAAAGCAGTTTATTAATCAAGTAAGTGCTGCTATGAATCCAGTCTAAGTAGTGTTGAGAAGTTTGTATTGACCGAGAAGCGTTCATACAATTACCTTTATGCTTCGTTTAACGAGTGAGATTTATCACTGGCAATGAGAAAAAAATTAAATCTCGTCTGCAAATTTTTTATTCACAATATTTTTGTTAAATGTGTAACTGTCACTTAGCGTTTTTAAGTCAACTTAAAATAAACTTAACAAAGCAAATGGAATAATAAAGAAATGCTATTTGGTACGAAAACCTATAAGCAGATCCTAGCAAACGGGGCCATAAAACCAAAAGTCGACTTCGTATATAATAGGCTATGTCTATGAATTTGCAGCATATTTATAGAGAATCGCCAAATAATAGTTTTTAAATTGTGGAAATGTTCCTATTGATTATATTTATTGTTAGTGTTTCTGAAATCAGTTCTCTCGCAAAAAGATAATTTGATTGATGTGAAGTGAAATGGCTGCTCTAGTATCGGTTCTGTATGATCCAAGGACCGTTGACGGTACTCACGCCGTACGATAAATAACCAATTAAAGAATTTCCAACATAATTTTTTAAATAAAAATGTACTAATAAAAGAACATGAATTCATTAGATTAATTTAGCTTAAAATTGAATAAACAAGTGTAACAAAAATAAAATTAAATAATAATATAACAAAATATTTTGTCTACAATTCTTTTTTTTTTTGGTCGGCACTTAAGTCTTTGGATGATTTTGAAGCCATTTCTAACTACTTTCTAGGCACACGACTTAAAAATACAAATTGTGGGTGCAGTTGCTAAGTGGTTACGTGCGATGAACTACTAAGCGAGAGGTCGATGGTTCAACTCACGACCTATACCACCTGAAAGTTTTTATTCACTGCCCCACCTCTTGCGAACGTCTGACAAACATCCAAGAGTAAAAACTGTCGCAACTCCTGCAAACTTTTTGCAGCAACGTAGACATTTTCTTTGACCGATTCCAAAATGTAATCAACGAAATAGTTTCGACATCAACAGTGCTAAGAAAAAGAAAATGAACTTGGTGAACACAGAACTGAAAAACCCACTACAGACTATATCGGATATACAAAAAACCAACCAACAAAATGAGGACTACAGAAGGGAGTTTAAAATATTTTGAAACAAACCAATTTTGAATGAACTTGCAGTTCCAAACAAACAGCCAACACTCGTCGTCTACATTGGCTCGTCTACATCTGCTACCAAGTCGCAGGCAGAGACTCTTGATGGGTCTCGTTAAGTAAATTAAGTCATAATTGATTTCGACAAAAAGTTTATTCCGGCAAGTTGACTCTTAAATGACTTGCAGTTGAATTGTACCACAGTTAAAAATCTGCCAACCGCTTGTCAACTTCTTTTGTAGAATGTGTAAGGTTTGGTTTGGTGCGCTTGTTTCGACAAACTCACCATTGAAACCAGATTCTGAGGAGGTTTCATCGAAACCTCGTACAACAACGAGGTTTGGAAATCGAAAAAAGTATCCATTTCAATGGAGGTTGCAGGACTTTTTACGAAACCTCAGATTTCAATGCGATGTAAAAGGGGTACAACGAATTTGGTTTTCTACAAATATGCAAATTTTCAGATCTATACCACTGATTGTTCTCTTAAAAGCATGAAAATGCTAAATGGGGAAGGGCCTCTTAAACCTTCTTTGGGAAAATGCAGGTATAATCGTTTCATTATTTTTATTGTTGAGTATATATATTCTGAGATTCAAGTAATTTCGATTTAGCCCTTAACTACCTGGCCCTTATTTTAACTACCTACCTAGAGTATGTTAGAGTCTTCTCTTCTCAGCTCTTGATAAAACCAAATATAATATACGAAATTAAGCTTATCATTGGCCCGCTCCTGCACGTGTTATCTAGAGGAGCTCCAACTCGAAGTTATATTTAGGAAGGAGAAAGCACAATGACGCATGAATTAAAAAATGTATTTAACAAATAAGAATGAATGGTGTATTTGACTAACGAATCGTGAGTTATCGTGTTTTTCAAAAATTGTGTGCACTCGGTTGTACGCATAACAATTCACGAAAGTTCCATAAACATCCATCAAGTAATTCGCTAGTCTATAATGGACAAACTATGGTACGACTATCTTTAAATCTTAGGTAACTAGAGATAGACCACTAGACGATAGACAATGGACGCTTCTTCTTGTCCATAATTATATCCCAATTTAATGAAAGTTAAGAACACCTTGAATATAGAAAAAAGCTAACCTGTTTTCGAACTGTTCTCCTGTGAAACAAATCACTATCTATATCTTCCCGATCGAGAGAGCCAAATGAAAATACATAATTTTGTTGATCTGTAGATCAATGAGACTATAGTTTCTTCTCAACTTTTCTTTTACATTTTAAAATTCTTTAATAAGGTCATTACACAACTCTTGGAATTAATTTTAATCCGATGCATTTGATAATCGAATTACATTACTACATGCTTCTAAAAATCAATAAGTTTTTGCCATAAATATTTTTATATGTGGATCACTAAGTCAGGCACGATACCACTCGGCTGTAATGCAGTTTAAATAGCTTCATACGATTAAATAACAAATGCAAAATAATTTAAATGGTCAAAGGCAATTATCATGCCTGTCAGAATCTTCTCCCAGCCTTTGTATAATTCCGAATTCTAATCGAGCTCTGTTGACTTTATCCAATTAGAAGGTCAATGAGTAACGCATCATCATTCAAGAGATCCACAATCTAATCTAGATTAAATTGAAATGTGGCACGCATACTAAACAAGAATCCAGTGCAGATCTGAAGCAGCAGCTACGAGTAGCAAACAAACTTTTCTTGATTTAATTGATAGCTGCCGACGAAAGACATTTGTATGTCGTTTTGTGTTCTTATTTACAATAAATTATATTGTCGTCATGTTCATACTTGTTTACCTACACAGCAATAAATTGTATTTGCGAAGCTAGTTGAAGAATAGGATATATCTACGTATATTTACTTGCATCATAATTATATACACATATGTTTATTGCAAATTTATATTATAATTATTGCCATTTTGATGCATTTATCAGTCCTTCCAGTCTTTTCGTGTAGGTTGGTGTTCGTTTTTTTGGCACAATTGCAAATGGCCACAAACTAAAATGAAAAACAACATCAATTTTGAATAGGGCGTCCAAAAAAATGATCTGTCTGTCTGGCTGGGAGCCGTATGCCAAAACGCTTTGACCGACTTGCTTTTTTTTATTTTTTGTAAAAATATACAATATACACATATTCGTTTTTGTAAAAATCACTAATACTCATTTCTCAAAGTGGTTCCAAGGATTTTAGTTTCTTTTTTGTTCTTAGGATTTGATTTTATACTTTAAAAAAAAAAAGAAATGGCAGTAATTTATAAAACCGCAAATATCTCAAAACAAATAAAGGGATTTCCGAAAAATGTTACAATTTTATCATATAACGATTTTCTTAAATTTAAGTTAAATTCGTTTTCCCAAAAACGGCTCTAACGATTTTTCCTATTGTTGTATTTTGAAGAATTCAGTTAAAGCTTTTCAAAACTTAAAAAGTGATTTAAATTTAAATGTTAACAATATATTGAGGCGATTTTAAAACGTATCTCGTGTACCAAGAAAGGTTCGTAAGACGCATAGTCGTGCACTTTATTTCATAAGAAATTGGGGCAATTTTTCATTATGAAGTAAGTCGATTTTTGTGTCATTTTTAATTTGGGTCACTTTTCTCGAGGAGTTTATATTTAGACATATTTAAAACGACCACGACCGAAAAAAATGTTAATGATCTCGAAATAGATCACCTTTATTTGATTGTCAGACCAGTTTCTTCAAAGTGGAATGGAAAGCGACATTAGTTTCCAGTTATGGTATTTTGCCAACAAATAGAGAGAAACAAGGCTGCATAGTCTTCAAAGGATCTAAGTGTATATGACCTTCTTAAAAGTAAGTCGGAAGCCTTAGAAATGCTGCTGTTACGGAACGAACTATATATAGGCTCTTGACAAATCTGGCAAAGATAAATGCAATTTATTTCGTCCAGCAATATTTTTATTTTCAATATATGATTTTTGCGACCTATAGTTTTAAAGCCGTTTTACCCAGATGTGGTGGTTTGGGACCATCAGTACACATCTGATCCATACGCACTTTTCTTCTCGGTTTCTTGGCAAGTATATCAAAATTCACACTTAAAGCAAGAAAAGTGCGTATGGATTAGATGTGTATGCGGCAATCAATTGATGATCCCTGCTGAAGAAGATGGTATTCCTAATGGTACTGCTCTTTTATTTATGGAGATTTATCATAGAGGCTGGGGTAACTCTGTAAGAGCTTTAAAGAGGAACCGATTTATGCAAGCCATTGCAACCAAACCGAAAGGACAATTTTTGTTGAACAGAGTATAGTATATGTATAACTTATCGGAATTAAAGCGAATTCTAAGAACCGCTACATATTGTGTGATAAATATTAAATAAAAACATGTTGGAAATATGAACTTTTTACACTAAATTACATCAAAATTAACAAAATTGTAAATATATTTTGTTAACATACAATAAAGTTTTTAAATTAATTTGAATCATTTGGATTAAAAAGAAAATAAGAAATAATATGTTGAATATAAAATTAAAAAAAATATGTTATATATAAAACATTACTCACCGCTACGCATTCGCATTTGATGCAATACATAACACCAAAAGGTGGACCTAAATCAGCCCACCATGTTGAGCCAAGTTCATGCAAAGTTTTACCAAATTGGCATTCAGCTGAAAGAAACAAAGCATACTTTTTTAGCAACTAAAATTAAGTTCACGATTATTTTATTAAATCAAGTGCCCGGTAAATTACAAAGCAACTTTAGCACTACAAAAAAGTGAGAACAGTAAGAGTGAGAACATACATACGCTACTAAACAAAATTTATTGCCTCTAGGTTTTCAGTTTTATTTTATATCATTTATTTCATTTAGTCAACTTCGCTGGAATATATAAAAAAAAACTTGTATACATATTTAAAATAGATGGCGCCAGTAAATCAATATTCCATTCTACATTAAACAAAAATGCTCAACAACCATGTCAATTGACTACACGTTAACAATTTATTTAACATTAATTGATAAATTTAAAGCGTATAGGTATAGTAAGGAATAAAGTATGTAGCTAGGCATCTATCTACTCGTACGAAAAACTGTATCACTAGCAGAATGACCTTGGAAGTGTAAATGAAATTATTGAAAAAATTTACTATCTAACTAAATATTAACTGTTTTAGAAAATAAATATTCCTATACAGCCGCTTACTTAATTGTATTAGGACTAACATGACAGATTTCTTGTATTGTATTGTATTTTGAACGCATTAACATTTAACCATTTTTGTTTGTTCTCTGGCATTAAATGTTTTGTTCGGTAGATAGCAAATTGTATTACTGCATCAATTCATCACATGATTTACATATTACAAATTTTAGTTTTCTAGGCGTAACAGTTTCAGAGCAGAGCTCTTCACTTGAAGACAAGTAAATGTGATTTTCATCCCCAAACATGGCAATAGGCCAATGGAACTACCTAAATCATACAAAGCCATTAATCTGACATCTTTTGTTCTTAAAATTATGTAAACACTCATATGTTCATATCAGAAGAGGGAAAGCTGTTGTAAGTGCTCTTCACTACCTTGTAAGAATGATACAAAAAGCACTTATAACAAATAAAATTGCCTAATGTGCCTTCTTAGACGTTGAGGGTGCTTTCGATAACACTGTAAATACAAGTTTGGGAATCTATTCGAAGTTGAAATATTAGACGGCTCCAAATTGGCAAATGGTGTTCCTACACTTGATCCGAGAAGTCAAATCTGGTTCACCGACTGATCAAAAATGGAAACTGGAGTGTTTGGAACACAGTGAAGTGCCAGCAAGACCTAGCCAAACACAACAAAGTCAAAGTTGGAAGCATATCTGCACATCAAGGTATTGCAGGCATCGAATCTGCAGACGAGCTGGCTAGAGCTGGATCACCCCTACTGCAGAATCAACTCGGCTGCTGCTTTGCGGCGATTCATACAACAACTTCGTCTGAACCACTGGAAAAGTGTTCCGAGTTTAAGACTATCCAAAAGGTTAATTTAGCCCTTCTCGTATTGAAGGGATATGGATGGGGTATCATAATGTGTGCCACCATCACCATCACCATCATAACCCGACCCGCGTTGTCATCCTTTTGCTTCAAAAGGTGCACACAAAAATAAAGTAAAGATACGGGTGAAAATATTCGTTCTGACTCTCTGCCTAAAGATTACACATTTATTAGTACATTGCTCCCCCCGTCTTGAAATCTGCAACGTATTCTAGGTTTTTTGTGGTTACATACTGTACAAAAATAAAGTAACACAAATAAATAGAATGTTTAGAGAAGAAAATGTTGTCGCAGCTATTATATTCATAGGGTAATATTTATGAATCGAACGCAGGAAAGTACTTGCTTTTGTATTCTGTTTTTGGCTGAATTATCTAAAAGCTTTTGCTTTGAATGTGTGAACGGTGAACGTTCAATTAGTAAAAACCTTTATAGATGATAGAATATGACGTCAAAGATACTGAAAGATTTTTTCATTACTTTTCTGAAAGTTGGCAATAAGTTTTACAATGCAATTTTAGAGATATGATTCAAATGTTAGGCGGGGTTCCCAACATAAATTTAATTAGTGTAAAATACACCAAAAAACACAAGGTAAATTTTATTATATTTAATAAAATTCGCGCATGTAATGAATCAATTTATTTTGTGGGCCAAAGAAAAATAGATTTGGTACTATACGAATACGGCACCAAGTAGTTAAAATTATATTATATAATTGGTACATAACTTACTATCCATTAATCAGGAACGCATTAAAGTCGAGAGAACGAAACTATAAGATGAATCGAAGCTGGGTATACACATTGGTAAGCAATGTATTGGTTATTTCGAAAAATAATTCACCTTTGCCCATAGACCTATAAAAAGATAGAAACAAAAGTATATATTTCTATCGACGACTTATTTCCTAAGACTGCAGCTTTAAAATGTAATTTAATTCATTTCCGTGCGACCATTTTTTACAATAATGCAGGTCGTCAAACAACACATGTACATGCATATACTTCGAAAAGCTCTGTTTTTTTCGTTTCTCTCGTCCGTAAGACCAGTTAATTTTTCGAAAGTTTTGCCAATTTGGGTAAGAAATACTGTTTTTATACCCTGTCCTAAAGATATATTTATTTTGACACATAGTTTGTAGACCCCTAAAATGATGTCCGTCCGGTCGTATAAAAATGTTGACGCTAGGGACCTGAAATTTGGTACAAATAATCAATAGGGTCCCGAAATGGGTAAGTTTTAATTTGTATACCCTATCCTAAGGGTATATTGATTTTGACACATAGTTTGTAACACCTCTTAATATTCGTCGTAGACCCATAAAAGTATATATATTTATGATCAGGACCAAATCCTAAGACTATCTAGCAATGTCCGTCCGTACGCAATTTTTAGGCCTTTAAAATTAAGATAGGAAGCTGAAATATGGACCACATATTCCCTATCCCGACATGGTTAAGTGTAAAAAATTTTTGAATACGCCCACTGCCACGCCCACAATTTAGAAAAAACCGTTTTAAAGCTGAGGTTAGAGAGATAGAGTGTTACAACCTTCACAAGATATGTAGGCACTGCCCTCCTTTATAAGTTTGTCATATAAAGTTTTTTTGCCACGCCTACTTTTTGTGGGCGTTTTTTACTAAAATGTTGTTTTCTTCGAAAATTTTCAGAGAAAGCGAAAAAAAATGTTTAACAAAATATTTAGCCAATATTTTTTCCAAGGAGGCGTTTTTTCAAAAAAACTTTTTTTTTTTAATTAATAGAACTAAATTAAATGCTATCCATCATCTTCTTAGTGCTTTTTCCTTTGGGTCATATAGGGATATGGATAGGGTATCATACTATTCGCCTTAAGCGGACTGTAGCCTTTCCTTATGTTTTTTTATATAAATAAATGTATGTTATATGATCGAATTTCGATCACTGGACAAACGCTAATTTGTATAACTGCGTCAATACCATCTGTTTTGTCAATATTTTGGGATAAATGACACCTTTCCTATTTTTTTGTTTTGATATCTGATATCACAAAAATGTGCATACTTGTTTTTTTTTTTTGTATAAGATGTCAGTAGTACTAGCATTTTAGGTTATGACTGCACTAATTCAAGAATTTTTACTTAAATAAAATATAACTTGAGAAGAGGTGCAAATAAATACGACTAAAATCCTTTTTTTTTTTCAAAAGGATGGTCTGTCTGTCTGGCTGGGAGCCGTATGCCAAAACGCTTTGACAGACTTGCTTTTTTATTTTTTGTAAAAATATACAATATACATATATTTTTTTTTTTTGTGTAAAAATCACTAATTCTCATTTCTCAAAGTGGTTCCAAGGATTTTAGTTTATTTTTTGTTCTTAGGATTTTATAGGATATAACTTGAGAAGAGGTGAAAATATATACGACTAAAATCCTTTTTTTTTGTTATTGCTTTAGCATTGTCCCACCTTTGACTTGGAGTTAACTTCCTAATAAGAAGGACAAGGCATACATGTGACAAATAATTAGAAATTATAAATATAATCCTTTTTAACCTGACCGAAGTTATATATCGTTTGTTTATTATTGTTATCCACATAAGACAAAAGCAAATTAACGTTAATATGTCGGAAAATCGCAGTCGTCTTAAAAATTGGGTATCCTAATAATCCAATATGACACCAGTTGTAATAAACGTTGATTCTTTCTTAAATAAAGCCCTAAAGAGACACAGAAAACTGTAGTATCCTCAACATAAGTTTATTTTCTGAGAACTCTTCACATATTTAGTTTATGGTTACAGTGGATGGATTACATAACGACTTGTCCCTTTCCGGAACATAAAGTTTTTTACTACCCAAACTCTTTCGTCATTTTGGTGAACATCCAAGTCTAAGAAATTGCCATGAATATTTAAAAAATTGTAGGTCCTTTTTATTCGTTGCATATGTGAAGAAAAATATATATTTTGATTTATGATTGCAATTGAAAATAAACAACACTAGTGGTGAAAAATATATAGAATGACCGTTATATGTATGTAATTAAATTTTGTAATGTATATTGACACAAGCTTTATACGTAGTGTATATTGTTGATTAATAAGATACAATGAACCAGCACCTGATTTTAAATTCCCCAAGCGAATTACTCATACTTCACTCGAACTAATTTATTCACCAGTGATAATTATTAGCTATTGCTGTAACAACAGAAAATGGGGCTCGTCTTAAAGTAGTATATTAAAAATATTATGTTGGTAGCCTTGTCGTTCTTTTCAAATGAACGCATATATTTTCGGGTGAAAGATGCAATCTGTTTATAAAGACTGAAATAACGAATTGTCCGAAGACAATATCTTTTGATGAATTTAAACCGATAGTTGGCATTTTTCTATTTGGGTTCTATTCTGCTGCACATGCTGCAGGGTGCAAAAATGATTGCAAATTTTTCCCCTTTCTATTTAATCACAAGATGGATTTTATTGTAATAGTATAAGACTGAATTTAGACATAGAAAATTCGCATAAGCTTTCATTTGAATACCTACATAGGTAAGCTCAAGTTTTTTAGTGAATAAAAAACGTTTTACAAAGTTTAATTTAATAGTTAAAAATAGCTCACATAACCTACCTATATATTTCTTAAAATTTGTTTTTCTGTCTGCTGAACAAACAAATTGCCATAGTTATGGTTTACAACTTTTCATACTTTTTTTTATACTTTTATCATTACATCTTTTCGTCTTTTGCTCTGGGTCTCCTTTTTAATGCCCTATCCTAAGGGTCTATTAATTTTGACACATAGTTTCTTATGCCGTTTAATATTCGTCGCAGGCCCCTAAAAGTCAGCATTAAAATCTGAGACTATTTAACAATTTCACTCCGTCAACAATAAAGAAAAAAACTATTTTAAGCCTAAAGTTGATGGAATTACGCATGTCTTTTTTTCGAAAATTTCCTTCCTTAAAAAATATTAAGACAATTCAATTTGCAACATTTCACCCATATACATTTTTTAGCCACGCCCACTTTTTGGGGATGTGGTTTTTAATGAAAAAATTTGTTTAACATAATTGTTAGAGAATATTCCCCTTAACATTTAACATTTACAAAGATTTTGGCCATGCCCAATTTTTTCAGGGAGTTATGTCAAAAAACCTGTTATTATGATTTTATTAAAAAAAAGCAAATAAAATTTCGTTGAATGCACTTTTTATCGGGCGGGTTATTCCCCAGGTGAAATGTAGCCTTTCTATATGTTTCTTACTTTCTGTTATTACATCTTTAAATGACTAATTACTAAGTTGTGAGTGCGTCATGCAATTTTGCAAATGATGTGTACCTATATCTCAAGTGAAAAAAAATATGTTCCTCTAATCCCCTGTATGATTCACAAGAATCATTTAACGTATGCTGAAACTTCCGAGACCACACTATGTAGGTATATGTGTAGTTGAAATAACAAACGTTTCAAGAACGAAATATACATATGTTGAAGACCATTCCTTTTTTTATAGACCTAGCGATTTCTGTTTGAGTAGGCACCTATAAAGAATAACTATATGCCCATATTTAACAAAAAACGGCGTCTGCTAAGATTTTTCTGGTGCCTTAAAAGTGCACTTAAATTGGCCAAGGGGGTAAAATTTAAAATAAAAATTATGTAGTAAAATCTGATTTTGTACAAGGTCAAAGCAAACGCACTTATGTACTTAATCAATTAAGATGCATTATTGTTTTATGCCAATTAGAACTTATGAGATCTATTTGTCCTTATCGTACCAAACACAAATTTGAATGCCCCGACTTTTAGTAACTCACGTCCACATAAATAATAGGTGTGTTTAATAAATCTTAGAGTTACAAACAAATATCAGTAATGTACAAGTGTACTTGTTTCATATGCAAAATAGTCCAAACAGTTCTATCTTACGTCACTTTATGTTCCATGAAGTTGTCAAGGTAGTTTTTCATATGTAATCCTGAGGTAGAACAAGTGGGTTCGTTCTAACTGCCTAGCTTTTTGATGTGTAGTGTTGTTTTTATTCGATTCGCTTGATAAATATTGATGTATTAAATAAAATTTGCAGCATGTCAAAAATGTAATATGTTTCAAATTCCTCACTTGTTCTATTATAATCTGTTCTGTTTTGATCAAGTTGTCGATCAATTTTAATTTACAGTCCATGCTTCCATACTAAAGTTGTAAAATCATTAATAATCCTGAAATAAAGGACCCATTTCTATATTCGAAAACATTAAAAAAAATTTTTTTTACTAACTATAGCTATAAATTATTTTGGAGTAATTAGAGGAGATTTGTCCCAGCCCGCTTGGGAAAGTGGGTGTGGCCAACAACTTTGTATGGGCGATATTTTGGAAAAAATATTGGCTAAATATCCTGTTTAAGGTAGTTGTTTTCGGTTTCTATAATAATGTTTGAGGGAAATAGCATTTTAATGAAAAACGCCCACAAAAATCTTTATGTGACAAACTTATGAAGGAGAGCAGAGCCTACATATCATGAAAAGGTCGTAATACTCTATCTCTCTAACTTTAATTTTAAAAAGTTTTTTTTTATAAATTTTGTGTGTGGCAGTGGGCGTATCCAACAAAATTGTACGCTTAACCATTGTAGTCCAAATTTCAGCTTACTACCTTGAATCCAAAGGCCTAAAAATTGCGTACGGACGGACATTGCAAATAAAACTGAGTATTAACGAGCTACTGGTGGTGTAAAAGCATATCATAGAGGAAACCATAGTTTACTTATATCGTACACCAAATTGTTGCTCTTCAGCACTGTTTGCTATCTTGCTCTAAAGACAAAACACAGCTGTGGTTCCATTGATGAGTTAATGAAGTAATAACGCTGTTCCATTAATACTATTTGTAAGGACATACGAACAAAGGAATTCGAAATGTTTACCCAAACCTTGTTGCAATACTATTAAGATCTCTAAGTTCTTAAAGTATCAGCAAGCTTACTAGGTAGACAAATTGGCACCAAAAACTATCGCCCTGTAGATGGGGTCCTACGTTTTCTATTGTATTGGATGTCCATCACCATACTAAACCAAAATTATATTCTGTTTTATTTTTTTTTAATCGTTTTATTCTACTTTGTTCTTTGTATTTCGGCTAGACTACCTGGCTGCTGGAAAAACCAAAATCAAATAATGAGCAGGTAAAACGTGTGATAGTGCATTTCCTATATCCCAAAACCAAAAAATAGATAACACAATTCGGATGGGAATTCCCACTTTTCCGGATCGGCGTAGGCATAATGTGCCAGCGTATACGGTGGAAATTCCATTCATTGGTAGTCGATTAGGGATGATACATTATTTTGTGTAGTGACAAGTAAATCGAGACGAAATAGCAATAAAACCATAATAATAAAATGTTGTAATCATAAACAGCTTAGGGGGTGAGTAAAGAATGTGTAAGTGTTCGTTTGAATAAACAATTTCTTTACGTTCAAGTTAGTTTCGTTTGACTTAGGCAGGCGTGAAATTAATACCTAGTGCTGTGTACGGCAAAAGATACTAAGTAAATAAATATGTATTTTATGTTTTCTTTTTGTATTTTGATTTAGGTATATGCAATAAATGCATTTTATTAAATGTTGTTGTACGACAAAATCATATGAAATGAATATACATACATATATTTGTTTTTAGCAAAGTTGCCACCATTTCAATTTGGTCTGGAATATTAATCTATATACCTACTCGTAAATGTATTATACTATATAGGTTGGTATATATTTGCCCATGAAATATTATTTTAGACAAATATGTCGTCCACAAAGCGTTTGAAGCTACATATGTAGTTCAGCGAACTAAAAATAAAAAATGTTGAATAATGAAGTTGAAGACAGCAACGGAAGTGTATCTATTCGAGGTTGCCTAAAAGTTTTTTTTTGAGGAAGTTGGTATGAATATTCACTGTGATGTAAAAATTTTATATAATTTGTGAGTACATCCATAATTTGGATAAGTAAAGGGAAAACCAATTTTGTTCAGCGAATAGTATGAAAAAAATTGGTATTAGCGGTCTTGTACCTTAATTCAAATTTTTTTTTAAATGGGTATGCAGGATTTTTCGCCCAATGTCAATTTTTTAAAATACTAAAACTTTCCAATATTGTTGGAACCGTTTTTAGAAAATCAGTACATAAGACATAGTAGTATTGTTATTTCAAATGATAAATCAAATCAAAAAAGCTAGACCAATGACGCCGCATACGAACTATTAAGCCAATTCGTCAAACCCTTTCGGCATACCGCTTCTGGACAGACAAATCGACAAACAGTACTTGCCGACCCACTTATTTTTGACTTCTCTTTATTTGTAATGCCACTCATACTCAATTTGAGTTCCAAATTTCCCCATGATTGCAATTACTTTCTCTATAATACACTTATACAAAAAAGTGAAAAAATTTCCTTTCAAATAGGATCTACAAAAACATTATGTATTGGCTCATTTCCCAACAAAAGTTACCTTTGCTAAGAAACTACTACCTATACAAATTTCGAGTAAATTTGAACATTAAACTGCAGTATATCACTATTTCCAATATTACTAAACCTTCTTCAATAAACAAGTATTTAACAATAGAACTCACCTCCTTGCCGATTTGGACGCCTAGATTCCGGATCTTCCACTAGCAGTGGTGAATGTCTACGGGCACTTACATTCACTAGAAAAGCACTGAAAATTAAAATCACTTTTAATGTTCCAAATAAACCTAGCAAAAATGCCATTATCTTATTCTCTTTTGCCTGTGATTATTATTAATTAAGTTTCAGTTATAACAACAATGAAAATATCACTTTTTTAGATACCTATATATTTTTAAGATTTAGCACACTATTTCACTTATTTTTAATATACATAGGTACACATACATATATTCTAAATTTGGTATGGTAATCACACATATGTTCACATTAATATACTTTATTTTGTTGTTATAAAATTTGTTTGGTGGATTAAAGCAATCTTTTATTCTATTTTAAAAAGGCACCGTATTTTCGGTAAACATTTTTATACTAAAATCGAAACTTTTAATCGTTAGCGCGGTTTATATTGATAAATACGTTTTAAGTTTTAAATATATATATTTATAAACTAGATTATTTTTTCTTGTAGTTATACCCGATCGATTCCCAAACTGACTAAATTCAATGCGCAGCGCAAGAATGTAAAGTACTTTGCAGCAAATTAAAGTTAAAAAAAAAATACTAAATATCTTTTGGAATTGTGTGGTAAGTTTATGGTTTAAAACTGTGTTTGGAAATTAATGTCCACACGCGGGATCGGTCGTTGAATAAATAAATGAAAACCGATGGAAACTCTTTTTCTGTAGTCCCCAGAGTAAGATCAAACGCTCTCAGATGCGCATACCTATACATTAACAACAGGTAGAGAAAGAGAGAAACACACATAAAGCATAAGAAAGAAATACACGGATACGATGGCAACAGGCGCAAAAGCAATTGCGGACTACATGTACAATATACTATACGATGACTTCGCTTTCGCTATGCAGAATTAAGCGGTGTGCTGCTAGGAGAATTGTGCGCATGTTACTTACTATTTACTATAGCGACTCGCTCGCGCGCTTGATCCACACAGATACTAGTGGAGGTCGAAGTGTGCACACATGTTAATAGCTACATTTACGCGGAATATTTGCGTGAATGCACAATACCTCTTGCTTGCACCGCATTTTTTTTAACTGTTTTTCCGTCACACATGGGTGTATGCGTAGGTTGTGTGGGGTGTGGGGGATTGGCCGGCACATAAAACAATCATAATGCAGAGGGGAGAGAAGCTTAATCAAAAGATAAATAGGATGTCGTGTACAAAATAAATGTGCGTGCTTTGGTGTCTCAAGTAAGCAGAGGGTACAAATTCGATCTAGAATGGTTTTTGAGTACATATTACACATTACGTATCTACGTACATATTTTATTATGCGACGATAATTGCAATTATTACGTTTGGGTATGCGTGTCAGCTAAAAGCGCAATTGTACTCAGATACAGTTACAGTGCCAATGGGCGTAGTGGGCCTTTTGTGGGCGAGCCATACAAAAAACCACTTTAACTCGTTTTCTGTCAGCGTGGAACGCCGAATTGCGGTTTCACAATCTAAACGTCATTTCCTGTAGGCTTGAATTTTCGTGGGTTCTTTTTCCAAAAAAATGTGCACGTAAGTACCTACTTACCTATAGGGTAACCTATCTAGTGACTAACATCTTCTCAGTAATATTCACCTGGCACTATTTTCCCGTTATTCCAAGGTTTCCTGTGGTTGAATGCTACCAAAACTATTTGTAACGTCGAGAAAGTTAAAAATCCACTTGGCATTTTGTATTTTACCTTTTCTTTTTTATATAAGAAGAAGGTTTTAAGCCTCTGTAGATTGCTCAAAACTTAAGAATTCCGTAAGAAACAAGTGAGAATAAACTATTAATTTAACAATATATGCTTTTTATGTTTTTAGGGCATTAATATAGTATACAATATTTCCCACACAAAAAAAAAATATTTATTAAAGAAAACAAGTGATTTAAAAATTAAAATAAGAAAAAAATTATAAGAAATATGGGGGATACTATAGTTTCCGAGGCGACAAGATTTGAAGATGCAACTTTATAGATCTCAATGAAATAATCACAAGTTGAGATGTAACAACAGTCTCGTTTTCGCCTAGTTTAGGAGATATCAGGGTTTGAAAATTTAATTTTTAGTATGAAATCTCTATGAGATGACGTCACTTTTTTGCCAATATTTTCACTTCAAAAATATAAAAAATTACGTATATTAAGGAGTTCAATAACGAATATTTTTCACCATAAAAAATGAGGAATACTTTTAGGAGTTTATCACAAATTGATATAACTACAAATTATGTTGGGAAAGAGGACTAATTTGAAGTTATTTTTTTTGCATATGAATTCTGTTGGCTCCCAAGCCGCGTAGCAGCTCCCTGAGCATCTGCATGTGAGGCCGAAGGCCGTTCGATAGCAGTCGAGGAGACAGGCACAGCGTTGAAATCCCTTTTTCCCGCGAAGCTGGTCACCCAGGTACTGTTTAGCTAATTAGAAATCATCCAAATTTAGTTTGCATTCAGTTTCTAACTTCTACTATTTTGTGCTAACCGCAATGCACTACGAAAAGATATAGTTATAGTTAAAGAAATTAAGAAACTAAATTATAATAGAATACAAATGAGAGATTATTAATTCCTAATAGTACACCTTACTTTTAATGGTGGAAAATATTGTTGTTCGAACTCCTTAATATATGTATGTAATGGTTTTTGTTTTTTAAGTGAAAATATTGGCAAAAAAGTGACGTCATCTCATAGAGATTTCATACTAAAAATTCGATTTTCAAACCCTGATATCTTCTAAACTAGACGAAAACGAGACTGTTGTTACATCTTAAATCGTGATTATTTCGTTGAGATCTATAAAGTTGCATCTTCAAATCCTGTCGCCTCGGGAACTATAGTACTGCCGAAATATGTATTTTGCGGGGTACCTTACACCACAATGAGATGACGGACGGTTAAAAATTAAAAATATGTCACGTTTTTATTATCAAAACTTAACACTGCTATTACCACTTATGTCTCAAAGCCTATTCACCTATCTTTATGTCTTATCAAGACATACCATGAAGTGTCCACTTCATTGTCTTCCAGGTCCATTTAATTTTGAACGCTGACATTTTACGATGTTTTTTATACCGTATCCTAAGGGCATATTAATTTTGACACATAGTTTGAAACACCCCTTAATATTCATCGTAGACCCCTAAAAGTATATATATTTATGATCAGGACCAAAACCTAAAACTATTTAGCAATGTCCGACCGTCCGTCCGTATCAACTTTTGAGGCCTTTAAGTTTATTCCAGGAAGCTGCAATTTGGAACATATAGTCCCTAAGGTTCCGAAATAATAAAGTGTCAACATTTTCGAAATACGCCCACTGTCACGCCCACAATTCAGAAAAAAACGTTTTAAAGCTAAAGTTAGAAAGATAAAGTTCTACAACCTTCACAAGATATGTAGGTACCTCCCATCTTTATAAATTTTTCGTATAAAGTTTTTTGCCACGCCTACTTTTTGTGGGCGATTTTTACTAAAATGCTGTCGCCTTAGAAAATTTTCATAGAAATCAAAAAAAAAATTTTTAACAATATATTTAGGCAATATTTTGTCCAATATATCGCCCATACAAAGTTTTTGGCCACGCATTTTTTAAAATAAAATGTTTTCTTTCTATAAATTTCATGGAATGAAATAAAATGCTATCATTGTTTATAAAAATAACGATCAAATAAGAAGAGAAAGGAGAATTTTCGACGATATCGCTTTAGGGATAAGAAACAGCTGGGCAGCAGTTCGAACGCCCGAGTGTCACACAGACGTGTGATACTATACTTAACCAGTTAAACAGCAAAAGTTAACATTAGTTTATATTTTCCGAACGAGATAGAGACTCAGCAAATCGATCACTTTCTCACAAATACCTAGCGGGAAAGTGATCGAAAGATCTCCATTACGCTAGAAAATAAACTAAACTTTAATGCAAATACAATAATTTATGACAATATCGAACACGTGAATTCTTATGTCAGTTCTCTTGCTAATAGTCAGCCCTCGCAATCAGTTAAAACTCAGCGATCAGTACCGAACAACTTGGGAATCTCTGCTCTCCAGGGCACTAATATGGAAGAAGATAAATAAAACTCAAAGGCCAGCGAGTGGACAGCAGGCATCGGCATCTGAAAACGATTGCATCATTAATTGATTATATATATTAATTGCAATAAATCAGGCCATGTAGCTCCGGTCTAAGCAACCGATAATAACTATTGTTTGGTCAAAACGCCATACATTGTCAGGAATAACTATAGCGACAAATAAATTTTAGTATTGTATACGTCTCTTGATTTTAAATTTAAACTTGGATTTACTAAAAACGTGTTTCTTTTGCTTTGACAACTAATCTCTTACTTCTCTAAAGACAAGTGTTTGGAACCTGGTTAGAATCTGATTGATACACATCTGAGGCATTACCTTTCGGTGGTGCCAAATATTCAACTTAATCCTAGTTCATTACAGTTCGGCCATTCTGACCAGTCAATCGACCTCGATTGTATAACTTAAAGCTAAAGATAAATGTTGCCTGTCGAATCTGTCTATTTTACTGTACCACTTTTACTACACTCGGCCCATTTCTTTAGTCCACTTGAATGTAAAATGCCATGATACGGCAACTGCGTTACTTGAAAAATTTCAATATCTTCTATCACATAACGGTCATTATCTACCTTCTTCTTTATTACAACATTCTTGATTACTATAAATTCGCCGATGCTAAACTGCTTGGGCGGGTAATGGTGCTCATTGAAATAGTTCAGGTTGTACAGCTGGGACTTTTTGAATTTTTCAGAGGCTTCATGTCGCAGCCTGTTCAAATCTATTACCACGTCATCACTGTATTTCTCATCCAAATGCTCAGTCAGCTCGTCGATGACACTTCCCCATTGTTCTACTCCAAACAGCAGTTTACTTAGGGACGACCCCGTGCTTGAATGGTTAGTATTATTTATGATATACTCAACCCTGATCAACTGCTCTTTCCAATCGCCGCATCCGAAGGACTCAACCAACTTCGCTAATATTGTCTTCAAAACTCGGTTTACTCTTTCAACCTGGCCATTCGACTGAGGAGACGCTACAGCAATTTCAATAAAATATATCTCTGAAAGATCGCGGGTGCATTCTTAAGACCGAAGGACATATGAATGAATTCGAATTGTCCAAAAGGAGTTACGAACGCGGTATATTGAATCCTTTCCCTCAAATCTAGCGTGGTAAAAATCGTCTTCTTTGCGAAATATTCCAAACAGTCTTCGATTAATGGGAGCGGAAAGTTGTCCGTACGGTATGTTTGTTTAGGGCCCGATAGTCTACGCACATCCGAACCTCCCCATTATTTTTCCTCACTAGTACTAAGGCGGAAGCATAGGGTGAATTACTCGGTCCGACTATACCTTTCTCCAACAACCGATCGACAATATTTTGTACTTCAGTGCGTTCGTATTACGCAAGTCACCGCGACGAACAATATATTGGCACATCCCTGATTAAGATAAGTTTCATTGAATGATCACTAGCTTTCGCTTTAACTTTCGACTTAAGGTAGTTTTCGTCCGCTGCCCTGACAGCACTTGAATGCACTTCTGGCAATTGTTCATTAATATTTATTTCGTCATCGTTCTCGGTTCAAGTCCCACCTGCATTCACTAGCCGACCTAAATCAATAAAGTCATCTTTCAATTCTATTATCTCCACTTCGCGACCACCCGAAACATATGAAACACCTTCGGTCGAGACTACACAATTTGTGTTTACATTTTCTACAGTAATACTTATTCTAGTTATTTCTTTCGGGTCTACCTTAACACTATTCTCTACAACATCGGGATTCTTCAATAAATCAAATGACACAAATGCACTGACAACTTCCTTAGGTAATTCAATATTGTTTTTATAAAACGAAATTTTTTTGCTCAACGGGTATAAAAATTGTCTGTCATAATGTAACTTAAGCCTACAAAGGTGTATGTTGGATTTTAATAAAATATCGCGTCCCAAGAGCAGCGGTACTAAAGTTTCATCATCTGGAATTATAATAAATGAGCTACGGTTTTATCCCGGAATTTAATTTTGCAGTATACGGTGCCATACGTACTTAAGAACTGGTTTCTCATCCCTCTGAATCTTTTCCCATAAATAAACGGGACTAGCGAATTTTTAACAAAGCTACTTGGGCTGCAGGAATCAAATAGACAAAAACAGGATTTATTCTCAGTGCACTTGTTATGACGATCGACAAACCATCAGGAACGACTTCATTTTCTCAGCTATCTCTTCAAACTCCCTCGTACTCTCTGCCATCTCCTCGAATCCTGCGGTTTTCTTCGGGGCGTCGGAGGTGCGCTTCCTCTCGTATCTGTTTTCAGCTGCTTCATATGGGGCAATCCCATAAGGGTGACTGCACTGTTGCTGCGGTCGTTCAATCCGTAGACAATACACTCGATGCATATCTATGGTGGATAGGTTTAAAGTTGTTGCACCTCATTTTCCCTTTACAAACAATAACTTGGGTTGGGGTGAATATATAGCCCAATATAATCCCATCGTGGTTTCGTCATAAATTCAGAAGTATCGACATGCAGCAGTTTAATACTTTGCTGAAACAGCTTTAAGGCCCCAGTTATAGCTTTCATTGAAATGCATCACTAAAAATTTTGTTTTGCGATTTTAAGACGACTAAGCAAACAATATTGGCATGGTATCAAAATAAAGCTAATCACTTGCAGAATTTTTCTACTACCAAATTACTTTATTCTGATTTAAACTTTTCTTTAAATCTGTTTTTATTATTTCACTGACAGAAATCGATTTCAATGAACAGCTGATAATTGTTTTTACAATTTGAAACATAATCGTTCCATTGATGTGTTCGATTCTCTTGCTATTCGCAGCTGTCAGTTTTGCTTTCAATGATCAACTCTAACCTTTAAACCGGTGGCCTTCCACTGACAGACATTTTTCAATGATTGCTATAACCGACTTGTCAAAAAAATGAAACAACTATTCCACTGATTTGTTCCAATGATGCATTTCAATGATAGCTATAACTGGCCCCCAAGTGTATATGTTCATAAAGGGTGATTTTTTAAGAGGTTTAGAACTTTTTTTAAAAAAAAAACACAAAAAATTCGAAAAAATGAATGAAATATTTATTTGAATCGATAGATTGAACCTTGCAATTTAATGTTTAAGGATAATTTCATGCAAATGTTGACCGCGGCTGCGTCTCAGGTAGCCCATCCGCTGAGTCCAATTTTGGCATACTCTTTCACACATATCGGCCGGTATCTCACGAATGAATGCATGGATGTTGGCTTCCAGTGCGTCAATCGAAGCGGGCTTGTCCCTATACACATTAGCCCTGGCATACCCCCACAAAAAATAATCTAATGGTATCAAATCGCACGATCTAGGCGGCCAATTGACCGGCCCGAAACGTGAAATTAACTGTTCACCAAACTCGCCTCGCAATTGCGCCATTGTTTCGCGTGCTGTGTGGCATGTGGCACCGTCTTGTTGAAATCACATATCATGCAAGTCAAGAACTTCCATTTCGGGCAAAAAAAAGTTTGTTCATCATCGTCATCGCTCGGTAGCGTTCACCATTGACAGTAACGCTGCGATTCGCATCATCTTTGAAGAAATATGGCCCAATAATGCCGCCGGCCCATAAACCGCACCAAACAGTGGCTTTTTCGGGATGCATTGGTAGCTGTTGCAATGCTTCTGGCTGATCTTCACTCCAAATGCGGCAATTTTGCTTATTTACGTACCCATTCAACCAAAAATGAGCCTCATCGCTGAACACAATTTTTCGATAAAAAAGCGGATCCTCGGCCAGCTTTCCAAGAGCCCATTCACCAAAAATTCGGCGTTGTGGTAGGTCGGCTGGCTTTAGTTCTTGCACCAGCTGTATCTTAAAAGGCTTTACGCCCAAATCCTTCCGCAAAATTTTCCACGTAGTGCTGTAACAAAGGCCTAACTGCTGGGAACGGCGCCGAATCGACATTTCGCGGTCTTCTGTCACACTAGCTGATACGGCCGCAATATTTTCTTCAATACGCACAGTACGTAAACGTGTTGGTGGTTTAATGTCCAACACAGTAAATTTGGTGCGAAATTTGGTCACAATCTTCCGAATAGACTGCTCAGAAGGTGGAGAATGCCGATCATAAAATGGAAGCAGCGCGCGATGAACATTTCGAACCGAGCACGAATTTTGATAGTAAAATTCAATAATTTGCAAGCGTTGTTCATTTTTAAGACGATCCATGGTTAAATTGCAAACCAAACTGAAGCTGTTTGACAGTGACACAAGGTACTAAACACACGTCAGCTGTCAAAACCAGTGTTGCCAAAACCAAACCAGCTAAAAAATCACCCTTTATAATCAGAAATATTCAATACTATTTGGTGCTATAGTTATGTTATGTTATGTGTCGTTTTGATCAAACATCATAGATATATAAAATATTATGAAAGTAGAGAAATAATTTCTCATACTGCAAAATTCCAAAATATTTTCAATGTTAGAGATGTTCATGAGACGGTTAATAAAACATCAAGGCCTAAAGTCTCCTCTTCAGATATGGCAAAATAAATCTGACGAAGCGTATCCAAACAGATAAGGAGGCAATCAGAACCAGTTCTTTTCCCGCTATGTGAACGAACTTCCACAACTCGTTAAACATTGTTCTGCCCACATGTTTGCTGACGACCTTCAATTATTTATGTGTTATCCATTGGATATGATAAGTAGTGCGATTGCGATGATGAATGAAGACCTAGAAATCATACAACAGTGGGCCCTCAAACACAGTCTATCACTTAATCCAGATAAGTCAAAGACCATCAACTTTTCCCCCAATCAAAATAGGGCAGTCATCTATAGAATAGTTTACTAAGGCTCGTAACTTGGGGATAGTCTTTAACGATACACTCATTTGGACAGATCATGTTGCGATTACGATCGGAAAGGTATACAATGGTCTCCGATTACTATGGTCCACACAAAGTCCTTTGCCTGGTAAAACTAAGATGTTACTCGTTAAGTCCTTTTTACTACCTCTCTTATTGTATGGTGGTTTTTTGGTTTGTTGACTACAACACTAGGCACAAGCTAAATGTGATCTATAATAACTTAGCTAGATACGTATTTAAGAAGCGTTATTTTGACCACATATCCAGCTACTTCCTGCAAATAATGGGCCTTAGCTCTGATAACCTAATTAAGTTCAGAACTTTAATCTTTCTCCATGGTATAATACAAACAGCAGACTAAATTTTGCCACCTCACGCCACTCTGTTATGAAACACATTATCCACTTCACTAAGGAGAACCACAAACACAAACACATTCAAATCTTTTTAAGCACTTGGCCTATTGAATGCCTTATAAAATGCTATTAGAGATTTTATTTAATTATTTAACTTTTTGTTTCTTTTTTATATTTCTATAATTTGCTTCTTTTCTTCCTTTTTTTCTTGTTGTATTTAGTTAACGTAACATATATGTAATCCGCTTCCTTTCTATATGTACTTAAATTGCTTTTGAACATTATAATTTTTGTTAAGCCTTCACAAACTATAAGATTTTATCTTAATGTGAAATTATTTTTTGATAATAAATAAATAAATAAAATAAAACCAACAGGTAGTCGATGACGTTTACATACTTCCAGCCTTATTTATAAATGTATTGTAAAGAGTGTACCAAGTTATGCACGCTTTAAAATGCCTCTAAACCCAAAAACGTTATTAATAAAACTTATGCAACGTTGCATAGAGGTTGTCTAACTAAAACGCGTTTGGAGGTTGTTAAGTGTGATTTTGTATGGAAATGTAATTTTATATTTTTCCTTTAGTCCTACCCACTTGTTCGAATTTTTGTTTGACGAAATTTTTTCTAATATAAAAATTATTCTATTCAATTATCAATGAGGATTTTAAAACGTATTATATGCAACCGATAATCACCAGTAACAAAAATAATTTGTGTAGCAGGGATACGACATTGCAGTTCGAAGTTAAAGTTGCGGTAGGGATTTGGTGCCGGATTGAATTATGTGCTGTTATAAAAAATACCAACCACTTTAATTATATTAAAAATCGTTTATTTCATTTGATATGCTAAAAACGAAATTTCCGAGTCTCAACTAAATATCTACATTTAATTTGTTCTTCTACAAACAGCTGAGTTGTGTTTACCGATTCGGACAATTAATTGCTATAGATTTCGCTTTTTGGTACTTTATCTGAAAAAAAGCACTGTATTTATTAATAAGGATTTGTGCAACGTTATATAGAGGCCGCTTAAATACTTTGACCCTGTATAACTGTGCAATTATTTAGAGGCATTGTAGTGAATTCGAATAAATATATGTAGCTGTTAGAGTTTGTCGCCTCAATTGTAGTTTAATTGCTACAACAAATTTGAAAATTATTTCTATAAATTTTAATTTCTTAATTTCTCATTCAAGAAGATACGAACTTATAAAAATTTCTGAAACTAGACACACAATTTTGAGGTTTTAACATTATTCGGAATAACGCCGGATGAGAAATTGCAATAATTCATGTCGAAAAATACAAATAACACTGTTTCTTGATAAAATAATATCTTTTAGTCTGTTTGGCCTCAATTTCCTTCAAAAACCAACAAGGCATCTGGAAGTATTTACATTCCAACTAACGCTGGTCAAAATGTACCATGAGATCTTGATAGGTTATATGCTCTTGAAACTTATATAATTATATATATTTATATCCTGTTACAGCAGCGTTTGAATGCAGAAATAGATACATTCATAAACGAAATAAATTCAGCGCTCTTGTATCGACAAAAATTATTATACAAAACCAACAAATCTAAGTACAGCAAGATTTCTCCTCTTACTATAAAACTGATTTAAATACTTTCTCTTCTGCTTAAATAACTTAAACGGAATTATTATTAACATTTAAATAGAATAAATGACGAATATTAGAGCCCCATTGAAAGTGAAAAACGCCCTCTAAAAGTAGGCGTGGCAAAAAACTTTATATAGCAAACTTATAAAAGGAGGGCAGTACCTACATATCTTGTGAATGCTGTAATACTCTATCTTTCTAACTTTAGCTTTAAAACGGTTTTTTCTAAATTATGGGCGTGGCAGTGGGCGAATTAACACTGTTTACACTTTACCTTTTCGGAGCCCTAAGGAGTATATGTTCCAAATTTCAGCTTCCTAGCTTAATTTTAAAGGCCTAAAAATTGCTTACGGACGGACATTGTTAAATAGTATTAGGATTTGGTCCTGATCATAAATATATATACTTTTATGGGTCTACGACGAATATTAAGGGGTGTTACAAACTATGTGTCAAAATTAATATACCCTTAGGATAGGGTGTAAGCATGGTGGATGACATTTTATTTCATTTTGTAGGAAAGTTCTAAAAAATCCAATATTAGAAAAAACGCCCCAAAAAGTGTGCGTGGCCGAAATGTTGTTAAAATATTAGAAATAAAGCGCACGACTGCGTCATACGAAACTTTCTCTGTACATGAGATGCGTTTTTGAATCGCAAAATGAATGGTGACAAATTTATTTAAATCAGGTTTTAGGTTTTGAAAAATTAGATTTTCTCAAAAACCGTACCAACGATTTTTATGTAATTT
Source organism: Ferdinandea cuprea (assembly GCA_963576555.1). Classification (NCBI taxonomy): domain Eukaryota; kingdom Metazoa; phylum Arthropoda; class Insecta; order Diptera; family Syrphidae; genus Ferdinandea; species Ferdinandea cuprea. The sequence continues at coordinate 97,946,340 of OY754958.1, read as the reverse complement.
CGCCCATTGGACAAATTTAATATAATTGTTCAAAATATAAACAATTATCAAAATCTTTAGAGCCATTTTTTGAAAAACGAATTTAATTTAAATTTAAGGAAAACGTTATAAAAAAAAATGATTTCAAAAATCTAACTAAGTATGCAAGATTGTTCGACTTAATATTACATGGTCTTTATTTTAAAGGTTGGTTTTTCGAATAGAGATAAAACTGACATTTTGTGGTGAAATCTGGCAACTCTAATGTCATTTATGTTTAGTTTGGTTTGCCATTTCATCATGAATAGGTTGACAAATGAACAACGCTTGCAAATCGTGCAAATTTATTTCGAAGATAATGGTTCAGTTCGCGAATTTACCGCAAGCTCTGTTCATTTTATTGTCGACATAATCGTCCATCAGAACAATTAATTCGGTTAACCATGGATCGTTTTCGCACTACGTTTACTCTATGTGATAATATGCATCCGCAGAGACGTCGACCAGTGGGCAGCTGTAGAGCAAAGTGTTGTAGATGACCCGAATGAATCGATTCGCCACCGTGTACAGCAGTTGGAGCTTTGTCCATCAACTTTATGGAAGATTTTGCGCAAAGATCTCTTTTTACGACCTTACAAGATCCAGTTTGGGCTAGAATTAAAGCCGCGAGACCATGCAATGCGTCGTGATTTTGGTGTATGGGCCGAAAAAAGGATAAATATCGATTGCTAATTTTCATCGCAAAATTTTGTGGAATGGCTACATAAACAACAAAATTTTCGCATTTAGAATGAAGAGAATCCACATGAGACCCTTGAAACGCTATGGAGTCATTGGGCCATACTTCTTCCGAAATTATGCGAGTCAGTTGCCGTTAATGGAGACCAGTATAGAGCCATGATAACCGACTATTTTGTACGCAAATTGGATGGCATGAATCTAGTGAGATCTGGTTCCAACAAGACGGCGCTACATGCCACACAGCGCACGTCACAAACGATTTATTGAAGGAAACATGAGCGCATAATTTCGCGGAATGGACCTGTCAATTGGCCACCAAGATCGTGTGCTTTGACACCATTGGATTATTTTCTTTGTGGATATTTGAAGTCGCTGGCCTACGGCAACAAACCAGAAACATTAGAGGACTTGGAAGCCAACATTCGTGGCGTTATTGTCGACATACAGCCCCAAATGCTTGAAAAAGTTGTTGAAAATTGGACCTCTAGACTTGTCTTTATTCTAACCAGCCGCGGCGGCCATATGCCCGATATCATATTTAAGCATTAATGGCATAAAATAATCCTTCAAATAAAGCCAAACTGATGGGCATTAAAACGATTTTCTTGTGTTTTATTTTAATATGAAGTTCTATACCTCTAAAAAACACGCTTTATAAAAAAATAGCATAATTTTTTTTAGTTCCCTTTGTAAGTTTTGAGGATATTGGCGGTTTTATAAATTACAGTTAATCCATTTTGTTTCCAGAAACTGAGTATGCAGTATTTTTGGCCTTATCCCATTTATCTTTAGTACAAAAGAAGACCGAAATCCTTCCAACCATCTTCGAGAAAATTAGTAAAAAGTGATTTTCACCAAAAAAATTGTATGGCAGGAACCGTTATTTCAAACGATAGAGCAAAAAATAAAATGATGCCCCGTGATGTAACCCAAAAAACCTTATATACGAACTTTGAAGCATATCCCGCGAACCGTTTCGCCATGCGGTGCCCGGACGGAAAGACAGACAGACAGACAGATAGAAAGACAGGCAGACAGACCGACGGACGGCATTGGCGGACACACTTTTTCCAATTTCTCTATAGTCGTAATATCATCCCTCATACTCAAATTTGAGTTCGAAATCCGCACGATCGCAATAACTTTATACTAATATACTACGCTAATGTATACGAGAGAGTTAAAAATATTGGTCAAATATCATGTTATATGTACATTTGCGAGGAAAACAATATTTTAGTGAATAACGCCCTCAAAAAGTAGGTATGGCAAAAAACTGCATATGACAAACTTATGAAGATGGGCAGTACCTACCCTTAAATGTGGGGTTTTAGCACTCTATCTCTCTAACTTTAGGCTTAAAAGGTTTTTTTCTAAATTGTTGGCGTGGCAGTGGCTTTTTTAAATTTATTTACACATTTCTAAACCCTAGGAATTAAGTGGTCCAAATGTCGGCTTCCTAGCTTAAATAAATCTAAATGTCTAAAAATTGTGTAGGGACGGATGGACATTGGTAAATAGTCTACGATTTTGGTCCTGACCATAAATATATGCCGGAATAGCAACAATTTGCGCCTCTCACTCTTAAATTGCTTGATCACCGGTGCCTTCTGAATCCTATTTATAATCGCGCAATAATTCTGTGCAGCTATTAAATACGATGTCAAACTGATCGCTGTTAGAAATAAAGAGAGAAATTCAGGCTGTGTTTTTCATCGTAATGTTTTACTTGATCTTGAAAATTTGTTTGGAACGCTGTTGAATGACATACAACCTACTTAATATCTTCAATGTCTTATGTTAATCCTGACAGAAGAATGAAAGAGAGAAGAAACTCACGGGAGTTTAAATAAACAAAGTTCTGATGCATCAAGGCAGCTTTAAAAACCTCTGGATCACATAAAAATAATACTAGTTATAAAATATAAATAAATAACAATACAAAATACGAACAGCTTTGGATTGGCCTAAGTATAAATGGGAGGCCTGAATTCATGGGACAGCTTGAATACTTTTCTCTCAAATCGCTTCCGGGTTTTAAAAAGTGTTTCCGAAATGCATACGATGGGCAAATCCAGCCGTTCAAATCACCCACGCCCCCACCCTCACGTTTCACGCATTCGCTCTCATCATACCGAAGTTACACCGGGGTGTAAACTTTGCAAAGGGCAACTACACACCACTACAGCGTTGCCCAGATTTTCTCAAAATGGATGTTGAAAACAAGCAATAACTAAAGTATTGCTACAATTGCCTCACAGTCACCCAATCTGTGGCTGCTTGCAAGAGCCAAGGCAAGCACCATAGGCTTCTACATTGCCCCACTCCAAGCCCTTCTCAACCAAGTTCCTCTTCATCAAACATATAGTCCACCCCACACATTTTTTCCAATTCTCACTTTGCTACGACGCGCTCCCAAGCTCTATTAGCGACAGCGATAGTGAGAATTCGCCGTCATAACTCTGATTTTGATTTGCAAGCCCTACTCGACCCTGGCTCAGAAGTATCCTTCGTTGCGGAAGATATACAGCCACATTTGCACCTGCCCACCCAACCCGTCCGAGCACAAGTCTCGGGGATGAACTCAACCCCCACTGCCTCACATTCTAAGCTGTGCTCATTCACTCTCTGCTCAAAATATGACGCGGAATTCACATGCATTAGTGCTCAGGAGATTGACCGAAAGTCTACCTTCTGTCCCAATGGAAGTGGGTGATCGGTCATGCACTATTGACATGTTCCAAAATTGATATGCACTTCGGCGCTGATTTGTACCCCTTTATAATCCACGAGGAGAAATTTCAATATCAAGCCAAGCTTGGATCTTCTTCTACCATTGCCAAGAGCCAATTTTTGCGCAACGGATCCAGATTTATCATCAAGCCAGCTTTAAAGAAAGCATATTCTGTTCTGGTCGAATATCGATCCTTTGGCCACATGGAACCTACGGGTCCGTCTGAGAATACTTCGGACATAATGGTCAGTTCGTATTATCTACCGCACCACGCTGTGATCAAGCCTGACAGCCTCACCACGAATATAAGGGTTGTTTTTAATGCCTTGCAGGCGTCCTCCAATGGGACAAGTATAAATGACGTGCTGTACTCCGGACCCACTCTTCAAACCGATATCACTTTGCTAATGTTAAACTGGCGGTTCTACAGATACGTAGATAGATGTATCGCCAGATTCTTATACATCCCGACCAGACTTCTTACATTTTGTTGCGTGAATCCCTAGACGAAGTCATCACCGACTACGAACTCAAAATAATTACTTTCGGCGTTACTTGCGCGCCGTACCTGGCCATCCGCACGTTACGGCAATTGGACGAAGAAGTAAAAGTGCCTCATCCTCTCGCGGCCCAAGTTTTCAACCATGAAATTTACATCGATGACGTCGTGTTCGGAGCTCATGACTTACCCACTGCGCAACGGTCTCAACGTGAGCTGATTGCTGCCTAAAAAATCCGTTTCCATTTACGTAAATGGACCCAAATTCAGCCAGATATCAAGTCGTTCACTTAACGACCAGTGCTGTTCGACCCCGCCGGATGGCTTGGACCTGTTGTTATCATGGCGAAATATGGAAGAAGAATAAGGCAACAGATATGGAAGAACCAAACGGTTTGGGATGAGCATCTCTTACCTCTTATCTTACTGAACAAAGGTGGAACCGTTTTTGATCTACCCTCTCCGAAATAGAGACAGTCCGCATTCCAAGATGGGTGGATTACGCTCCTTGGACTCCGCTGCAAGTGCACGGTTTCTGTGACGCCTCTGAGATGGCCTTCGCAGCTTGGGAATACCTTCGCGTACAGCATTGCTCGACGGCTTTTACGGCGCATCTACTGTGGGCCAAATCCAAGATCGCACCCGTCAGGCCCATTTCATTGCCGCGGCTGGAGCTCTAAGGGGCAGTTCCACTTTCGAGGATGCTGCGACTAACGTTGGAAAATCTTCGCTATCTCAAAGATGTGGAAATCCGATTATGGACCGATTCCACTATCGTCCTGGCATGGCTCAGCAAGCATCCGGGTTCTTGGAAAACCTTCATTGCCAACCGGACATCTGAGGTTACCCGTGGATTAACTCCTTTCGAGCTAAAAACCCGTCAGTAATGGTGGGAAGGATCTCACTGGCTTAAAACCCCCCAAGCTAATTGGCCGTCATCCACACCCAGCCCTCCAGATGAGTCCCTTATGGAGCCAAAGCCTCATCACCCAGGTGCTCCCCGATTTTGAATCGATCCTCGGTATCCTCCTCCTGGGCGAAAACCATTCCCATTATAGCTTAAGTCTATAGATTTCTGAACATTTCGCGCAATGGTTCGCATCGCGCTCGCAATGGAACGCATAACCTCACCCATGATGAAATACTCAGCACCAAGGAGAGACTCATCCTCCTCACGCAACAAAAATATTTCTCTGCTGATTATTAGTTATTATCACACAGACAACAACATTCCTCTAGTTGTTGAACTTCAACGCCTGTCTTGACCCTAAACGCATCGTCCGGTCCCATGGAAGACTATCGGCCTCGACATTGTCGTATCGTGAACGCTTCCCCATTCTTCTTCCTTATGATTGTCCTTTCATACAGCTTTATGTCACGTATATACATAAGCTGTCCCTTCATGGTGAAATCCAGCTCATGACTAGCTTGATACGATCGGAGTATTGGATCTTCATCCCACCCGGTTCCCCCAATATGGGAGGTCTATGGGAAGCGGGTGTGAAATATTTCAAAATGCACTTCCGCAAGACTGCGGGAAATGAAAAATTCACATTGGAAGAATTCATCGCCCTCCTCGCTCGCATCGAAGCGATTCTGAATTCCAGACCGATCTCTCCCATGTCTGAGAACGTGATGGACATTGTCCCCTTGACCCCTGGTCATTCTCTCACTGGCAGTTTGTTGCTGAGCCCTCCTGAACAGCCTTACGCCGACCAGTCATTGAACATCATGGATCGATTACTTAAGTTAAAAATACTTCACCACCAGTTCTGTGTCCGTTGGAAGGATGAATATTTGGAAGTGCTGCACAAACGCACTAAGTGGAAACATCAGCAAAGAATGTCCAAGTCGACGATTTAGTCATCGTGTGTAACGAGAACTTGCCACCCAATGAATGGGGATTGGGACGGGTTCTTAAAATATATCACGGCTGTGATCAACGAGTACGCGTTGTGGACGTCAAGCCTCAACATGAAATTATCACACGTTCAATAGCTAAACTCTGCATCTACCTCAGTAGTTAAAATCTCATTCGTTTTCGTGATCTAAAATCTAGGTCCTTGAAAGTAGCACAGGTCAGATTTATAGCTACCAGCTGATTGTATTAAAAAAAACCGTCCTAACTAAATTCATTTACAATGGGTATCTCCTTCTGTTTTTCTATCTCTCATTTCCAATCACTATAAAATGTAAACTTTTCCAACCTGTACTGAATTATAAAACAAAAAAAAGGTAACTGTACTGAATTATAAAAATAAACATAAGAAAAGGCTACAGTCCGCTTGGGGCGAACAGTATAATACCCATCCATATCCCTATATGCCCCAAAGAAAAAAGCGTTAAGAAGATGATGGACAGCATTTTATTTCATTCTATTAAATTTACACAAAAAAATATTTTTTTGAAAAAGCCTCCAAAAAGTGGGCGTGGCCAAAAAACTTTGTATGAACGATATGTTGGCAAAAATATTGGCTAAATATCTTGCTAAAACTTTTTTTTCGCTATCTATGAAAATTTTCGAAGAAAAGTAGGCTTGGCAAAAAACAAACTTATAAAGGGGGGCACTGCCTACATACCTTCGGAAGGTTATAACGCTCTATCTCCCTAAGTTTAGCTTTAAAACGGTATTTTCTAAATTGTAGGCGTGGCAATGATCGTATTCAATTTAAGTAAATTTTACACTTAACCATTTCGGAGCCCTAGGGAGTATGTGGTCCAAATTTCAGCTTCCTAGCTTAATTTTAACGGCTAACAATTGCGTACAGATGGGCGGACGGACGGACGGACGGACGGACGGGCATTGCTAAATAGTCTTAGGATTTGGTCCTGATCATAAATATATACACTTTTATGGGTCTACGTCGAATATTAAGTGGTGTTACAAGCTATGTGTCAAAATTAATATACCCTTAGGATAGAGTATAAAAACCGAAGGATACCCCAAAAGAAAAAGGGAATTTTTTGATGTGCCATAAATAATATATTATTTTGTTTGAAATTGTTTTGTTTTTATTATACTCACTATTAGTTTTAGTGCATATTAAAATACTCTAAGCTCTCTCTCTCTCGCATTTCGGTAATTAGGAATTTGAATAACTCTGTGAAATCGTTTGTACTATTGCAGGCAGTTCTGCAAGGCGGGCGGTAATTTTCAAATGCGTTTCAGCTCTAGATTGCGTGTGGCTTTATGAATATTATCGGGCACCACCGAAAGCTACCCATTTCCGTTCCACGATCCACAATTTCCGATGTGCGGAAGATCCCAATATGACTACAACTATCCATTCTACTTGTTAACGTCAAACAGAGCACAACAGCTCTCACACCATTTGTAAAATATAATAAATTGTGTTTCTTTAACTATAACCGCGTGTTTTATTTTTTTGTTGGTGATTTAACCTTGTAAGTGTGATTTCTTATGGTAGGTGCAAATTTCTTTAGGTAGTGGGCATCAACATTTTTGACCCACCCAAAGAAGTGGATTTTTTCAGTCGTGGACAACAACAGCAACATTTATTGCAGATGCAACAAAAGATTGCATGCGTTAGGATATGAATTCGTCGTTGGAAATCGGCTTAGGTCAAAAGTTATTGACTTCAAGCCGACCAAAAGTGGTCGCCTGTCTGTAATCCGCGTCAGAGATATATTCCAAAATGCTAGCCTAAAAGGTGTACACGCCCCTACCGACGAGACTGAAGACCCTATCAAGTGGGACCTTTATGACGGAGCCTACGGAGCCTGTCCGGAGTACGATGTCGAAATTGTGCGCAAGGAAAACATCTTTCGCAGGTTAGTTGGTAAACTAAGCCTCCACGAAACGACGGCAGATTATGGCTACCGACTAATAGACTTTGCTGCAGTATGTAATACGGTGATAAGTAACACTAAGTTTAAACGGCTCAGTTTCCACATCGACTCTGACCATTTTCTTGTTGCAGCTACATTCAACTGTCCAACGAGAAGAAGCTGCGAACTGCCCAGAAAAAGAAATTCGGCTTTGGACGCCTTAGCTACTCCAAAGCCGTCAGACACTGCAATGAGCGCCTGAGTGAAAGGCTCATCAGTGCACACCAGTGTTCTAAGTGGTAAGTGTCGTGGTAAGTATCGCGACATTAGCCAAGAGGTAGCCGAAACCACCCTAGGTTACCAACCATGCCAGAATAGTGGTATGCTGATGTATGCGTATACCAGAAAATAATCTTCCTTGATCGATTAACAGACTCAAGTCTTTCTTAAGTAAGCGGAGTCTCATATTACATGGGTAGGCAATTAGACCTTATTTTTAGAACAGATCCCATTAACTCTTCTGTCTCGCTTTGTCCCCTATCTCGATCCACTATTGATAACTTTCATCCTCCTCTTCTTCATTCCTTCTTTCACACCTCTCCACTCCAGGCCATTCCTTCCACAGATCTCACCTCTTACGATTTCCATTATAGCAATTTTTCGCAAAATTAACGCATATCTCCAAAGGTGTTCTTTTGAGTTGAGTAACGTATCTTTAAATAATGCGATTGCCCTTTTTTACAGAGAACTTTTTAATTCTTTTTCTCTGTATGTCCCCTTTTCTCGCCACAAAACATCATCTACAGGCCCTCCTTAGTATAATCGAAGACTTCGCTCCTTACGGAACAAAAGGAATAAGTTATGGGCAGTTTTCCTTTGCAGTAATTCCTTTTATGACTACTCTAACTATCTCGGTACTCACTTTCAATTTACCCAACTTTATAATTTTCTCTACGAGCGCTACCTTACAAATGCGGAAGTCAATCTTATAAATGACCCCAAGTCTTTTTACCAATTCGTCAACTATAGAAGAAAATCTGACGGGTACCCTACCTCCATATCTTTCGAAAACAAATCATCAACTGATCCACACACTATTGCTGACTTTTTTGCTACCCATTTCAAACAATCTATTGCCGACAACTCTTTTGTACCGGATCCCTCTTACTTCAATTACCAACTTAACTTCTCCTTCGGCCCTTTTCTATCTCATAGCTTTGATCCTACTCTTATGGAATTTAAGTTACAAAATCTCAATGATGAATTCATACCCGGCCCAGACGGTATCCCAGCCGTATTTCTTAATAAATGTTCTTCCAACCCTTCGCTTCCCATTTCTAACCTTTTCTATCTATCTCTTTCACAAGGAGAACTTTCTCAGGTTTGGAAGACCTCTTTTATAACCCCTATACACAAAAAAGGATCAAAGAACGAAGTAACCAACTTTCGACCCTTTGCTAAACTTTCTCATATATGTAAGTCCATTATCTCCCCTTGCCAACATGGCTTCCTGAAAGGCAGATCAACTACTGCAAACCTCGTTGAGTTCGTATCCTTTTCTCTTTCTGCTTTGGAGAATGGAAACGAAGTCGATGTAATTGCAACCGATTTTATTAAGGCTTTTGATAGGATATCTCCTCAGTTAATCATCTTTAAATTGTCTGCCCTAGGTTTCGAACCTATATTGTTAAAATGGATTGTCTCTTACCTAGAAAGCCGTTCTTATAGTGTTCGCTTCAGAGCCTTCCTCTCTGCTCCTTTCATGGCAACCTCTGGTGTCCCTCAAGGTAGCCATCTTGGTCCGCTTCTCTTTATCCTTACAATAAATGATCTGGAGCGGGTCATTAAACATTTCTCCCTCTCCCTCTATGCCGACGATACCACATTTTTCAAAACTATTCAACAAACCTTTATAATTTTCCAATTTGGTGCCTCAAAAATTGCTTAGCGCTTAACATCGGCGAATGTCAATCTATTATCTTTTCTCGTAAGCACAACCAGTCCCCTCCCCGAATATACCTTCTCCTAGGTCAGCCTATATCCCTTGTACAATTTCTTCGCGATCTTAGTATACTGTACAACAGGGAGCTAAATTTCCGTTCGCACATTGATGAGATAATTCTTGAAGCTAACTCTTCACTGGGTTTTGTTAAAAGGTGATCCAAAGAATTCTCCTTTCATAGACTTTATGTATCCAGAATCGAGAGCATTCAAAGTCGTTTTCTTCGATTCGCTCTTCGAGGTTTACCCTGAAACGACCCTATTATCCTGCCTCCCTATCAAGACCACCTTAAACTTATAAACTTAAATACCCTTGAAGGGACGTAGCAGACATTCTCTTCATTCTTAGACTCCTCACAGGTTCTATCGATCTCGCGTCCATTTACAAATCTATTTTCTTCAACACTAAGACTCGTAACTTACGTTTTCCTCCTCTTTTTTATTTACCAACCCACCGGACCTCTTATGGTTCCAACGAACCAATCTCCCGTATGCCGCGAAAGGTAAACGCAAAACTTACGGTTTTTGATTTTAACCGCAGCACTGCCTGTCTCACACTCGATCTCCTTCCCAATTCTTCCTATATAAGTTCGTAAATCTTAGTGTTTCAGTTAGTATATAAGTAATATACTTGTAATAAGCCTAATAAATGGGGGCATTCGCGTCCACCAAAATTTAAAGGTGACAGAAGATTCACTCATTACACAGCGGAAAACAAGAGCGGCAGGGGCAGAATACCTAGCTAAGAGAAGAGAGGAGAAAAAGATACTACGTAGAAGGAGAGTACACATTTTCGAAGCTCAAATATATCGAAGAGTCTCGCGATCGAAACAACAGCTAGAGGTTTTATAAGAAAGCCCAGCAACTGGCCGCTTGCTTCATGAAGGGAACGCTGGCACTGGGAAACAGCGATGGAAACCTAGTCACCGACGCATAGGGAATAGCAGATGTATTTAAGCAGCATTTTCAGCTGCTCCTAAGCGATGATACCCGTAGGGAGAGTGATGGGGCAAGAAGAGAACCCCCGTCTAGTCAATGAAGAACCAGTACTGCAACCCAGTATAGAGGAAGTTGGCTGACCTATAAAAAAGCTTAAGAGCGACAACGCCGCCGGCTCTTATGGTCTAGCTGCAGAGCTCTTCAAATACGGAGGCGATGTTTTGCTAGGGCACATGCACCCAATCATCAATTAAGTGTGGGTAGAGGAAAGCAGGCCCGATGACTGGACCATCAGCTCTATCCCGCCCTACCCCGTCAGCAAGAAAGGCAATCATATGTCCTGCAAGAACTAACGAGGCACAATCCTGCTAAATGTTGCATATAAAATTGTATCCAACGTACTGTGTGATCGTCTTAAACCATTTTGCAACACACTAATCGGCACCTATGGCTTCTGGGCCGGCAGATAGACCATTGACCAAATTTTCACGCTAAAGCAAATCCTAAAAAAGGTCAACGAATTTCAAGTCGAGACACAACACCTCTTTATCGCCTTTAAAGTCGCCTTTGATAGTATTCAATGCCATCAACGCACATCTGTTCACCGTCTAGAACATAACGTCACTGTTGATAGCAACAACTTCGAGGTAGTTAAGGAGCCCGTTAATAAGTAAGTAACAAATTTGCGAACGTATTTCGACATATTTTCAAACCAGTCGTAGCCATATACTTTGTCAAGCGTTTTCTACCCAAGCTTTTTTTTGTTTTTTTTTTTTTTGTCGGAGGTTGCTACTATACCATGGAGCGCTCAGACACAACTACAGGTCCATTATACTACTATTCAGATGTTCGGCACTCACCACGTCGGCCCCGAAGATCCGCCACCTGATGCGAGCATAGGCCGAACCACTGTAGAGAAAGTGTTCTGGACAGGGAGTGGTGTCGATAAGCCCAACACATTTAAGTGTTTAGCAAAAGCTTGGTGGCCCGAAAGAACGCCCACAAGCAGCCTACAGTCTATTCTCCTCAGAGATAGAACAAAAGATGCTGACCTTTTGCAAATGTCCGGGCGCAGTAGTTTGGTTTGTCTAAATCCACCGCAATCGCGCCACCGAATATTGTTTTCACGAGAAACTCAAGAATCGATAGAAGACATGACTAAAGATGCAGGCAGACCCAACACAGGTTCGGGTCCTGAGAAAATTTCTTCTGAACCTTGCCTAGCAAGCTCATCTGAGATCTCCGTGATCTCCTGGATGCCATGTTGAGGAATATTTTCGCGCAACAAGTGCCGCCTTCTACCCCTCTTCGCCTACCCAACCCTTTCTTTCCTTGGGTGCCTCCTCAAAGGTCATAGGGAAGTGAAGGGCAACCGGGGTTCCATCAGCCTTAGGGCCAATTCCCACGAACCTTGAGGATACCACCCCCACAGGTACGCATCAGCCCACCACCCGGAACGAGGGTTTCGCTCAACACTGCTAAAAGAGCCACCCGGAAGAGCGTTCCGCTCATGACGACACCAAAATACCCGGATGAGGGCTCCAAAAAGAGCCACCCGGAGGAGGGTTCTGCTCATGACGGCAAAACGAGCCACCTCGAGCCGTCAAGGGGTCAGGACGGCGGTAAAAACCGCGATCCAGTACGGATCCCACAACAACCGGGACGTTCAACAGTGTGCCACACACGTTTTTTTGCTTTCAGCAAGATCCTTACGCCCCCAAATCTGCACAGAACTCTACCAGAGAGAATAATTAGCGCGAATTATAAATCAGAAAAACATACACAGCACTTAACTTACCTTTTTTTCGTTCCGGGGGACTTTGCTAAACCCATGGTTTTTCCAATCGGTGGATGGGTTAGTTGTTTCCCTCCTGCCCACCTCTATTTTGGTTTTAGCTGTCCAAAAGGAGTATAATTACTATATCCCAATTTAAGGGTTGTTTATATTGAATAATTATTTCGCGAAAGTATAGTAATTTATTCGTAAGCACTTGTTTACGTTTTTCTATTATTTGTTTCGCGATGACAGGAGATCAGAAGAGAAAACGAACGATCGTTCATAACAACCAATAACTAAGCTAAGGTTTTGCTCCAGGTCGGATGAGGTTCGAACACTCAACCTTCACCTGGCTTTCCAGTAGCGGAAAACTCAGTGTTTAGGTATAAGAGTGAAGTGTGAGAGAGCAAAAAGGCGAAAGGGTAATAGTGAGACATTTGCACACCGGGGCAAACTATGCTCCCGTGTAGCTGAATAGGAGACACTATTGGTTCGCTGGAATGTATGAAAGGTAGTGGGATATGGCGGACAATCTCCAACACAAGGAGAGCGTCTATTGCACGCCATAATTTAAACCCCACTACCCATGTAAAAGATGAATGTGTGAGTGAAATTTCGTCCGAGCTGGAGCAAAACCTTAGCTTAGTTATTGGTTGTTATGAACGATCGTTCGTTTTCTCTTCTGATCTCCTGTCATCGCGAAACAAATAATAGAAAAACGTAAACAAGTGTTTACGAATAAATTACTATACCTTAATATTCGCCGTAGACCCATAAAAGTATATATATTTATGATCAGGACCAAATCCTAAGACTATCTAGCAATGTCCGTCCGTCCGTACGCAATTTTTAGGCCTTTAATATTAAGCTAGGAAGCTGAAATTTGGACCACATATTCCCTAGGGCTCCGAAATGGTTACAGAAATGGCGTTTTGAATACGCCCACTGCCACGCCCACAATTTAGAAAAACCGTTTTAAAGCTAAAGTTAGAGAGATAGAGTGTTACATTCTTCACAAGATATGTAGGCACTGCCCCCCTTTATAAGTTTGTCATATAAAGTTTTTTGCCACGCCTACTTTTTGTGGGCGCTTTTTACTAAAATGCTGTTTTCTTCGAAAATTTTCATAGAAAGCGAAAAAAAATGTTTAACAAGATATTTACCCTATATTTTTTCCAACATATCGCCCATACGAAGTTTTTGGCCACGCTCACTTTTTGGGGGCGTTTTTTTCAAAAAAACTTTTTTTTTTTTAATTAATGGAATGAAATAAAATCTTCTTAATGCTTTTTTCTTTGGGGCATATAGGGATATGGATACGGTATCATACTGTTCGCGCCCAGCGGACTGTAGCCTTGCCTTGTGTTTTTATGTGGATTTTTGTTTTTTTTATATGTAATAAGTTTAGTTTCCTTTCGGTTTTTTTTATATTTATATCGCGTTTAGTGTACTATGTCCCCTCTAGAGAGCTCGTTATAGGTAGGATTTTCGTGTTAAATGTATGATTTAGTTTATTTAGTTGCGTGACAGGTAAAAAGGTGCCTGAACGATTTCCCGGGGAAACAAAATTTAAATAATTTTTTTTTGTGTTGTGGTATTATAAATATGTTAAATTTCCTTTTTTTCTTTTAAAATTTTTTTTTGTTAAATTTACATTTAAAAAATTTAGTAAAAATAGGCGATCCACAAAGGTGTCATGATACAAAAGGAACGGTGTTGATTTTTTTGTTAAGGCATAAAGGCATTATGGAGGCCTAATTTTATTTTCAGGGGGACAAGAACCCTCCCATTCCGGCGAGCTCGGTCGAGCATAGCAAGCGTGCCACGCTCCTTGCACACAACACATCCCTTTCCATCACTCTTTTATGTCCAGCATTTCCTTCCTCATCCGGTTTCCTGTCACTTCAAAAATCCAACAGTCCTAATTCCTACAAACCTGTCCTATCACAAATGGCGCCCAACGTTTGTTGTCCTTGTCTTCAGCCCTATGTTGTCCTGAGATATCAATTGTCTCTGTTGCCGTTGTCAGAAGGCTCATAAGTCTTCATTTGATGATTTCTTAACAGATCAAATTTGATTTGCGATGAGCACACTGACACCGGCATCAGAAACATTTGGTGCCTACTACTGTCCTGTTCCATTTCCCGTTTATATTTCTTCCCTCCCCCTTTTTTTTATTTTACTTTTCTGTATAAATTTAAATTTTCCTTTTAATTCAATTGTCCCAATTCACGTTTTCAGTGTCCGTGCTAGATGTCGTTTGTCTACATATATTGCACCAAAACGTCCTCTTTTTGTATTCAATTGTGTGACGTCCCCATCCCAAGTCTTCCAGCGAAGCCTTTTAGGCTGATTGAAATTGCGGGGATGGTTAGAAACGTAACAGAGTATGTCCTAGTATGTCATTTTTACCCAAATTTGCCACATTGAGAGAGATAAATTTCAAGCAGTCCGTCCGCAGTCTCATTCTTCTGGATGCCGAAGCAGATCAAGTCATAAAAGCCAAAAACCAGAAAAACACCGAAGATAGCAGCCTGAAACACCCCCGTTTAAAGCATACAAATATCGAACCTACAATTTTTTTTATTACTTTCTTTAATTCCAAATTTTCTTTTGATTTTTTTTTACATTCAAAATTTAGTTACTATTTATTTCAAGATTTCTTTTTATTTAATATTTTTTTTCCATTGTGCTTTAATTCTTATTTATGTTTTTTTTTGTTTTGTCATCAATATACATATATACTTTACTTATTGATTTTTATTCTTGTTTCAGTACATTTATTTATTTATCCTATTTATATTTTCAAGTTTTATTTTTTTTTTGTACTCACCAAGTTTTTCATGCCCATTATCTTCGGATTACTTTTTTTTTGTTGTTGTTTCTCCTGTTTAATTATTAACGTCTTCTCTATTATTCATTCAGTTCAACTGAAAAGAAGGGAGAAGAACACAATTAATTTAAAGCCAGTCATTTTTTTTTTATTTATATTTTTAACTCACCAGATTACGTAAATTGTTCTTGTATTTCTTTCTAAATTTGGTATTTTGTTGTTTTGTTATCTCTATTTATCATTCAGTTGTTGTGATTCCGAAGGATGAATTCAGCTGAAAAGAAGGGAGAAACACAAATAATGAAAAGAATTAAAGTAGGGACTAGAGTACATACCCGTTCCCAGCCAAAGTTCAAAACAGCCAAATAATACCATTTACCAGACGTACCCCTCCACCTAAAAAGCCAATGCAGGTTCAGTCCAACCCGTCTTTTGAGTTACCTGAGCGCTCAGACAGTAACACCTCTTCAGAAACACCCCCTGCTCCGCCGTATAGTAGCCTTAGCCACTATGGAGCTGCGTCCCTTGATGCTCAGAAGGAGAGCTCTGCCACCTTAACGGAGGCATCTGAAAGAGTTGTAATGAATAAAGCAAATCCGAACATTGAAACCATTTCAAAGGAATCAGAGATAACTGAGTTGAAAGCACTAATAAATCTAGCTGTTGTTAATGCGTTCGCTTCATATCAAAATTCTCTTAGAGACGAAATAACTGCTGATTTAAAAGGTGATATGAGAAACAGCTTTCTGGTTTTAATGAAGGAAAACAACTCAGTTATCCGAGAATCCGCTAATTTAGAAGTTACAATACCGAACCAGGTTCCCAGCACAGCTGCGGTGCGAAAACAGCATTTACGGCCGCATGTAACCAATTAAGAGACACCCCAGCTGGATCCAGGGTCAAATGTCTTTCTACCGGGGGCAAATAATCAGCCAAAGCAATATAACGGCAATGGGTCTACTACTCACAGGTCTCCCAACCATCAATTTTACCAATATCAGGATCCGTATCAGCATGCCTCAGGTATGCAGTATCCGAGTTCACCAGACAATCCATTAGGTACAAATAATCGCCCGGCAGTCACTGGTCCTATAAAAATGGATAAGTGGGGCATTAGTTTTGAAGGCAAACCGGAGTCTCTAGACGTGGAAGACTTCATTTTCCGTTTAGAAACGCTCCAAAATAATTACCGGTGTCCATGGATGGAGATCCTGAGAGATTTTCATTTACTGCTTTCAGGTACCGCCTATGAATGGTATTGGCAGTAACAGCGGAGTAACTATCGTCCTGATTGGCCTACTTTACGAGAGGCATTACTACGTCAGTTCTGAAACTCAAAGTCTGACTTTGAGATAATGAGGGATATAATGGACCGTTTGCAAGGTGCCTGGGAGTCCAGTGATGATTATCTCTCAGCGATCTTAAAACTAAAATCCCAGCTCAGGATGCAGATACCGGAGGTAGAGCTGATACGGATACTGAAAAGAAATTTAAATGAGAATATAGGGAAATTAGTATACCCAATGAGTATATTTTCCTTGGAACAGCTGAGGTATGCTTGCAAAGATGCTGAGAATGCTTTTCCAGCCAGAGAGGCACCTCGACACCACAGGCCTCAGCCAAAATATTCCGCAAATGAGCTGGAACACTGTGGTGATGATTTGTATCAGCCGGATGAGTACATTGCGGCTATGCAGCATGCAGGTACTCGTCCGAAACCAGCTCGGACAGAAATAGATCCCAAATCCTGGATTTGTTGGAATTGTCGAGTTGAGGGTCACTCGTTCATGGATTGACCATCCCCAGTACAGAACGTTTTCTGTTATAGGTGTGGGCAGGTCGGGGTTATAACTCCTAGATGTAGCCGTTGTAATCCGGAAAACCGGACATCGTGATGTCGTCGGGGGAGTCGCGTTCGACACAAACACCCCAATTATCACCACCGGAGAATCTGAGGCGCACATAGGAGACGGTAGTAATCT
Organism: Ferdinandea cuprea; assembly: GCA_963576555.1. Classification (NCBI taxonomy): domain Eukaryota; kingdom Metazoa; phylum Arthropoda; class Insecta; order Diptera; family Syrphidae; genus Ferdinandea; species Ferdinandea cuprea. Next base: position 97,929,066 of record OY754958.1, on the reverse strand, counting down.
CCCGCCAGTTGAGAAGAGGGGGAACCAGGTTTCGTTACTGGTAAGAAGAAATAGCTCTGAAATTGAACAAGATAATAAACGGTGATCTATTTCGAGGTTCCCTACTTTTTTAAAGAAAAAAACACAAAAAATTCAAATTTAATGGAGAATGTTTATTATCATTTGAAAGAACATTCTTTGGCATTTATTTTTTGAAGATTATGTCTATCAAATGTTGGCCGTTGCTACGTCGCAGATGGTCCATCCGTTGAGTCCAATTTTCGATCACTCGTTCGAGCATTTCGACTGGTAACTGGCGAATGACACGCGTGATGTTTTCTTCCAAGGCCTGAATCGAGGCGGGTTTGTCGGCATAAGCTTTTGACTTTACATATACCCACAGAAAAAAGTCTAACGGTGTCACACGATCTTGGTGGCCAATCGACCGGCCCAAAACGTGAAATTATGTGCTCACCGAAATGTTCTCTCAATAAGTCCATTGATTGATGCGATGTGTGGGAAGTGGCGCCGTCTTGCTGAAACCAATTGTCGCCGAGATCACGGGCTTCAATTTCAGGCCTCAAACAGTCGGTTATCATGGCACGATAACGGTCGCCATTGACGGTTACGTTCGCACTGGCATAATTTTTAAAGAAATATGGACCGATGATTCCACCGGCCCACAAACCACACCAAACCGTTGTTTTTTCTGGATGAAGTGGCAGTTCTTCAATCTCTTCAGGTTGCTCTTCGTCCCAAATGCGGCAATTTTGTTTGTTTACATACCCATTGAGCCAGAAATGGGCCACATCGCTAAACAAAATTTGCCTTGAAAACGTCGGATCTTCTTGGAACTTTTCAAGAGCCCATAGAGCGAAGCGATGTCGCTTGGGAAGGTCGAGCGGTTTCAGTTGTTGCACAAGCTGTATTTTGTACGCTTTCAATTTAAGATTTTGACGTAAAATGCGCCAAGTCGTTCCATACGTCAGTCCGAGTTGCTGCGAACGGCGCCGAATCGACTCTCTACGGTCTTCGTGTACACTCTCAGCTACGGCGGCTATATTTTCTTCACAGCGTGCTGGACGTGGTCTATTCGGTCGAATATTATCCAATAATGAATGCTGGGTCTCAAAATGGGTGATGGTGTTGCGAATAGTACGCTCAGTAGGCCGATTATGTTGACCATAAGTTGAGCGAAGTGCACGAAACACATTCCTCACAGAACGTGAATTTTCATAATAAAGTTGAACAATTTGTAAACGTTGTTCACGCGTAAGTCTTTCCATTATGAAATGCCAAACAATACTAAACAAAAATAACATGACAGCATGACATGACTCACAGGTGATCTGTCAAAAAAGGCTATTGAAAAAGTATCTCTACTTGGATCACCCGTTATTATAAAACGTCATTTGTCAAGCCATTACATGTTAGGATTAAGGAGTATTATAAAGCTAGAAGTAGAATCTTTAAAAATAATAAGGTTTATACCTCGAAGTCTATTTTAAAAGCCAGAAACAGGTATAAGATTCGAAAAGAGATTCGGAGGAGTATTGCGGCTACAATAATAGATACTGCAGTCGATTTCCGGCCATATGCCAAAATAAACATCGCCGGCATAAACCTATTAGGCCTTTTGGATAGCGGTGCTAGTGTCAGCATCTTTGGGAAAAATTGCTTGGAGTTGGTGAAGTCTTGGGACTTAAAAATGCATAGTTTTAAGTCCGAGGTCAAAACAGCAGATGGTAAGAGTCAGTCCATCGTCGGTAGAGTACGAGTGCCTGTAAAGTATAAAGAAGTAGAAAAAGAAATTACTTTCTATCTCGTTCCGAATCTGGACAAAGAATTATACTTGGGAGTCGATTGGAGAACATTTCAACTGGCTCCAAATATAATCAGCTCCTTATCGCTGACTTAATCCACCGACCCCGACACTTACCAGCTATCCTTACAGCAGCAGTCCGAATTGGAGGCAGTTAAGCTGAAGTTCTTGTGCTTCACCAAGCATGGTCTTGCAAAAACGCCAAGTGAGGAGCAAGTAATCGATACCGGAGATGCGGCCCCAGTTAAGCAGCGTCATTACCCTGTATCCCCAGCGTTACAAGCCCTTCCGTACGAGGAAATTGACCGGATGATTAACCTTGGCATTATTGAGGAGAGTCAGAGTCCTTGGTGATCACCGGTAGTCCTTATACGAAAACCAGGCAAAAACCGGTTGTGCCTCGACTCCCGTAAGGTGAATGCATTAACTAAAAAGGATGCATATCCGCTCCCTCATATCGATGGGTTACTCAGCCGGTTACAGGATACATATTTTATCAGCAGTGTTGACCTCAAGGACGCATTTTGGCAGCTAGAGACGCGGAGTAGAGAGAAAACTGCGTTTACAGTGCCGGGGAGACCCTTATATCAGTTTACAGTCATGCCTTTTGGGTTGTGTAATGCAGCCCAAAGAATGTGCAGACTAATGGACAAGGTGATCCCCTCAAGGCTAAAGAACCGCGACTTCGTTTATCTAGACGATCTTCTGATCATAGCTCCAGATTTCGAGACCCATGTTGCCCTGTTGGATGAAGTGGCACAGTGCCTCAGGAAAGCAAATCTTACCATCAACTTAAGTAAATCCAAATTTTGTTTCAAGGAGTTGAAATATTTGGGTTTCATAGTTGGTGGTGGGATGCTGAAGACCGATCCATCAAAGAAGCAATTGTTGATTTCCCGATCCACAAAAATCCGAGGCAGGTGCTTCGGTTGCTTCAAGGTTTCACATTTAATGTGGAACTTCGAAAAGGGTCGTTGAATGTGGTACCCGATACCCTGTCACGAGCTCACCTGGATAGCCTGGAGATTCAATGCGTTGCGCCGTGGATAAATCTGGAATCGGAAGGATTTAATTCTGACGAGTACCAGGATCTCATTAGCACCGTGACAGAACACAAAGGTGAAGTACCGGATCTTAAAGTGGATGACGGGTTCGTATATAAGCGTTCACTGCCACCCACCGGGGATGAAGCTGTAGAGCAGGTTATGGATCCCCTCAACTTTGACTGAGGACATAATTTCTCGCGCTCATGATCCTCCCCAGGCGTCTCACGGTGGTATTGCAAAAACGCTGTATCGAATTCGTCAATACTTTTATTGGCCACTCATGACCGTGCAAATTCGACGTTATGTGGCAGACTGTTTAGTTTGTAAACAGTGTAAATCGTCTAACAAAGTTTTTCCGTCCACCAATATCGTCCAGTTATAGTGCCGGTAAACCATTTCAAAAAATTTACATTGATTTCTTGGGCCCATATCCTAGATCCACGGCTGGAAATTGTTATGTCTTCGTAGTTCTTGATCATCTGTCTAAATTTTTTTTGTTAAAAGCGTTTAGAAATGCCAGTAGCATAAATGTCGTGAAATATCTTCGAAATGAAGTCTTTAATGTGTTTGGTGTACCCCAGATCATCCATTCTGATAGTGGAAGACAATTTCTGTCGCAGAATTTTCAAGATCTGCTGAAAACCTACGGCATAAGGTATTTCAAAACCGCATATTACGCTCCACAATCAAATGCGTCGGAGAGAGTCAACAGGACGCTTATCGCCGCAATTCGTTCCTATCTAAAGGACGACCACCGTACTTGGGACTGCCACCTAAGTGACATAGCATGTGCTCAAAGAAGCTCAGTGCATGCTTCAACTCATGTGTCCCCATACTTTGCCCTTTTTCGGACAAATATGATGCCACACGGCACGAGTTATGAACTGGCACAGAAGCTAAACGCGGTAGAAGACGGTGAATTACTGACTCTCTCACGACAGTCCCGTTTACAGTGCTTGCGGAATAAAATTAAGGAAAATATATATAACTAAAGCTAATGAGAAAAGCGCGAAAACGTACAACAACAACGTACAACACACGTACATAAAACAATAAAGTCTTCATGGATTGTGATTGTATATATTCTTTATTATGTGTTATACTATTACTTTATTATATATATGCATTATTATTTACTCAAGTATTTATTTAGTGATTTATTTATTGTTTAATTATTTATTTATCGTTCTCTTTATATATAGTCTTGTCTTTCAGTTTTACACTTACATGTAGTCATTTATGTTATTTATTGATATATTTTTAAGCAATCTATTAAATTTTTATTTATTTATTTATTTATTTACTACCTATCAGTCTGTGATATCCATTTAGGATTAAGTTAGTTTAGTTATATAATTTATTTAATTATTATTTATATATTTACGTATTAAGTTTCGTTTAATTTCTTAAAATTTCAATTGCTTATCCTACGATTTCAGTTTTTGTTATTAATTTATTATTTATACGTAGTCATTTATGTTATTCAACGTCATAGATATAAGTAATTTATTTAAATTGTCAGTATTCTATAGGTTATTTTATTATCTTAATGTAGTCATGCATGTTCTTTTATTATGAAAATTAACTACATTTTTATTTAAATATAGTGTGTGTTTAAGTTAGTTATATATTTTGTACTACACTCACCCACGTTTAAGAGGTACTTTTTGTTTGTTCTGCCATATCGTGGGTTTTTCCCCACTTCCATTAATCCAGCAAGTGATCGGTGCGTACCTCGCACCTTAGGATGAAAAAAGGCCCGGCTTGCCACAGCGTAGGTGGTTCTTCACCACTTCCTATAATTCACAACGACCTGTCCTCTGTCCCCGTTGTTAATTGTCTTCCACCAAGGCCAGAGTTTTGTTGCGGTCGTAGTAAACCCTTTCCTGAAAAGAAACGAAATGTAGATTACAATAAGGAAAATTTAATCGTGCCGAGAGTGGTGGATGACTTTTCCGATGCGGAGGAATTGAACATTTACGACACTTTTGATCTTTAGACATTAATGCACTTAATGGCTTGTGCATCTGTGTCGGTCGGATTCCTGCCGCAGTGAAGAATTCATCGGCCACAATCAGAACGAAGAAAACTCTTATCTTTGTTCCTATGGCTGATGTCCAGGGTACATTTTTTAATTTTCCATGTCCTCTTGCCTTGTTTTTATACCCTATCCTAAGGGTATATTAATTTTGACACATAGTGTGTAACACCCCTTAATATTCGTCGTAGACCCATAAAAGTATATATATTTATGATCAGGACCAAATCCTAAGACTATTTAGCAATGTCCGTCCTTCCGTCCGTACGCAATTTTTAGGCCTTTAAATTCAAGCTAGAAAGCTGAAATTTGGACCACATACTCCCTAGGGCCCTAGCCAATATTTTTCCAATATATCTCCAATACAAATTTTTTGGCCACGCCCACTTTTTGGGGGCATTTTTTCAAAATATGTTTTTTTTTTCTAAATTTTATAGAATGAAATAAAATGCTATCCATCATCTTCTTAAGGTTTTTTTGGGGCATATAGGGATAGGGATAGGGTATCATACTGTTCGCTCCAAGCGGACTGTAGCCTTTAATCATGTTTATACCCTATCCTAAGGGTATATTAATTTTGACACATAGTTTGTAACACCCCTTAATATTCGTCGTAGACCCATAAAAGTATATATATTTATGATCAGGACCAAATCCTAAGACTATTTAGCAATGTCCGTCCGTCCGTCCGTCCGTATCAACTTTTGAGGCCTTTAAAGTTATGCTAGGAGGCTGAAATTTAGAGCATATACTCCCTAGGGTCCCGAAATGGTAAAGTGTTAAAAGTTTTTAAATCCGCCCACTGCCACGCCCACAATTTAGAAAAAACCGTTTTAAGGCTTAAGTTAGAGAGATAAAGTTGTAAAACCTTCACAAGATATGTAGGTACTGCCTACCTTTATAAATTTGTCATATAAAGTTTTTTGCCACGCTTACTTTTTGTGGGCGTTTTTCACTAAAATGCTGTTTTCTTGGAAAATTTTCATAGAAATCGAAAGAAAATGTTTAACAATATATTTAGCCAATATTTTTTCCAATATATTGCCCATACAAAGTTTTTGGCCACGCCCACTTTTTGGGGGCGTTTTTTCAAAAAAATATTTTTTTTTCTTTAAATTTCATAGAATGAAATAAAATGCTATCCATCATCTTCCTAATGCTTTTTTTCTTTGGGGTACATAGGGATAAGGATAGGGTATCATACTGTTCGCCCCAAGCGGACTGTAGCCTTTCCTTATGTTTTTTATGTGCTTTCGAAAATAAAATAAAATAAAATTGAATTATTGTTATAAAATAAGTAAAAATCTTACCAAAACGAATTTCTGGGACCACATTCTGTTTACACCCTATCCTAAGGGTATATTAATTTTGACTCATAGTTTGTAACACCCCTTAATATTCGTCGCAGACCCCTAAAAGTATATATATATGATCAGGACCAAAATCTAAGACTATTTACCAATGTCCGTCCGTTCGTCCGTCCGACCGTCCGTCCGTATCAACTTTTGAGGCCTTTAAAGTTATGCTAGGAAGCTGAAATTTGGAACATATACTCCCTAGGGTTCCGAAATGGTAAAGTGTTAAAATTTTCAAAATACGCCCACTGCCACGCCCACAATTTGGAAAAAACCGTTTTAAGGCTTAAGTTAGAGAAATAACGCCTACCTTTGTGGGCGTTTTTCACTAAAATGCTGTTTTCTTCGAAAATTTTCATAGAAATCGAAAAAAAATGTTTAACAATATATTAAGCCAATATTTTTCTCAATATATCGCCCATACAAAGTTTTTGGCCACGCCCACTTTTTGGGCGCTTTTTTTTAAAAAAAAAATATTTTTTTTCTATAAATTTCATAGAATGAAATAAAATGCTATCCATCATCTTCCTAATGCGTTTTTTCTTTGGGGTACATAGGGATAAGGATAGGGTATCATTATGTTCGCCTTAAGCGGACTGTATCCTTATGTTTTTTTTCCTTTTGTTTTTTTATTTATTTTTGTTGTCTGTCAAACGTCATTCAAGTGCAGGTAAGAGATTATAAACTTATGGAATATAGTACCCCAACAGTTTGATAGGCGTAGTTAAAAAGAATTTTAAAGAGAGCAGGACGTTAGGGTTTTTAAAAAGGGTAGCACGATCTGAGTAGCGGATGCTTAAAAAAACAGGTACGAAATGACCAAGCATTTTTTTTGGGAGAGTGGTAGGGGGACTAAGGGGAGCATTATTGGGCAGCTTATACGAATAGTACGAATAGTAGTTCAATCACAGTAGTCATTTAAGTGCGTAGAAGACAAGTCGCAGTATTTCGGACATAAAGTCATATACATATATATATGGTGAATTCATTTTTTTTTGTTTTTTTTTTGAAATTAAATTTATTTATTATTATTCTTTTAGTTTAATGGAATCAAAAATAATAATACCGATAGAGTCAGTGTATGTGTTCTTGTGTTAAAACTTTTATAATTGGTGAGTTTGAATTGTTCTTATATTTTATGATAGTGTTTTTTTAAATAGAAAAACCCTTAAATAGGTAACGTCCATCGTGGGACAAAGGGGTCAATCGGGGGTCAAAGGCAAATTTCAACGAAAATTTAATCTAAATGAAAGCCTTGGCCGCCGCATACAGATGCGCAATTTAAAAAAAATCTACATAAATTACAGAATTTACACAGTTTTTACAAATTACAACATTTACACAATTTGAAAAATTTAAACAAATTACAAAATTTCCACAAGTTATACAAATTACGAAGTTGGCACAATTTGCACGATTTAAAAACAAGCGGCTTCGAAGAAAAGATTCCCGCCGCATCCACGTATATAATAAAAACAAAAAAAAATGTAATAAAATACCTGTCCATATAAAATTAATTAATTCAAACAAAGGACAGGCAATACAACTATAAAATTGCTTACATTAGAAATTTAAACATACATATAGATACAAAAAAAAATATTGCCTATTAGATTAAATAGATTTAAGTATATTTTTTGATTCAAAATTTTTTTTGAAATATTTAATTTTTTTATGTGGATTTTTGTTTTTTTTATATGTAATAAGTTTAGTTTCCTTTCGGTTGTTTTTATATTTATATCGCGTTTAGTGTACTATGTCCCCTATAGAGAGCTCGTTATAGGTAGGATTTTCGTGTTAAATGTATGATTTAGTTTATTTAGTTGCGTGACACGTAAAAAGGTGCCTGAAAATTACGGTAAACGATTTCGCGGGGAAACAAAATTTAAATAATTTTTTTTGTGTGTTGTGGTATTATATGTTAAAATTTCTGTTTTTCTTGTATAAAAATTTTTTTTGTAAAATGTACATTTAAATAATTTAGTAAAAATAAATGATCCACACAGGTGTCATGATACAAAAGAAACGGTGCTGATGTTTTTGTTAAGGCCTAAAAGCATTATGGAGGCCTAATTTTATTTTCAGGGGGTGGACTAAGATGCGCTAAAGCGCTTTCGGTAGATGGCTTGAGCAGTCCGAGGCATCCGCCTCTAAGGGGAAGTCCAAGGCCAAGGAGCTTCCAGACTGGGTGGGTAATGGCCGCGCTGAAATCCACCTACAGCGCTCTCTCAATGTGGTAATATCCGAATTATTTCAAAAAAAAAAAAGTAAGTTTCGACACGATTTATTTTTTTGTGTATATGTACCGTTGTTGTGCGAGGATAAGAACCCTCCCATTCCGGCGAGCTCGGTCGAGCAAAGCAAGCGTGCCACGCTCCTTGCACACAACACATCCCTTTCCATCGCTCTTTCATGTCCAGCATTTCCTTCCTCATCCGGTTTCCTGTCACTTCAAAAATCCAACAGTCCTAATTCCTACAAACCTGTCCTATGTTACCAACGATGAAATTGAAGAAAAGAAAGAGTTGAAAACCGAGCGACGATGAAGATAGTCAAAGTGATGAGGGTCCCAAACACCCAAGCAAAAGGCCTTAAGCCTACAACCGGTTGTGCAATCGTTGGGGCGATCTCCGAACCAACAGCCAGTAGTAGAACCATCTACATCAGCGGCGGCACTGCATAATATCCCAAACCCAAATACGGATGACCGTCAGTTCGTCCATATGGAAAAGATGGAAAACCTTTCCAAGTGGAACATTTCGTTTTCGGGGGAGCGTTGTGGTTCTTCGGTAAACTCTTTTCTAGAACGTGTTGAGGAATTCAGGGACGCTAGCTGGGCTTGGCAGAACCCCAATCCCCCTTTAGCTCGGTCGCGAAGCTTATTGGAACCCGACTTAACTTATATAGCGGCCGTGGAACCAACTATTGCGGTCATGAATCCAAGCCCTCAAACAGTTCGACGGTTGATGTGCTTTAATTGTAATCAAGACGGCCATATGGCAAACACCTGTTCCGCTCCTAGGCGCTGTGTAGGTTGTGGAAGGCAGGGGGTTCTTCGTAGGGACTGTAGGACCTGTTCGGGAAATGGGCAGCGGACTTCTGGAACAGCAGGACGGGAGCGCCGTTAAATCTTGCTAGGTTGTCTGCTGACAACCAGTTGGCTGGACGGAAAGAGGAGGTTGTTCACCTAGGTTTCACACTCGGATCACACACGGATGATATTCGCCCATTTGGGGGTCAGCGTTTACGGTATAGGGTTAGTTGGTCTTTTGGATTCAGGAACTTCGGAACAATCGTCAGTAGGGACGGATGGAATATTTTGAGTAGATTGGGATTACAGTTAGGTAGAGGCAATGTTAGGAAAGCAGCTTTAGCGGACATAATGAATAAAAAGAAAGACGGGTCCTTTGGGTTTGGGTGGACTATAGAAAGCTCAACAAAGTGACAGAGCGGGATGTGTATCCCCTCCCTTATATTTCC